>OY284486.1:26202885-26530271 GCA_958336395.1 Ctenicera cuprea
TTGCTGTATCAAGGTCCAAACTGCAGAACATTCAGGTGGATATTCTGTGTCAACAGCAAAGATAATTTTGAAACAAGTATCGAGTGCTTTTAACGGGCTTTCCAACAAGTAAGTTTGTTGATTTATGCACACATATGATCCAGTCAAATTGTCAAGGTCACCACTAAACACCATAAACGGCTGAAGTGTCAAATTATATTCCAGTAACACTGATCGACGGTCATCAATTTTTTTCTCTAGCTCACCGGGATTCTGCGTTATATAATTTGTGTAAATAATTATATTGTGATATTAAAAAAAATCACTTACGTGTACGTGCAAGACAAAGCTTTCCTTTCTTTCAATAATCGACGGTCTCCAATTTTTCGCCTTTTTCTTCGATCTTACTGTAGTAAGTGGAAACACATTCGGCAGAATATTTATTATTACTGCATCTGTAAAAAAAAAATCTGTTTTTCTGTGCATATTACTTTGATTTATTATACCTACTAGTTGCGGAATCCTCATTTTGTAAGAGGCCTTTATGAAGTGCTAATGTTCTCACTTTTCTTGAAAATTCCTCCCATTTGGCATATAAATTGTTGATAGAGTGTGGATACCGTTTATCAAAATCGCTTATTAAAAGTTTATATACAAACTTTGAATAAGCGATTTTGATTATAGGGTTATAACCCTCTTGACATTTTAAAATAGGAAAACAATCAAAATATTGTAAAGTAGTAGTTTCTTTTAGCAACTTTCTCCGTGTGTTCTGGGTTTTATCCCAATTTATTATAATTTCTTCAAGGGGCTCCAAATTATTTTTTAAAAATTGCAAAAGCAGCCTTTTCATCGTTTTCATCCACCGTCAATTCTTCTGTAAAAAAGTGGGTGTTAATAACATAACGACAATATAATATTTACATTATAATCTACCTGCATTTTCACTGGGAGCAGATTCAGTGTTATTGAAACTGTTAATAATTAAACTTTTTATATCCTTCTTTGAGTTGCTGTACATATTATATAGTTTTCCAGATGAATCTGCTTTTGGGACTGATTTCGTCTTAGGCTTATAAGGTTTATAGTATGTTCTGTGACTTTCCGATTTAAACAAACTTTCAATTTCCAAGGATGCTTGTATGAAAGTTTCTGGACGTACTCTGTAAGCACCAAAAGAGATAATTAATAAATAAAATAAATTACTATATTCTTTACTTATAGTTGGGAGATCTTGAAACTAGGAAATCAGTGACAATTTTTGAAATTCGATTTCTAGAAGATTCGCTTAGTATCTCGTCTTTATTTGCCAAAATTTTATGGCCTTGGGGAAACTGTTTTAAATAGTTTTCAAGACCCTGTAAAAGAATTACAGTCATAAAAAGAAAGTAACGTCTCTACAATTGTCTCGTATTACCCGAGGAAACAGTGACCCATCTGCAATTTTTTGTTTTTTAGAAGCTTGAAAATCTATAAAACTATCTACATTTCCATCAGCATTATTGCTTACAAATATTACTGGAATGTCTTCAGCAATCAAGTTTTCTGCCTGGTTGTTTACATCTGCATTGGATTATTTTTGTACGACTACTATTTGATGCACTACTAAGGTCTGATATGTCAAAACCACTACTTGATAAAGATGCAACAGATCCGGATGATGTTAACCTTTGTCCCCATGACGTGGTACCCGGGTGCCATTTTTATATACAACTGTAAAATAATCAGTATTAGATATAAGATATTATTCTGTGGTTGTATGACATCTCAAAATTAGTTGAGAAATACACATAATTGGAATTAAAATCAAAATCTGAAAAACATTTTTGGTAAATTTTTGCAGTTAAACATGTTTATTCGTTATTCCTACGACGAGGTACCCTGGTACCAGTTGCGTAGATAGTGCATTTACAATGTAAAAAGTTGAGTAGTAAGAAAATAAACTGTTTATTGGTACTTGGAGAATACAGTTTGTAGGTATAATGTAAACATAAAATTAAATTTCATTTTTCTCAAAAAAACTACCAACTTACAAACTACTACAAGAAACACATTTTTCAATTTTTTTAGTGTGTTCTACACAGATCGGCTTGTTACACTCGCAACAAGCTTTTCTTGTTTTTCTTTGAATTTTTGTTGATCTACAGATGTAGCATCGCCCTGTCACTTGAAGCCGACCAGTTGAATCTCGAGGCTGTATGGTTTCTTCACAAAGCTCTAGCTGAATAACGGGTCTTCCTAACATGCATTCAATGCCTGATCTAGTGCCAAAATGTTGACACGACCGTGGATATCTGGATCGAGTCTCAATCGCTGGCATGGCTAGCTCCTTTGCAAGATTTTGTAAAAATTTGCGACGTCGATAATGCTTGGTAGCTTGCTGTGGATTATTTTCCATGTATATGATACAAGATGCTAAGGCTGCTACATCAATTAGATTGGAAAACATGGCGACAGGCCACCTATTACTTTTTCTCTTCACGGAGTAGTGTGACAACATTTTGTCCATAGTATCAACGCCTCCTTTTCCAGAATTATAATAATGAATAATTTCAGGCTTCTTTTTAGGACCGCTAACTGTAGTGTCATAATGCAAAGTAGACAATAAAATAACGACTTTTTTGCGCTTTGGGACGTATGAGACCATGGTAACTTTGTCGTCACTAAATCCAAATAGTGAAGACGCTTCTTCTCTAGACTTATTTGCCATCATCTGGGTTGGTATGTAAGGTTTGTTTTTCTTCAATGTGCCAACAAGCGAAAGATTCCACGACAGCAGCAACTTAGCTAAAGGAAGCGTGGTAAAAAAATTGTCCATTACAATGTTTCGCCCAGTGTTTTTGTATCGAAAACACAGATCTTTCACCACTCTTGCGCCTTGATTTTGTTCACGTCCTTCCGCAGATTTACCCGTATATATTTGTCCAGTCAATGGATAGGAATTAGCAGCGTCGCACACCCACAAAATTTTCATTCCATACTTTGCAGGTTTTGCGGGCATATATTGAGTGAATCGAGTCCTTCCTCTAAACGGAAACAGTTGTTCGTCTACTGTTAGACACTCCGAAGGTACATAATTTGCTCTCAAATTGTCATTTAGCAATAGCCACAATTCTGAAATTGCTGCAGCTTTATCAGTTTTTATTCTGTCAGCTCTAGTGTTGACGTTATCAAACCTTAGAAATCTTTGGATTCCCCAAAATCTATTGACTGACATTGTAGCCCTATACAATGGATGGCTTGTAGTTTTCCAAAGTTCTTTTACGTCTTCTTTATTAGAATGGTATACTCCTGCTGCTATTAGTATTCCTAAATATCCATCAAATTCTTCGGCAGTCAATTCTTTCCAAACTCTGGCTGGCCTATTAGGATCATCTGTATTCCACTGTTTGTATACAGACTTTGCTTTCCGATTGGTCTCCTGGATTACAATATTGCACATCACTGGTGTAAATATTCGTTTGAATGTATCTCGAACAGAAAGAGTTTTTGTGGCTTTTACAGAACCAGCTTTTTGTCTTAATATATTTTGTTTTTGAGTTTGAACTGCGACAGGAGGTTTCGACTTCCATATTGTTCCATCTTTAGCCTGAAAATCCGGTTGATTAGAAACACTTGCTTCAGTTTCGTCACCAGAATTTTCGTCGTCACTGCTTTCCTTTTCTACTTCTATTTCATTTTCTTCATCTGCATAAACATCTTCAATATCTGACTCCTCTTTTGAAGTTGAAGCTGCCGGTAGCACCCATTCTTCGTCTGACGCGTCGCCTTCAAAAGGTTCGTTATCTGCATCACTATCCTCGTATAAATTTTCAAGATAGACCACTTGTTGTTCATAAGTCATGCTGTAAAATTTAAATGCTTATTTATTCAAACTACAGCAATTTTAGGTTATGTTAGAAATCAAAACTTACCGTTTAAATTCATTTTTTGAAACTTCTCTAAAGGGCGTGGTCATTTTCCAAGATAGCAAAAAGTAAATTCACAAAAAATATTACAATAATTGCACCAGCAGACAGATTAATCTCAATTAGATAAACACACGTGCACGGCGGAGGTTGTTTACTCCACTGATTGTGCGTAGTTCTAATACATCTGACGTATAGGTACCCGGGTGCCTCTTCGTGGAACAACGAACAAAATTCTACCCGTGGGGACAAAGGTTAATACCACATTTTGTTGTCGTAGAAGAGTATCCACATTAGACTGTTCTTGCTAAAAAATTATTTTTACGCTTATTGCAATTGGCAATTATAAACTATAGATCACAACCGACTTGTATATACAATGAATGTTTTCTTAAAAATTTAAGTCTGGGGCCTATTTCCGGAATTATTTCTGCCACGGTTTCTGAAGTCAGGTATTCAAACGACTCGTCATCGATAAGGTGTGCTTCAAGTAAAAAAATAATCAATATCAGTAATTTATATCCAAATTCCAAATAAAACTTTTTTTGAAATCATCAGTAACTTGTTCATAACAATGTCGACTCCTGGAACCCGCCTTAATATAAGATGTCGAGAAAAAGAAAAGCGGCTTTGGCAATTGTTATAAGTTTTGTTTGCAAAGAGCCAAAGAAACGGCGTTGGTCCAAAGATTGGTACTTAAAACGGGCTAAATTTACACATGATAATTTACTACGTGAATTGAAATTATATGAACCAAACGATTATCATAGTTTCCTGCGCATGGATGAACAATTATTTAATGAATTATTAGAGATTATAATAATTTTACACTTGCACAATCTAATATTGCGCAATATCATTGCGTGTGTAGGGGGCCCTTATGTGTAACAACGTTTAGTCTCAAAGACAAGAGAAAACATTTTAGATAGGGTAGGAAAGTAGTTAGTAGTATACTTACGCAAATAAAATCTACAGCATCTAGAACAAGCTATGGAAAAGTTAACATAAATTAAATGTAGAGGTTACTAACTTACCTTGAAATAGTGGAATTTTTTCAGAAAACCGCCACTCATTTAAAAATTTTTTAATATGTTCAGACATTTTCACACGTTTAATACAATATCTGCACTGCAGCCTTATACTTACGTTGGAAATACGTACACAACAAAGGACTGATCGTATAACACTATAACTGAAGCACCACTGAACTAACACGTACTGTTTGCAACAGTTCGCTCAATATGAAAATTCAGCGCAAATACTTCTGTATAAATCCAAATACACACAACAAATTCAGCAACGGATAACTACTACGCCTTCTAGAAGTGCAGTGTCGTGCTAAATTGACCGGGAACATGACTAATATGAGCTATAAAATTTTGTAAAGGATGGTCTAATATCTAGTTACATTTTATTATACTTCCAATAATATTTACCAGACAAATGATAGTTTCTACGAGCGATTATAGTAAAATTGGTTGCTTGTTATTTACACTATAAATTATGTTAAAATTCACTAGCCCTAGCGAATTTATAATATTTCTAGTAACTCGTAAAATTCGTAATTTAATCAACGGGGTACGTTTTACTAGGCGACTGGTAATACTTATAGGCTAAACCCAACCAAATTTGACTAGTTATATTTAAGATTCAAAATGATGACTTTAATAAGAATTTAAGTTTAATTTTATAAAAAAATAATTACTAGAAATATTTTACCATCTATTTCTCTCCGTGCAGGAATGTTTAATTCTAACCACAAATGAACCTAAAAAACATACCTGCTATAAAAATTAAGTAAACACTTACAAAACAACAAGCCGCAAAGTTCTTGAATTACGAAGAACAAGTTTTGCACGCTTTTCTGGTACACTCTAAACAAACCGGTTTTTTGCATATACATATAACAGAAGTAGAAAGTTTTCCCTTTCTTTGCAGAAGGGCACAATGAACAAGTTTTTCTCTTTCTGAGTTTTCCAGTTTCCTGTTCTTCTTCATTTAGATGAAATTCTTCCTTTATTTTTAACACTTGCCTTATATTCATTCTTACCTCACGACCGATGTGGGAATTAATCACTCGTCTTTTCAACTCAGGAGTTATTAGTTCGAAAGCCAAATTTTTACAAAAGTATACCTATTAATATTTGGATTATCTTTAAAAGACCGATGTAAAATATACGAATTCACTGATGAGATGTCCAAAATTCTAAAGAAGATAGCCATTGGCCACCTCCTAGTTCGTCGAGCTGTGGTATACTTCGAACATTTTTCATCCAAAGCATCTACTCCTCCTTTATTACAGTTATAATAATCAATTATTTCTGGTTTTTCTGTATCCTGATTTGTATAGGAGCTGTGGTGCTGAGAAGAAACTAATGGAACTGCTTTATTTTTTTTTGTCACATATGATAACAAAGTCATATTCTTAGTAAATCCATATGTAGCAGTGCCTACAATTCTCGATCGGGCAGGAAGGAATTCTTTAGGTATCTCTTTTTTTTATTCTTTTTTAATGTTCCAACGTATGTCAGTTTTTTCGATTTTAGCAGTTTAACGAGCTCCACCGATGAAAACCAGTTATCGGCAGTTACGTTTCTATTCGAGCCGAATATAGGTTTTGAAAGTCTGAGTACTGATTGCGTAGGTTTCGAATATTTCTGCCTTTCCTCATCAGACAAAGTTCGGCCATCGGAGTCTTTTCCACAATATATGTAACTGTTATAAAAGTAGCCAGTTCTCGCATCAGATAAAACCATTATTTTTAGGCCATATTTGGCTGGTTTGTTCGGCATGTACATTTTGAATTTTGATCGCCCCCTAAAACTTACCAACATTTCGTCAATGCATGCTCCTGTGCCAAAAGAGTATATCTTTTGGCAATTGGACACAAATATATCAAATATTTCGGATATGAGTGCTAACGGATCATTGCTCCTCCGCTGAGATCTATTCGTAATCTAACGTAATAAAAGCAGTCTCACAATAGCGAGCATAAAAGTTGATAAAAAATCCTACTTACCCAGACGTGAGGTCTCACAGGCGGCACCTGTTATAGAAACGTGCACAATTTAAACAAAAATAAACAAAACGTGCTTATCTTTTGAATGCAAGATGCAGGCTGATCAACCGAAATGTAACTAGACGTATAAGCGCGTTGGTGGCGGGAAGGGGGCAAACTGCATAACTTGACCCCCACTAGAGGCCTCACAGACCGCACGTCTGTAGTTAAGGGTTAAGGACCGTATTCACTTGCGATTATGTACGGCGGATCTTCTCTACAGACAGATCCGTAGCTGGCTATACATACTACCGAGTCAAATATGCGGGCATTAAGTTTAAACTATGAGTTTGTGGTTGCACAGTCATGGCTAAAAATGAGCTTGCACTAATTAACATTATTTGATGATAGAAAAAAGAAAAGACTTTGGTCGAAACGTTGGTATCGGGAAAGCAGCAAGTAGGGTAAAAGCACCAATGAATGAACACTTAAGTATATTAGTAACTCTTATTTATTGCAACATAAGTATTTTAGTTAATTTTAAAACAGGTAAGAATGTAATTAAAAATTTAGAAAATTAATTTTACATTCTGGAATAAACAAAAAACAAAAAACATAAAGCTCTAATTTATAAAAATTAACAAAATAGTAATTGTATAAATTCGCAGTTAATGAACGCACTAAAAAACGCACCTTTATAACAATAATTACAATTACATATACTTCAGGGTTTCAGGGACACAAAAATAACCTCTAGAGTTTACAGCATTGGTTGGTTTTTCAATTAGTTCAAAAATGCTATCTTCTGTATGCCATATTTTATCTTTATCGTTTTGATGGCCAGTGTTTTTTAATCTACGAATACGTTCAGCGGATTTTGTGCTCTTATTATGTATGATATCTTCTGGATAACCGTCGTAAATAGTCACACTATTGGGTGTATAATATTTCTTAACCAGCATATTTTTGTAGAATATTAGAAAATGTCTCTAGTGGATGCCAGGCCACACGATGAAGAAAAAATCCGCCATCTATTACCTGTATAGAGTTGTTAAGCGTTATTGGAGTAACCATTGGAGAAAATCAATCGTACGAAGCAGAGTTTTTCGTCTTTAAATCCCAAATTATGCCACAAACTGTCTTAGGCCTACATTAAAGTAGATAAGGCAGCTTTTTGGCAGATACTTTCATCCCTTTGCTGCTGAGAAAATTTGATAAAATCCTCAAATTCACTTCCGTTGTTTTCAACAAATTTTATTAACAACAAATGCAGGCTTAAGCAACTATGCTTAGGTACTTGTAAAAGTTGAAATATTTCACATTCTGCCTTTTTTGTACCCCTAAGTTAATAGCCGGTTCCTTAAAATTGGTTTGGGGTTATTCAATTGGTTCACCACCAAATGCTTTAACGATCAAAAATTTAAGTAATGTACTTTTGACAATTTCGACTTCTTCCAGTAGCATGCAACATCAATAGGTGCAGGCTCCTCTCGCTACGCCTATGTAAAAATGTTACTGCATGTTTACACCTGCCTGTAACAAATATATTTTTATGTTTTAGAGGGATGATTATCTTAATATTTAGGATCAAATTGTTTTTTATTATTTTAATTAAATTATTTTTACCAGCAGAAGCAGCTCAATCCAAGCACTTTTTGTACTTTATTTTTCTACTCGTCTACTTCTAGCACTACTGTATAGTGTTTTGAGCTCACACGGTGCTCTGAGCAAATTCTACACTTTACAGTGCATACACGATCTCTTCGTAGTTGTACGTACCCTATAGCACAACCAGCACCGAAACGCGTTAAAATTTATATGTATTCAACATATTTGTGGTGTACATTACATATTTTTAATTAAAATATGTAAACAACTCGCCTATCCTCTTTCACTCACAATTTTTGTGGAATTGGGATAAAGGCAAATCAAGATAATTTGCAAGCGCGTGCAAAGTTCACTTACTTTATACGTTAGGTGGGCCCGTCTAAAGACAACACTACTGGAAAGGTAACTAGATACGGATGTTGCACTTTGCTTATATAGTCTTAGAACAGTTCCGTCTTTATCCATCCATTTGGGCTACGAGGGCGGTCTGAAGTGTTTTGCGCCTAACATAGAAACAATTATTTTTTCTGTCAAATTTAGTTTTATTTTTTAACACGTTGACGTACAGTTCGAAATTTCTAGACTAGGACAGCACCCAGCAATGAAGCATATCCGTCCTCCCTCCGGGCGGTGTTGCACCGCCCTTTGGGACGCCACCAGGTTTGAGCGCCCAGCATCGCCCGACAGCACAAGGCTGTCGTACCCTTTTGGACAGGCCGTTGCATCGACTTTCTCCGTCCGGGGTCGGGACGCCAGTCTAGCGTCTGACTTCCTAGTTGTGGTCTAGGCAAACCCGGTTGGCCGCGGGAAACGTAGTTTCCCGAAGCCAACCTTCCCATACGGGTCATCAACCACTGCCCCCTCGAGTCCTACCTCAATCTCGGAACCCGCACATCAAGCCGTGCGAGGGGCTTGTACCCGAGCCCGAGGTACCCGATTTGTGAACGCACGGGTGTCGCGTTTCGTGCACCACGAGTGCACTACCAGATGCACATTCAAGTGCGACATCTGGTGGGGTCTCTCCTGGTCCTGGCCCTCCTGGCCCTGTCCCTCCTGGCCCTGTCCCTGAAACATACACACACATATCCCCTAGGGGAAAAACAAACACCTAGAGCAAATAAAAAGCGCCTACTCGTCGTAATGACGATTTCATGAATCTAGCGGAACAAAATTCGGAGTTGACGTCATCTTATAGAAAATTGTCTTGCGAGTAAAAAAGTATAGACCTATATGACACTAAAAATGTCAACCTTAGCTGAAATTTAAGAAGAACTGGGTTTATATGTAGTAAAACATAACAAAAGTACAATTTTATTGTTCAATATAAACTGTCTGAACTAATTATCAAAAAAACTATTCAGAATCAGAAAATATGTATTCACTGTCGCTGTCCTCTTCTGATGAAGTTTGTTCCTTGGTTTCTGGTGAATGTTTAATTAATTGAAGAACGTCTTCTGGTAGTTTGGAATGTTTACTGGAAAATTTTAACACTTTTTTAATCTTAGTGGCTCGTTTTGGAGAATTTTGCGATATATCCTTTAATATATTAGCCGCATCTCTTCTGCCTTTAGAGCGAAGGCTGAGTCTTGTTGCTAAAGTTCTTCAGTAGTGGCATTTTCTACCAGAGATTCAACTTTTCGTCTTTCACTTTTGGCAGAACATTCTTCAATTAATTTGACAGGTCTTCCCGGTTGTTTACATCGCACACAATCCATAAAATTAATTTCACCTTCTAACCATCTGCAATGAACCGGTCAATATTGAAATGATGTTTTCGAAATCTTTCTTTTAAATATTTACAAAACGTACTAATAATTTTATCAATCTTGTCTTCTACAGATTTTTGACTATCTTGGAGACACAAATTATTCAAAACAAAATTAAAAACCTTGCTCTTTCTCTCTTGGAGATTTTTTTCCTTGTGTCCACTTTTCGACTTCGCTGGTATTTTCGTCAAAATATGTTGGGTATTATCTCTAATTGCGGGAATTCTGGTTTCTTGTATCCCCAAGAGGCTGCTCAAAATGGATAATCTAAAATCGTATAACGGAATTTGGCGGCCAGAATACTTTTTATACAAGAAGTACGAATTTAGCAACATTAATTGAATATAGTGGATGCCTAATTTTTTGTACCACCGGAGTGTTTTTCTATCGCAGGGGTAGGAGGCATTCATTTGGTCTTGTCTGTCAACACCTTCCATGTGCGAGTTATAATGTAAAATCGCAGACGGTTTTTCACGAATCCGGTGTCGTTTATCTGTGTACTCTACCATGTCATTTCTGTGCTCATTCGAGATGTACAGAACAGGACGCATGGCATGGCCTGAATCGAAAAAAACATTTAATAAATCTAACACCACTTTTGTTGTATGGCCTTTTCCGCCACAATTGACGTCTAGCGCCCCGGTGTACACTTGAGATTTTAGTATCATCCCACTGGGTTCTGTTAGCATATACAGCTTGACGCCATATTTGTGGCGCTTGTTTTTTATATATTGGCGGAAAATTAATCGTCCACGCCACAACACCATTGACTCGTCCAAGGATAACTCTTTACCAGGATAATAGATTGCAGACATCTTATTATTGAAAAATTCCACAATGGACCGTATTTTATGTAACCGGCCCGGGCTTTCTTCGCTAGCTGGATTTTTTGCAAAATGTAAACACCGCATAATTAGCAAGAAACGGTCGCGGCTCATATGTGTGGAAAAACACTTGAGGTTGAATAGCGGATGAGACTTCCAATAATCTTGCAATCTATTTAATTTTATTGTTCCTGTGTGAAGAACCAGAGCTATAAATTTTAGCATTTCGTCACACGTAACCGGCTTCCATCTCGTTATTCTTGATTTATCAGATACCCCTTCCGAACAAAACACCTCTTCAGCATACTGATTTGTTTCATTCACCAACAAATTGAGTATTTCATCATCAAATAGCAATCTAAAGTAGTCAACGGGTTGATTGTTTCCAGGAATTGGAACTAAAAGTTCATTCCTTTTCAAGAATGGAAAATTGTTTGTACCTGTAGGGATATTACTCCAGTTTGGAACATTAGCAACAAATGGCTGTGGAATCGGTGTATTATCAACTGAACCTAATGAAAGAAATTTTATAGATATAACGAAATATAAAGAAAGTTGAACATATTACTACTAGCTTCTTCATTCGCATCTTGGTGAATCAACTTTGGGACAGTATTAGGACTGATTGCAACATCTGTCTCAGGATGACGCAATTCTTCATGTATATCTAAAGAAATTTACCTACTAAGTAACATAAACATCTATAAAATCGTAATTTATCAACCTGTGTCATCTACGTCCGAATCGTCCTCTTCGGACTCAGAATCGCCATGCTCAAGAAGAAAATCTACATCACTCGAATCTGAATAACTGAAATCTTCGTCACTTGAACACATTAGCACCGTAAACATTTCATCATCGGTAAGTTTTTTTCGATTTTTAAAGGTAGTTCCACGTTTTTTGGAGGTTGGTTGGAGGACCCGGCTTACTATCTGCCATCTCAAACACGTAAAATATAAAAAAATGGAAACTGCGAAAAAATTTTAAAGTGTAGAGTCGTTCTCTACACGCTGGCAAATACACGTCTAGTTGCACGCAAAGCTGACTTAATACTAAACCGTTGAACACGGAACTGGGCGCGGCACTCATGAGTGCCATGCGCGCCCATCGAACAACAAGTAGCGTCACCTATGAGTGCCGGTAGCAGTGAAAGTGGTAAACTACATACCTTAAGTGGACGAATCCATGTTTTAAAAAAAAAATCAAACTAAAATCAACAGTTACAGATCACCAAACTAATGTTGAAACACTGTAGTAGCTCAGATGCAACTGATACCGCATTAAATTAGTACAAAGTTAAACGCCACTATCCGGCTTTTGTTCACATTGACAATAAAAACAATTGCATTTATCAGCTATGTGGATATTTAGGATTATATTGAGGTTGTTAAAGTTGTATTATTTGAAAATTGATTTTACCTATTTTGTCCCGCTAGATTTATAAATTCGACCACTGTGCGTCGTCGTGGTTTCTTCTCGCTGCCCTTCTTTCCTGTTCTCGAGCTTGCAGAGCGGTCTCTGCAAAACTCTTGAATCTTCGGAAAACGTCTTCTTCCATCAGTCGCTATCTTTAATATTAACAGAGTTATAAATGAACCGCAGGGTTTTGACGGACCCTGTATGATATAATGATATAATATGAACATGTAAAATTAATAATTTTTTGAGCTTTGTTGTGGTTTTGTAAACAAGTCTAATCAGTTTCTTTTATCATCTTACAAATATGATCAGTAGCTACAATTTTCTTTGGATTATACGTTGCTTCGCATTCCAAACTGCAGTCTTCACAGCAGCAATACATCAGCCTTGTAATGGGGAATACTGGATCATAGCTAATTCAATATCTGCCTTGGATGGAAGTGCTTTATCTCTACTATTGATGTACTTGCCAAAAGCAGAAATCAAAGCACGATGTGCCTTGGCAGTCCAGCGATTACGCTGTAAAACATCTAAAAAACAATAATAATATATTAGCATATAAATACACTTGCAACTATGGAAAATGTATAATTATAATTTTAATTTTCCAAGAGTATATTGAAGCATGTGCTTGGAATTATACTACATGTCGTCATTAAGCTGAATGTAGGAATATGTTTACTAATCAAACCACACCTAAATTGACACACCACATGCTATTGAAAATACATTCTAAAAACGTTGGGAAGCCACCAGTGTGGCACAAGCCGTTAAGATCTAAGGAAGTTTGTAGGAATATCAGCCATACATTTAAATGTTATCAGACTATACAACAAACATTCGAGTTATCAGCTTTCGTGTTGTAATAAAGCTGTAAATACGACTAAATTTTTTAATTAAACGGTACCTAAAACGACACACCACATGCTATTGAAAATTCATTCTAAAAACGTTGCGCAGTCACCAGTGTGACACAAGCCGTTAAGATCTAAGGAAGTTTGTACGAATATCAGCCATACATTTAAATGTTATCAGACTATACAACAAACATTCAAGTTATCAGCATTCGTGTCGTCAAAAAGCTGTAAATACGACTAATTTTTTTAATTAAAAGCCACCTAAAACGACACACTACATGCTATTGAACATTCATTCTAAAAACGTTGCGCAGCCACCAGTGTGGCACAAGCCGTTAAGATCTAAGGAAGTTTGTACGAATATCAGCCATACATTTAAATGTTATCAGACTATACAACAAACATTCAAGTTATCAGCTTTCGTGTCGTCATAAAGCTGTAAATACGACTAATTTTTTTAATTAAAAGCCACCTAAAACGACACACCACATGCTATTGAAAATTCATTCAAATACATTGCGCAGCCACCAGTGTGGCACAAGTCGTTAAGATTTAAGGAACTTTGCTTGAATAACAACCATACATTTCAATGTTAGCAGACTATACAACAAACATTCGAGTTATCTGCTTTCGTGTCATCATAAAGCTGTAAATATGACTACATTTTTTAATTAAAAGCCACCTAAAATGACACACCACATGCTATTGAACATTCATTCTATATACGTTGCGCAGCCACCAGTGTGGCACAAGCCGTTGAGAATTAAGGAAGTTTGCTTGAATAACCATACATTTCAATGTTATCAGACTATACAACAAACATTCGAGTTATCTGCTTTCGTGTCGTCATAAAGCTGTGAATACGACTAAATTTTTTAATTAAACGGCGCCTAAAACGACACCCCCACATGCTATTGAACATTCATTCTAAAAACGTTGCGCAGCCACCAGTGTCGCACAAGCCGTTAAGATTTAAGGAAGTTTGCTTGAATAACAACCATACATTTCAATGTTATCAGACTATACAACAAACATTCGAGTTATCTGCTTTCGTGTCGTCATAAAGCTGTAAATATGACTAAATATTTTAATTAAACGGCGCGGCGCCTAAAACGACACCCCACATGCTATTGAACATTCATTCTAAAAACGTTGCGCAGCCACCAGTGTCGCACAAGCTGTAAAGATTAAAGGAAGTTAGTTTGCTTGAATAACAACCATACAGTTCAATGTTATCAGGCTATAAAACAAACATTCGAGTTATCTGCTTTCGTGTCGCCATAAAGCTGTAAATACGACTAAATCTTTTAATTAAACGGCGCCTAAAACGACACCCCACATGCTATTGAACATTCATTCTAAAAACGTTGCGCAGCCACCAGTGTCGCACAAGCTGTAAAGATTAAAGGAAGTTAGTTTGCTTGAATAACAACCATACAGTTCAATGTTATCAGGCTATAAAATAAACATTCGAGTTATCTGCTTCGTGTCGCCATAAAGCTGTAAATACGACTAAATCTTTTAATTAAACGGTGCCTAAAACGACACCCCACATGCTATTGAACATTCATTCTAAAAACGTTGCGCAGCCACCAGTGTGGCACAAGCCGTTAAGAATTAAGGAAGTTTGCTTGAATAACCATACATTTCAATGTTATCAGACTATACAACAAACATCCCTACTGAAAGTTACCTGACACAACCTTATAGAAATATGTGTGTAAGGTTTATATGAGGTTTTTGAAACAGACAATTCCGAGCTGATCCTATAGAATATTCTAATGTGGTTTTATCGGGTTGCGTTTAAGAGGTTAAACAAGCATTTGCCTTGTTGAATATTAATATGGTTTAACCAGGACAGATAGCGAATGCTTTTACAAGGTTTTACCGTAACATTTTATCAGGTTATTATCGAACTTTTTGTAATGAGGTTGTATGAGGTTATATTTATCAGGTTGAATAATCGTTTACCTTATTGAATATTAACAAGGTTTAACCAGGAAAGATAGCAAATGCTTTTACCAGGTTTTATCGGAATTCGACAAGTTCGAAATTTACAACATTTTATCAGGTTATTAACGAACTTTTTGTAATGAGGTTGTATGAGGTTATATTTCTCAGGTTGAATAATCGTTTACCTTATTGAATATTAACAAGGTTTAACCAGGAAAGATAGCAAATGCTTTTACCAGGTTTTATCGGAATTCGACAAGTTCGCAATGTACAACATTTTATCAGGTTATTAACGAACTTTTTGTAATGAGGTTGTATGAGGTTATATTTATCAGGTTGAATAATCGCTTACCTTATTGAATATTAACAAGGTTTAACCAGGAGAGGTAGCAAATGCTTTTACCCGGTTTTATCAACAAGTTCGAAATTTACAACATTTTATCAGGTTTTTGACGAATATTTTGTAATGAGGTGTATAAGGTTGAACAATCGTTTGCTTTATTGAATATTAACAAACTTCAACCAGGCGAGTCAGTGAATGTTTTTATCAGGTTGTATCGGAATTTGACCAGTTTGAAATTTGCATAAACAAAATGTTGTCAGGTTATTCAGAACGTTTTACAGTTCGGTTGTATGAGGTTGACTTTCAAATATTCAACAATACTTTAACTTGCTAAATATTAATAAGGCTTTCCAAGTTTTTTCTGAATTTGGTAATTGCAAAGTAGAAAAAAGCATTTAAAGTTAATGAGCATAGGATAAGAATATAAATAAGAAGAATAAACTTAAACATTAGAATTTATTATTTATTCTCATAACGAACATTATATGTACTATATATGATATACAGAAAACTAGCAAAATTATTTATTAATTAAATCATGGATTAATCCATCCTCCTCTATTTTTTTGTATTTCTCCATTTTCTTCTATTTCGCTTCTTCTTTTTCTTCCTTCTCTCCTTCTCCACCTTCCTTGTCTTCTTCTCGTTCCATGTCTTCTCCCCTTCCATGTCTTCTTCTCCTTCCATGTCTTCTTCTCCTTCCTTTTCATTATCTTCTCTTTCCTTCTGTTCTTCATCTCCTTCTCCTTGTCGTGAATTGTAATCTGATAAAGAAAAACAAATAAATTAGTACAAATCCCAAAAGTGCATCATATAGATAATAGAATACAATTTTGAGGAATAATTTTTGGAAAATTTCCATAATTTTGAGAACGTGCCATCTTTACAATTTTTATACTGCCAAAAATATTCTTCTATCACGTGTTTATACTTATTAAGGGCTATTAAATGATACAATTTTTATCGATTATTTTTTTTCTGGTTAAGTAATCGGACATTAAAGTCAACAGTTTCAAAAATTCGTAGTGGCATCGTCTTGAAGATACAGCATTCGAAAAAAAAAAAGAATATTTTTCCGAGAATTATTTTTTTCATACGATCTTTTTCGACCACTACAATACCTAACTAAATAATGTATAAACTAAAATAAATACTAAGTAAATACTTACCACCATAACAAATCACGTATGCAGAATACGCATTGCCACCCCACGTTATATTTTTTAGCTTTTTTATACCCCACTTCATTATTAAAAATTTAGCACGAGTTATATAGGCACCGTCATAAAGGTATCATCCTCTAAAAATCTAAAGAATATAAATTTTATATCGGCCATGTTCAAGTCAACTTTATTATGAACGAACTTTGCTACACGAAGATCGCTCACAGACTCACAGTTTGAACGTAATCGTCTACGTGCCGAAGTTCTTACTCCGTCTTGCGTTACTGAACCTTAATTTCCTACATTACCTAAATTTTTTTCATTTTCTTTTACCATCTTCTTTGTTTCTTTATTAATATCTAGTCTTCAATTTCGACGTTTCGTTTGTTGTTGTTTCTGTTGAGCTGCCCTTTGACAGTCTAAACCCTGTAAAATTGTTAACGTAACGTCTTCTGGCTTTACACCGTCTTCGACTTCCGTGATAGCATCCCAACTGTTTAGTGGGTTGTTTGCTTCATCTTCATTTTCTGATTGGCTGTCTTCTTGGTTTTCTTCTGCGCTTACTTGCTCTTTATCTGATTTTAATAGTTTTAATCGGTTGGCCTGAACTACTTGCTCTTTATTTTTGTTTAATTCTTTAATTTTGTAGGTTACTGGTCCTTTAATTTCTACGATTCGGTAGGGCCCTAACCAAGGTTTTGTTAATTTTTTTGAAATACGTATTTTTGTGCTGGGATCGAATAAATAAACTAAGTCTCCTAACTTGAAATTTTTATTTTCGGAATTGTTGTAATATACTGCCCTTCTTTCTGCGGATATTTTCATATTTTCGGCAGCATTTGTAAATGCTATATTTAATCTTTTCATCATTTCAGATACGTAGTTTTCATCTGTATCGTATTTTATCGACGTTGGTTTTATTATTTCATCCAATGGAAATGTTGGATCCCTGCCGTGAAGCAGAAAGTACGGACTGTAACCTGTGGAACTATGAACAGACATGTTATGCGCCATTCGCATAAAATCTGTCCAATCGTCCCAATTCAACTGTGTCCTATTTACGTAGTGACTTAAAAAATCTTTTAAAACCCTATGGACGCGTTCTATCGCTCCATTCGCCATTGCGTGGTATGCTGATATTTGTAGTTTTTCAATGTTAAGTTTTCTACAAAGTTCTTTGAAAAGTTTCGAAACAAAGTTGGTGCCTTGATCTGTAATGAGTTTTTGTGGTGTACCATGACGAGCTATAATATTGGTGAAAAATGCTTGTGCTACGGTTTCAGCTTTTTGATCTGGTATTGGTATAAGTTCGATGTATTTCGAAAAATGATCGATGAACGTTAATAAATATTTGTTTCCTTTATATGATGTTACGAATGGACCTGTTATGTCCATTGAGCAGCGTTCAAACGGTGTGGAAATTTCTGGAAAATTTTGAAGAGGTGCTTTCTTGAAATGGGGTGAGGTTTTCCTCTGATTACATGAGTGACATTGCGAAATGTAGTTAATTATGTCGTTTTTCATATTTGGCCAAAAACAACGAGATTTTATTAGCGTTAGCGTTTTGCCTTGACCTTGGTGTCCTACGAATGGTAAATCGTGAAAATAATGCAGTACTTTTTTCACAAAGGTTTTTGGTATAACTAATGCGTCTATAATTCCATCTGATTTGTATAAGATGCCTTCGTTGTCTTGATAAAATCCAAAATTTTCATCTTCCTCCTGTATTTGACTGAGTATAGTTTTACAGAACGGATCTTTTTGTTGTTCCTTCCGAATGACTTCGCGGTCCCATATTGGTGTTGCGATCGTTTCGACCTGCTGTATTGTACCGACAGTTATGTCTTTTTGGTCCCAATTATAAATAACTACTGTTATTGGTGTGTTGTGAAATACGATTTGACGATTTCAGACACTATAGCCCATTTTAATTTATCTAATCCGCACGCAATACGTGGTAAAGCTAAAAACGTATCTTGATTTTCTAACATACATTCTTTTAGATTGTGTAATGTATACCACAAGGTTTCATACGTTGGCTTATGTAGGTACTTTGTTTTTGTTATTAAATAGTAAATATTTCGCTCTGGTAGTTGTAAATATGCCACTTCACCTAACTTTTTATTTTGATTGAGTTGTAACTCCACTGAACCATAAATTTCTTTAAATTGTGCTGCTATGCCTTTGCTCATTTCAAAATCTTCGGATACGCAGTGTGCTAATGCGTAGTGTTCTGGACAGTGAAACAAATTTCCTTCTTTTTCAAATACGTTGCTGCTAATAATTTCGTTTTCTTTTATAATTTTCATGAAGTCTTGGAATTCTATCTGCGGTTTGGCGTTTGTTATCGAATTTGTTTTTGGATTTTCTTCGTAAATTCTACTTAATGCGTCCACGTTACCATGTTTTCTTCCGGGTCGGTATATTACTTCGAAGTTATACTTCCCTAAAAGTAAGCTCCACCTTGCGAGCCTAGATGTAGGATCTTTAAGCGAAAAAGTCCACAGGAGTGGTCGGTGATCCGTGTAGATGCTGAACCTGCTTCCATAAAGATAACATCTGAATTGTTTGATACCAAAAATTACAGCTAAGCATTCCTTTTCTGAAACGCTATAGTTTTTCTCTGCTTTATTAAAAGCTTTACTAGCAAAAGCTATTGGTTTTTCAAAACCATTATGGATTTGGCTTAAAATTGTCCCCCCCCGTGTTACTAGCATCTGTTGCTAAAATAAACGGTTTGGAAAAGTCTGGGTAGCATAAAACGCTGTCCGATGTGATCGCTGTTTTAAGTTTCTCCATTGATTATAGTTCTTCCTCGGTGATTTGGAATTTAACGTCTTTTTTCGTAAGGTTGGTTAATGGTGCTGCTAATTTTGCAAAATTTGGAATAAATCTTCTATACCATCCAACTAATCCTAAAAATTGTCGTATGTTCTTTACATTTTTTGGTATTGGAAATTTCTTAACTGATGATAATTTGGCTGGATCCGGTTTAAATCCTTCTTGAGTAATGATGTGTCCTAAATATTTAACTTCTGTAGTTATTAATTTACATTTACTTGGTTTAAGTTTAATGTTAGCTTGTCGTAATCTTTCGAAAACTAAGCCTATTTTACGGATGTGATCTTCAATTGTTTTAGCGCTGTGAACTAAAATGTCGTCCAAGTACGCCCAACAAACGTCTCCTATTAAACCGCTTAATGTAAATGAAATAAATCTTTGAAAGGTCATTGGACTATTGCAAAGTCCGAATGGCATTTTCAAAAATTCCCAGCGTCCATCAGGTGTAGAAAAACCCGTATACTTGATGCTGTTTTGTTCCATTGAAATTTGGTGATAAGCTGAAGTAACGTCAAAGACGCTAAATAAAGTTGAGTTTCCTAAATGATCCGTGACGTCTTGTAAAATTGGTAGGGGGAAAACGTCTTTTTTGGTTACTGCATTTAACGCGCGATAGTCGATACACATTCTAATTTTTTCTTCACCATTTTCTTGTTTTTTCACAACTAGTACTACTGGTGCGCTCCACGGTGAGTTTGAAGGTCTAATAATGTTTGCTTCTAGAAGTCGATCGATTTCTTTTCTTAAAATTTCCCTCTGAGAATGCGGAATTCTGTATGGACGTTTATATTAATTGGTTGTTCATTTTCCAAAATAATTTGATGCGTAATGCCCGTTGTGCTCGATAGTTGTCCATCACCTTCGCAGAAAATATCTCGGTATCTTCCAATTAATTCGTAAAGTAATCCTGTGGCATGATTATCCAAGTGTGAAAAATCAAAATTTTCATCTACCCAATTACTATCAGTTGTTCCAATTTTGTTTATGTTGAAGGTTTTGCTTCTCTCTTCCTTATCTAAAATTTTTGAAACTGGATACGCGTTTGCTGTATTTAAATTTTTTTGTAAAAATACTTCATATTTATTTAAATTTATTAACCGAATAACTACTACTTTGGTGTTATTTACTAAAGTATGCGCTGCGAAAACTCCGTTTGTTCCTGTTTGATTTGGTTCAAGTTCGATAAAATTTTCTGAAATTTCATCAACATTTTTATTTATAGCTAAACAATTTAATTCAGACCATGGAGGAATAACTAAGTCCTCGGCTAATTTTATTATATTGTTATTTTTATTGAAATCTTGTTTATTTGTGTTAAAGTCCCTAAAATTTGTTAAGTTATTTTGAAAGTTTATTTTGTTTAAGTTTAATTGTTGCGCTGTAGATTCTTGTAATTTGCCGTAATCCAATATGTTAGATCCCGATTGTTGAGTTGCTGCTGTATGTGCTTCGGTCTCTTGAGTTTCGTTTCCATTGTTGGCAAGTACAGGATCGGCTCTAAAATTTTTTCTTAATTTGTTTTCTTCGTCGCAAGTTTTATTCATGCGGTAAATTCGCTGTCGTTCTATAAAATTTGTTTGAAAATCTTCCTTATCTTCATCTTCCGATAAATACCCATTTTCTTGAATTATTGTTGTTACTTCAAAATCTTGATTTAAACATTTTCGTGGACTTTGAATTTTAATTTCATCTTCTGCACGTAAAATTTCATCGGTGTACTTTTTTATTTTTCATCTTTTTATTCTTGCCGTTTTCTCTTAACATTTTAATTTCATTTTCCGGATTTTCATTCTCACCAGAGAATGTGTTTCTGAATTTTTCTTGTTTAGTAACTTTTGTTGCATCTTCTATTGGAAATATTTTCCCATCATTTGCGTTTCCCTTCTCTCCAGAGAAAGTTTGTACGCATTTTCTTTCATACTTTTCCTTTGTTGCTTTTTCCATTGCAACTTTATTTGGGTAGTTTGCGGTTTCATTCTCTCCAGAAAATGTTTTTCCGCATTTTCTTTGCTTATTTGCATTTGGTGCACTTTCTAATGTAACCTTATATTTCTGATTTGGTTTCCCGTTCTCACCAGAGAAGGTTTTCCCAATTTTTCTTACTTCCTTCGATTCGATGAATGCTTCATTTTCTTTAGTGCAGTTATGATGATTCTTTTTAATTGAAATGGGGTAGTAAAAATTTTCATTTTCAGTCTTCTAAAGCATCAAAAAATTCATCATTTTCTTCTAAATCGTATTGATTTTGTCCTGGCACTTCATTTTTCATTTCTTCTTTTCCGCAGTAAGATGAATTTTCCGTAACTAACTCATAGTTACTTTTTTTCCTTCCTTCTGCTTGATTGTCTTGATTGGACCCCTGCTTAAAATTATAGTTACTTGCAAAACTATTTTCTGATTGATACATTATTGGAATTTGTTGGCCCCAAATTTCTAGTTGGTTTGATTGATAATTTATAATAGCATTACTTTTTCTTAATAAATCCCGGCCAATTATTCCTGTTGCTTCTACCACTAAATTATTTCCACATACCATTACGTCGAATATGCAGTTCACGTTATTTGGCTGGGTTCCAAAATTTATTGTGGTCATACCAATGGCCGGTAAACACTCACCTGTGATTCCTGCTAATAAAATATCACCAGCGTCTGTTACTTCTTCTTTATTTACTGCCGTTTCTTTAATAATTGTAATGGCGTATCCGCTGTCTAGCAAAAATTTTCTTTTTATACCATTTACATATAAATACACGATGCTGGGTGATTCTAAAGTATTAAATTTGGTTAATTGTGGAATATAATATGTGGTGGGTGTTGTTGCAGAATTATTTATAATTATTGAAGACTCTTCTCTCGGGGTTGCAGAGAGAGCCCAGTCATGTTTAAAGCTTCGACCGGTTGTACATTGATTTTTCTTGTACGGTCCTGTTGATATTCTTGGCGTTGCTGTGTTTGGTTGTAATTGTTGCTCGATGTTGAGGGACGTTGCGGTTGTTGTTTATAGTTGTTGCCATTAAAATACGATTGTTGCGCTTTCTGTTTAAAGTTGTTGCTGTTCGAATCAAATTGTTGTGTTTGTTGGTTAAAATTTCCTCGATTTGGTTGCCAATTTGGTGTCCTAGCGTACGCTCCCGTGATTTTCCTATGCAGATTTTGTTGATTTGCAGATGCGTTTCTAAAATCTGCGTTGTATGATGTTTTGTTATTACCCGAAAAATTATTTTTATATTGGTTATTATAATTATTCTGACGAGTTGTGGTGAATTGATTTTTCCTATAAAATTGCCCTTGTTGTGTGTAATTTTGTGTTTACGATCTATAATTAGGGTGATTTTGATTGTTGTAAGTTGAATTTTGCCTATCCGTGTTTTGTTTAAACCTACAATCCCTAGAAATATGGTTATTTCTCCCACAGTGAAAACATTGACGTGTTTGAATTGACATTACTGCCGAAGATGTTTGATTTCTACTATTTAACATTAAATCTGAAAGTTCAAACTGTTTTGCAAAAGTTTCGGCTTTTTCTATTGTTAAATCTTGGGTTCGCATTAATAATGGAGTTAAATTTTTTAACAATTCTTTCTTAAGCCCTATTCTAAACTGATTTAAAATTAATTTTTGGCATTTTTGTTTTAACCCAGGAATATTGACTTGAGGTGCGTTTTTTAAATCTTCAGCCAAAATTTCAGTGCCTAATGTTTTTAACCTAATTACATAATTTGCAACTGTTTCATCATGACGTTGAAAACATTTGCTAAGCCGTAATAAAGCTTGTCCTGGAATTATAGCAGGTAAAAATTTCTCAAAAAATTTGTTTTTAAATGCTAAATAATTTGTTTCGTTGTAAATTTCTGGGTCTGATTTGTAAAATTTATAAGCGTCCCCTGTAAGTCTAAATTTAACAAGTTTTAGTATTACCTCTGGTGTCCACCCATCTAATTCTGCTCGTAAATCTAATTTTTCAAAATATTCCCTAACATTTTGTTGTCCAGAAAAAGTATCTATTGTGTTTGCTAACATGCCCATCGTGATAAAGGGTGATGTTTGCGCGCCAGCCATGGTTTGCGACGGGGGTACATTGGTACTTCCCGTTGGACCTGTGGTTGTAGTAGACGGATCTGGCATTTTTTCTGTATTATTTGTTAACTTTATTTAATTTAAAAAAAATAGGTTAAAGCTATGAAAAAAAAAAGTTTACAAATTTGTTTCAGTCCGACGGCACTTAAATATTTAAGATGTTATTAAATGTAGGTGTTTCCTGTTAATAAAATGCTAATTAAAATACACACAATTATTACAATATGTCGATAAAATTATTTTAGACGTAAATAATTCCTGTAAAAAAAAATTGTTAGCAAAGTTACAAAAACACAATAATTATTAAAATATACTTTGTTAATTTCCTGCAATAATAATAATAATATATGTTTATTTTCATAGAACTACAAAATAGTATCGGAATTGTCAATGGTAACATAATAATAATTACAGTAAATTATATCTATTGTTCATCCTATTATTTATTATATCTAAAGTAATTATATAATTGTTTCTTAAACAAATTTATTATTTTTGTAAGAAAAAAAACTCCTGTATGTTATAAAAACAATTATCTATAAGATAATCTTTGAGTTTCTTTTTAAATAAACTAAGAGTTTTGCTTTCTTTGATATTGCTAGGCAGATGATTAAAAATGTTAGCTCCTAGGCAATCAGGTGACTTTAAAGAAGCACTCAATCTACAAAAAGAGACATAAATATCATTTTTGTGCCTAGTATTAAAACCATGCACGTCCTTAATCAACATAAATTTACTTCTGTTTTGGAAAACATAAATACTTAATTCATAAATTAATATGCAGCTAATTGTCAAAATTTTTAATGTTTTAAAAATATTTCTGCATGACTGCATGCTCGACACCCCAGCCATACATCTTACAACCCTCTTTTGCGCTAATAAAATATCAGGTGCCATAGTTGAGGTGCCCCAGAGGCAGATTCCGTATCTTAATCTTGAGTCTACTTGTGCATGATACAACATTACAAGCTGGTCTTTCTGAAGAATCGATTTTAAGTTTCTAAATAAGTAGGAAAGTGAGCCCAATTTAGAAATAAGCTCTGCACAATGGATATTCCACTTGAGACATTCGTCAAACCATAAACCTAAAAACTTTACCTGATTGTCTTTATTAGATAAAGGGGTGTCGTTAATTTTCAGGTTTAATATATTACATTCCTTTTGAATATTATGAAATCTGATAAATTTCGTTTTTTCTATGTTAAAATATAGCATGTTTGAGGAGAACCACGAAGTTAGTTTCTGAAGAACGTCATTGCACTTAGATTCTAGTGATATATTCGAATTATCTGAGATACACACAGATGTGTCATCGGCATAAAACGTAAAAAGTGCGTCCCTAGTTATCATTTCAAGATCGTTAATATATAGCAGGAAAAGCACGGGTCCCAACACGGAGCCTTGGGGAACTCCCACCTTTATCTCGGTTACTCCAGAGTTAAATTTTCGCACTGTTCCGCCTTCTGTATGCGTTAGAGAGACATACTGCCGCCTCTCTTTTAGAAAAGACGCAATCCAATTCTGTGACGTACCCCTAATTCCGTAAACAGACAGTTTATCCAATAGTACTGCATGATTAACGCAGTCGAATGCCCTGGAGAGGTCACAGAAGACCCCTACAGGGCACTCGCCATATTCCAAAAACTTAATAATTCTGGCGTGAAACTCTAACATTGCCGAACTGGTGGACCTCCCGGTGCGGAAACCGTGCTGGTTCTCGGTCAGAATATCATGACTATTTACAAAATTAAGCAATCGATTTAAAAAACAATATTCAAATATTTTTGAAAACCCACTTGGGACCGTAACTGGCCTATAGTTTTCAGGCGCAAGGGAATCATGCTTTTTATAAATTGGAATAACTTTTCCCAATTTTAAAGCCTGGGGAAAATCGCCATTTTTAAACGATAAATTCACTAAAAATGTGAGTGGAATTGCTAATTCCAAAAGTGATTCTTTAATGAGAAAGTTGGGGATGTCATCTGGTCCGGACGAAGTTTTATTTTTTAGACTCTTATGCAAGATTAGTATTAATTCCTCGGAAGTAAGGGGTCGAAGAAACAGTGTGTCTGCTTGGAAAGGAATGCTGACTTGAACATCAGCGCTATTATTTGGAGGAATTTGTTTAACAATTTCAGCAGGGGCATTTTGAAAAAAATTGTTTAGACTAGAGGCGATGAGTACTGGATCTTCTACTACTTCCCCTTTAATTTTCAATTTTATGTTGTTACAACTATTAGACTTATTTGATAGTTTATTTATGATATTCCACGCCGATTTACTTGGATTATCAGAAAACTGTATTTTATTTTGATAAAATTGTCGTTTAGTCACTTCAAGCAACTTGACATGGTCTTTTTTAGCCTTATCGTATACTAATGATAATATAGGATATGCTTCCTTTAAATTATATATATCTTTTAACTTGGAGCTTGATTTTTTAACATCTCTATTAACCCATTCTTTGCCGTGACTACTTAAGTTTTTAGACTGCTTTACCACGGGAAAGAACAAGTTAAAATAATGTAAAAATATTCTGTAAAAATAATCAAACGCTTCAATGATTAGTGCTATTTTTACCCATTCATTAGGTATTTTGAGAAGTAAAAATTGATTTTTGTATTTTAAGAGTGCTGTATAACGGTTTATTTTGGAGGGATAATTTCTTTCAGCCCTACAATAATGTAACCTAGATTTTCGTATGATCACACCACGATTTTTCGTGATTTTGATGTCTTCGAATGAGGTAAGGCTCCGATTACCTTGTGTTCCGTAACTACGGTAGCTACTTGAAGCGTAAATTTTCGTGAATTAATTTTGTGAAAAATCCCCTGTAGCATGTACTAATTTCTGACACGTCACCAGAGTTCAGTCCCAGACTCAGGATATGAATTAAGGCAAATAGTAGTCTGATGCCACTTTGTAACTTTGTGCAGAAAATAGCACGTGAGCTTTTTATAAAGGGGTTATTTTCTTTTCAGACAAGCAACGAAGCCCACCGGCCAGACTCAGCAGACAGATAAAGGCAAAGGTGTCTTGCGCCACTAAGCCACTTGTCCAAAAAAAAATAATTTTGTTCCCAAAAAAAAATTAGGTTTTTAAGCTGTTAATTTATATAATACAACTATGAATATGTGTATAAAAGATGTTGGCGTTTCCAACTTTGTACAACACGGCAACAATAATTAATTTGCAGTTAAAATGCTAGAAGGCAAAAACCACAATTACTGGAAAATCAGCTAGCTCCCTCAATTGTTGTAATTAATTAATAAAAATAACCTGTAACGAGAAAATTCTCCAGGCGACCTGAAAATCAAAAATGTTTCAAAGAATTCTCTGTTCCGACGGTACAAAACGAATATTTCTGCTGGAATTGTTCCTCTTCGTTGGCGTTCCTGTAATTTTTGGAAAAAAATGTTACATAGTTTAGCTACCACCTTTATAGACTATAAGGGTAGTTTTTTGTTTTCCGCTGCCACCATTGTAATACCCCTGGAGCTACTGAAAATCTGCAAATACTAAATTCACTTTTTGAGCACTTGACCGAGGGTCTGGACTGCTCCTGGAATATTAAACTTATATCTAACCAATTACACAGGATCCTGAAATATGCACTTAATTATTTAAAAGAGTTGTTTAAATCAAATTTATGTAATTATGATTCTTAGGGTTATGATTATTTGGGATTTCTCCCGTAGCGTCAAAATAGTTAAATTAAAGTAATCAAATAATTTTCCCTTAAGGGGACCTGAAAAGGAGAGTTAGTAATTGAAAATAAAACAAAAGGAATAAAGTAAAATATAATATAGTTTATTTATAATTAGGGAAGACCGCTCCTGAGGAGAGGCTAGGTTTTTACAGCACAATGAGAAGCCTAATTGCTCTCGGCGACTTAAATTTAAATTTGAAATGAATTAGAACTAAACTCTGAATGTTTGAATAATGTTTTGACCAATGAGAAAATATTTTAATTTATCTTTACTTCAATTTTTCTCAAGATACCAATTAGTTAATCTAATAAATGTTAGTAAAATTATTTTAGACTTTTCTGACCTGACAGAATCCTTAATTGCCCTCCGACGGAATTCGAGTGAGTGCGCCCCTGAGTGGGTAATTGGCACAAGTACTTTTATTGACGAAGCGGATAATTTAATTTGAATTAGACTGATAGTTTCACTGTTTTAACTTTGACTTTGGTGTTATAAAATAAAACCAGTTGTATTAAGTATTAAAAATTTACTTAGTTTTTGAATTTAATTTAATAAAGAAACCGATTTCGCGAGTACGAGTAAAACTGACTTTTCGTCTTAAAGATGTAAACCCGAACTGATTGTAGTTTTTTCGCGTCCTTTCTTAGCAAAACTTTTCCCCTCCGAGGGATTACAGTTTCTGTCTTTTGTTTATTACATACTGTCTTTTACTCGCTAATGCAGGTGTCCACAAGTTGCTTGAACTTCTAATTGCAAACAATGCATTTCCCACACGAAGTGGCTGTTAGTTGGTGTGTTAGCTTTTCGTGTTTTGTTACAATTTCTACGTTTTCAACTAATTCACCGGACATTACTTAGCGTAATTTATAACTTGCACTTTCTAATATGTGGGAATATGTAGATATATAAAAGTTCAACCAACTTTTCCATGACACGAGTTATGTACTACATTAATTTTACTATTGGATTTAATATTTAAACCAATTTGTTTTGAATAATTTCTTTCCCCCTTAGCGACTGCTACAATTGTTAATACACAATGTCAACTTCTTTTTTTCCTCAATTATATTTGATTTTGATGAATGTTGCGAAGTTGAGGCTGTGGAATTACTGAGTACCTTCAAAATTATATTGCATTCTTGATCTTGGATGTTTGTTTCCTCATTGATATATACTGAATTATCATCACAGTTTTGTATTAAAAAAAATAATATATAAATAAATACTTTCAAAATATGTAGATACCAAACAATAACCACACCTCACATTATTTGTATACCAATACATTAATTAATAAACTGAACATGGAGCAATTAAATTATTGTAGCTTAACACCCAAATACAATTATTACGAAAACCCACACCTTTTCATTATTACATATTTGTTCATACCTTTATGTAAGGCTCTTCGTTCGTTGGAATAAGACCTTAATGGTAAACGGTAATTAGTTCTCTACCTCATAATGATAGGCAAATATAGTAGTGTACAAAATATCGCAAAGTACAGTTATATCATAAAATCTATAGTATACCTGATCGTTCTTGTGGCAGCACTCGAGTACTATCTTTGTTAGTACCCAGAAATGTACACAGTAGGTGAATGTGTTTGCACATACATATTCCATTTTATAGCATAATCTATGCATGAACACTGGTATTTATGCATGCATACTGCACAATCTGAACATATCAGTTGACAGCTGCAGTTATCAGAGACTTCCTGGATGGTGTAAACTTCAAAGTTCTTCGTTGAAGATTGAATTTGCCAACCACTTTCACAATGAACGAATGAGGGGTCCATATTTTCACTGGCTTTATGTCTTTTGCGCAATTCTTTAATTTTACTACATATTTTACCTTTGTGCTTCGCCACTAACATGTCGAAAAACTTCTCGGACAAATTTCATGATTGCATGGATAGGTTTATCTAACCGTTTACATTAGTGCCATTGAGATAAATATATTTTATGGCTCTATGCATGTTTGTGTTTATTCCAGCAAGTGTTCTATGGCAGTAAGCCCACAGTTGAGTGTTACGGGCGTAATATTGCTGAAAGTATTCAAAAAACTCATGTGTTTCCTCATCTGATTGAAGTTGTTGAAGAAAATTTTCCATCATCACTGAGAAAGTGTATGTGTTAGTCTCTTTTAACAGTGTTCGTAGATTTTTGTACACCTCCACCTACAATTTTAAAATAACACCAAGTAACTAATATTAATAACAAAAATTACCTGTTTATCTTTTCCAGAAATTTTATTTAAAGTTTTTCTCCATGCTCTATCCACGTGCCATGTGCAGTCGAGTCTGCGAAAACAATTGATATTTAATAATTTACTAATTAATGAGATATAATAAAAACACTACAAAACTTTGTAGTGTTTATTAAATGTGATATTTTGTACAAAGTTTTGTAGTGTTTTTATTATTTTTAAAATGCAGTATCACCAAGTAAAGGCTGAAACTAGTAATTAATTAATGAGATAAAAAAAATTATTTTTACCTAAGTTGTGAAGGTGACATGACCTCGATCCATGCGTTATAAAAAGAATCTGCAATGTCAGACTTAAATACATACATACTTGTTTGAATGTTTTCTTTTATGCATGAATAAAAAATAGAAAGAACTTTATCACTTCGATTTGAAACTAAAAATGCAGAGGGAAATCCTTGTCTTAAATTATCCAAAACTGAGAGTGTCACTAATTCAAACCCATATCCGTTAAGGCCATGAGTCCCATCGATACAAATGCAGTCTGAACAATGCAATATTTCAAACATATCTCCTTTTGTGCGTCCGTCATAATAATTAATAAAAAGCCTCAACACATGGCATCGTCTTTATGTCTAACAGCATCAGAGTTTAAATTGTAACATCTTTCAATGTTGTACAAGTCCTTTTTGGTCGAAATATGAAGCCTCTTTAATTCTGAATTTGATACACTATCACGGACATCATCTAATATAGATGAGAATGGAATGTGTGCAGCTATTTTAGCAGCTATAGAGTCACGGTCGGAAGGTGTTAAAAATACATGGCCTATCTCTAGTTGATGACCAACGTGAGTTTCAATAAGTTTTACCTTAACTTTACCATGCTTATTATCAATCGAAATAGTCATAGCAGCAGGGCAAAAACCGTTAATTTTGTTGGAACCCAGTAATTTTAAATGTCTAAGACCTTTACTCTCTTGATATAAATTTACCAGGTCTGTGGCAAACGAGAGATGTGAAAGTTCTAGACTTGCCTGTCCTAGATCCATATTCTTTTACAAATTTTGATTTGATTTCAGACTCCATTTTCAATTTCCACTCATTATACTCGTCTAAACAATCAAACTCAATCGATTTACTTTTAATGGTAATGTTATGCATCTCCTGGAAGTGTTCATACAAGTTCTTCTTAAAAGAGTCTTTGTAGGCGCATTGCTTAGCATTAACCGATCCAAGCCGTACACACCCTTCTGTTGTTGAAGTTGGAGATTTTTTTGATATTATCCCATGTGTTTTTTTATGAAAAGTTAAGTGATGTAAGTGATTAAAATTTTTAGAGCATACATCGCAACGAAATTTATAGTGAATATCAGAAGCAGGCAATAATAATTTACCAATTTTGTCCACTTGAAATTTTTTTACATGTTTCTTTAAATTATCATAGTTTGAGTATTCTTTCTTGCAAACTTTACAAAAATTATTTACTCCATTCATTGTGAAACTTTAATTACTATGTTGATTCAACGTCTGATGACTCTGAAATACTAGCACTCAATATTCTATTACAATTTCGTTACGCACAGATAACCAAAGTATTTAAATTATTTTGCCGCTTTTTCTGTATAATAAAAGCCGGTATGTTAGGTACCTATAACAACGGCCGGGCCGGGATGACAAGTGATATGTTCAGGGGCTAGACGCCAGTAATATTTGTCGTGCCTGCTTGGAGACACTTAGATTCGTTGCGTCGGTCGTGAATGAAACAAGAAGATATGGAACACAATTTATTTAACCTTTTGTTTGCTATTTACAATTTTTAAATGCATAAGTTGGACCGATCAGGGAGGTGTCGGAAACCCAAGTGTTTTACTGTTCCCATGCAGAACTTTGCATCATCCCGCATTTCAGAGGGATGGTCCATCTTTAATGACCTGGCACTGTATCAAATTAAACTGTGAAGCTAACACAAGTGTCTTGCATCTGCATTTTAGGACAGTTTCTTAGAAATAGGGCGTGAGAAAATGGTCATTAACATGTGAATATAACAATTAATTCTAAACCATTTATTTACCTGAATTATATTTGAAATAAAATATAATTCAGGTAAATAAATGGTTTAGAATTAATTGTTATGTTCACATGTTAATGACCATTTTCTCACGCCTATTTTCCGTCAGCGACGAGGGCCACCTCAAATTAGGGTTGCCAACTCTGTTTTGTGTGGCCTCTGTTTGGTGTGGCAGTATAAATTAAAATATTGAAAAATAGCACGCATAATACACTATACTCTAACCAAGTTGAATACAATTTATACCACGCACTACTGAACTATTTATTTTGGTATTTTGGTTTCGTTGACACTACCACTCGTTAAATTTCAGCGAGTTTTCGTCATCATTACGCTCATAATCTAATTCTGATAACTGATAAGAAATCATCATTGTCGCAATCAAAATGCAAGGTAGAACCGGGTACAGAAATGGACTCGGATGGCATACTTGAATCTGCAAACGCATCGTTTGGAATCTGCTTTTCTTGTTGTACGTGCTGTACTTGTTGAAGTCGATGGTTGTAATAGATCTGAGACTTCATAATGCTTTTTCGACTTGTAGGAAGAGATAAAAATCCTGTAAGGTTGTTTTACCACTCATATTTATATCTGGTGTAAAATAATAATAATTAAGAGAAAGTCGTCTACCGTCCTCTTAGCATTTTTATATTTTTTTTGTTCTTGAAATAGTGCCTTGTTCCTTGCAGCGAGCCGATATCGAATTACAATGTTTAGCCACACACTTATTTATACAACAAAGCTCCAATTAACCAACATGAGCAGTCCAGGAAGTTGTGTATAATAAATTTTAGTCATATTTTTACGGAGTTTATGAAAAATGTTTTAAGGCTTTAGCGTACATTTTTCTAGAATGGGCCAGAAAAATTTCAAGTAGGCCAGGCCCACCTGTAGCTACGTGCCTGCTGAAATACAGGGTGTGTATAAATTAGTGAAAGAACTACACGTGGCGATGTTGCTCATAAAATTCTGAGTCGAAAATCTTAATACCAAAATGTTGGACAATGCTTCCTCTGTCCTCAGGAACCATTTTAAAGGAACGTACATTTGACAACATTGGATCCACACACCACAGGTGTTTTGTTATAATGCACGGTAACTAAGGATCATTGTACGTAAAATCCATTGTTAGTGAACGAATATTGTTTTACAATGCTCCATATGTATTTTTTACAATAATGAGTTAACGAAGAAATGTTTAAAACACGCTTTTGTAGCTGAAAAACAACATCTATGAAAAAATATTTATTACAATTCTTATTTTTTCTAATTTGCAGCTCGCAACATCGCCACGTGTAGTGAACTTCGGAACGAAGCTCATATAATCAGGATAGCACTTTTCCTCTTGACAGCCACCTAATCTCTGTATGTAGAAGCAAACTGTCGTGAATACTTCCCATTTCGAGTCTTGAATTCAAAGCTCTTGACTTAATAAATTAACTACTTTTACAGCGTCGTTCATGACATGTCTTAATTCATCTGGCATCTTCTTAGCTGCCAAAGCTTGTCTGTGTATGGTACAGTGGATAAAAACACATTCCGGAGCTACTGCTTTAATTCATGTTACAACACCACCCCTATGTCTTCCCGTCATTGCACGTGCACCATCTGAACCCACGCACTTCAGCCAATCCAAACTATGTTTTGTAACAAAATTGTTCACTTTATTAAATATTTCGACTGATGTTGTAGAAAGAAAGGACTCGTAAAATAAAAAATTCTTCTTGTATTTTATTTGCGTGCAAAAAGCGGCAATATACCATCAACTGGGCAAAGTTTGTTACATCGGTACTTTCGTCCATTTGCAAGGCGAAAAAAATACTGGACTTTATTTGTTCTATGACGGTTTCCTTAACATCACTGGCCATTACCTCTATTCTACGGCTAACTGTATTATCAGAAAGTGAAACGGAATCCAATTGCTTGGCTGCCTTTTCCCCCAAAACACAATTTACAATGTCTTTAGCGGCTGGTAAAACAATTTTTTCCCCAATTGTATGGGGTTTTCCACATTTTGCTATTCTTAAACTCACCAAAAAAGAAGCTTTAACAGCATTTTCGTTGCATGCAGAAAACGCGGCGATTTTCTTCTGTCCACCTTTTAGCTCTATCTCTTTCCTTTTAAAAAATCTAGTGGTTTTTCTAATAAGTTATTGTGCTTTAAATTAAAATGGCGCTGCAGCAAAGACGGCTTCATAGAATGATTCGAAAAAACTTCAAAACATATTACACATTGCGGACGTGGCTCCCCGTTAACATCAACAAATGAAAATCCCATTTTTAAATAATTGGAATCATAGCGCGTCGTAACTGTTTTTTGTTTTTTTACGATTTGATTCACCTTTTGTTACCTTGCTTGATCTTGCGCTAATGAACCGGTGCCGGAAGTAGATGGTAAGTCACTTGTTTCTTGAACAGAACGCTCTTCTACAGCTTCTACGGGTCTCTTTAACCATTTATCCATTACGTTTAATATAAAATTAACAAGGCGCGCGGCTAACGTATTGTCACTTGTTTAGGTGATCAGACAAGACTGAAAATTACAATAATACAAAGCCATCAAAAAAGCCCAAAGACCACGTGATCACTGTAATATAGGCAACCCATTTAACAGATTGGCACCACTGGTTTGGAAAACTAAATGTGGCAGCGACAGTGGCGTACACTTTTAGGATACAGGAAGCTTATTTTCATGTAAAATGTTGAAAAACCAATTTGATGCGCATTACACAACTTTAATTAACAAATCTGGAGGACAATTGAATACAATGACAGAATTTTAAATAATATTACAATAATTATTGTACAAAAATATATCTGAACAACACAATTTGATACAAAATAATTCTCATTGATATACCTGCAAACATATTTGTAAAAACTTATAATAAGTGCTCAAAATGACCACCATTATTTTCTAAACACAAATTAACCCGCCTCCTCATGTTATTAAAGACTTTTTCCGTAAGTCATCTTCCGTTATGTTTCGTATTTCCTGTTGAATTGCTTCTTGCAGTTCATCAAGATTATGCAAACAGTTTTTGTATACATTATTCTTCAAATGTCCCCATAAATAAAAATCTAATGGTGTAAGATCCGGGCTTCTCGGGGGCCATCGTCCACTGCTTATAAGACGATCATCATAAAATTCTCTTAGATAATTAAGGGTTACATTGGCTGTGTGAGGTGTAGCTCCACCCTGTTGAAAATATCCCTCGTTTAACTCATCGTCGTGTAATTGTTCGATAAACGGTTGTAAAATATTATTACGATATCTTTCTGCATTTATTGTATCGTGGAAGAAAATTGGGACAATAATTCGCCTTCTTGGCATACCTACCCAAACTCCAACTTTGAGCGGGTGCAAACTGGTTTCAACATAATTATGTGGATTTTCTGTGGCCCATGTTCTATAGTTTTGACTATTAACATAACCCGACAAGTGAAACCATGCTTCATCTGACATAAATGTGCAGTCTAACAGGTCGTTATTGTCTAAACTCTCTAAAACCAATGGCAATATTGAATCCGTTGTCCAAAATCATGTGTATACAGCTGTTGAACTACCGATACTCTGTAGGGGTGCATATCCCTTACACTCCCGAGTTTATAAAATTGCAATTTAATTATGATAGCTAGTTTTTTTCTTTTGAAAATATTCGACAATAACCAAAATTACGTTTTTTTTTATTTTCAAGGACGTTTTGTGTCGTTTCAAGGTCATGCACAATTGAGTGTATCAGGAGTCAAAAACAAAAGTCACAATTGTGAAAAAATTATTTATTAATTAAAATCTTGGTAGAAAAACATCATTATTTTTTTGTGAAAATTTAAAAAACAGTTTTTACTTTTATTAAAGCACAAATAAACATTGCATTTTGTGCAGCGCACCCTGGAACGACTTTGACAGTTTTCTTGTCTACATCTGACAGGGTTTTTCAGGTCATCGTTTTCTGGCCAATGGTCGAATCAGTCTAATCTCTTGTCTGCGCAGGGCATCGGGACTGGAGTATTCTTCTTCTTTTTTATCTCTTCTTCTGTTTCTTCTTCGTCTTCATTTTCTGTAAGCTCAGCATCGTTTATGTTACGTTTTTTTGTTCCCGACGTTAGATACTCGCCAAGATTTACACGAACTTCTAAAAGATCCATGCCCTTAGATTTGTTTTTGGAATTTCTTAAATCATATCTGTATTCCATCCAACTATTAACGATTGCTAAATCAAAGAAATGAAGAATTACTTTAAATGTCCATTTGCGTGTTCAAAAAAACGACCTGTAGTATTCCATCATCTGATCGCAAATGTCTACTCCTCCCATTTTCTGATTATATAATTTTATGGATTTTGGGCAAGATACTTGTATATGTTCTTTTTTGTTTTTGTCCCATCTCTTTACGGTTGTTTGTGGCTGGATCCAAAAGCAGAAATCATTAAAACAGAGCTGTTGTTATTGCATTTAGTAACGCAAATTTTATTATCGCTTCTTACAAATTCGTCAGATTCACCTCTTTCCATAGCACTGTATTTTTTAAATTCACAACCTTTTACCCTATTGGCCTGAATTGTAGCAGTTCCGTAAATATTTAACGAGCTCGCTTTATTCATCAGAGGAACAGTAGAAAACCATCTATCAAAGAATATATAACTTTCTGTAGGTAACGTTTCTACCATTCTAAGTATTAGTGAAGGACCTAATCCCAATTCTTTGTTTCGAAGATTTGTTGTTGAACTTTGATATACTTCTAAGTTTAATACTGTTCCATAACTGCTAGTCAGAACAAATTTTTTTAATCCCACTGGTCTAGGTTTATTCTTCACATATTGACGAACTGGACACCTTCCAAAGGTATCATTTGTTCGTCAATTGAGTATGATGTTTTGGGATGTATTTTTAGAGCTAGGCAACAATTTTTTATTCTATTTATAATGGGTTGTACTTACCACAATTTATTGCTCTTTTTAGTATCATCATCAACAGCCAAGTTGTCTACGACATGAAAGTTCACACTTAATAGATAAAATCTATCACGTGGCATTACATCCGTAATAAGAGAAAATTTGTATTTGCTATTCCAATATTTATGGATTCTTGGAAATTTAATACAACCCATAATTGCATGCATCCCAAAGAACTTTTTAATTTCTTTAGGAGTAACATTCAGTACTTTTCCGGTTGTTTGCATGTAGTACTGGGCTGTAAACTTTGCTACTAATTAAAAAAAATCGTCATTTAAATACCTTTCAAAATATTGCCAGGAAGTTAATATATCGTTTTGTGACAAATTCGTATTTATGAGTGGATCATCCATGCTGACAAAAACACTCCTTTTCCATGTTGGTTTTCGAAATGTAGATAACGGTAGGTTATCCTCACTATCGAAGCCGTTATCGTCACCATCGACATGATTATCATCACCATCGCCTTGATTGTCATCATTGTCATCACCATCGTCATTGTCTAAATTATTTGGAAGGCACAAGTCTTCATCTTCATCCACTTCAAAATCCGACCCAAGTACATCGAGAAGTTCGAAAAGTTCATCGGGATTATTTTGCAATCTTTCCAAATCAATTAATTGTCCTACGTACAAAAAAAAAGATAATAATTTGAGGTAAACATAATCAATAAATAATTTTTGACGGTACTATTTGTCCTGGGTTAGCTCCCAAGACTCACAAATGTGACGCGCTATCTAAATCATATCCTAAAATTTAAGATTAAGTAAATATACTACTTCTACATATTTAATTGAGTACATTAATCATTTTTCAATCAAGTTTAAGCACCAAACCATAGAAACAGTTATTTTTTAACAAAAAGATCAAGTACTTACGTTTTGATGACATCACACCGAAAAACAATGTTAAAAAAGACCTTGACAAAACCCGACTGAAGGCGAAAATTGACCGCACGATGAATTAAGTTTACTATGCACACTTGTCACAATCATGTGGTGCAGGAGCGAGCACAGTAAAATTACATTTTGAACCTTATATCAAGGATAAATAGGGAAGTCACAATTGTAACCCCCAGGAGCAAGGGATATGTAGATTTTTCTTGAGTGCTTTCCGGCAAGTTCCATAAGAAATACCTGTACAAAGATAATTTTAAGTTTTAGATTTGCTATTTAGGTACCTGTTTAAATTCCTACCAGTTTGTGCAGCCAAAATCGCTACGGATTTGTGAGGACTTCTCTCCATTCTAGTTCGAATATCCTCCACAACTTCTTCTGTTAGAATAGTAGGTCTACCTGTAGACTTGCTTTTACAAATACAGTGCTTGTTTTCAAAGCGATGAACAAGAATTTGCTTACGATTTGCAAAGGTGTCGTAGTCCACATTCAGATCAGGGAAAGCTTCGGTAAACTGTTCGATACAAGACTGCAGTGAACACGACCATAAACCATCTGCATTGCGAGTTCCACTTCGGAAATGCGCCATAATAATAAAGGAGTCTTGTTAGCTTGTAAAAGGCATAATTAATAATTACAAATCAAAGTTACGGTACATAAACCTCAGATAACCATAACTTACCACAAAGTCTTAATTCGGTAAGAAATAATTGTACTTACAATAAACAATAAAATATAACACCTGATATCCCAAATAATCGTATAATGTTTCTACACAAGTACATTCAAGATAATAAAAAAATAATAGCTTTAGGTTCAGACCTATCCCAAAACCGAAAACAGTTATACAGGGTGTATTAAAACGTGCGGCTAATAATTACCGCACGCAATTCTACGTTGAAAAACAAGCAAAAAACTTTAACACCAATTTGGTCTTAGACGAAGAGTCTTTAAATTATAAGCACTTAAAGGTTTTTTAATTTGACAACGCTGTACAATTTAAAGCTAAGAGACATGCATTTAGTTACCCTTGATCGTATATGTTTGTGATTCTGCAATTAAATCAAGTATATGTTCATGCATTTTTTATTATTACATTTTAAAAATAAACCCAGCTTATAATGCATAGTTGCAACGTCTTCCAAAACTATAAATCGCGAAGATTTTGCATTCTTAAATATTAAATTATAAGTAAACTAATTACCAAAATGTTATAATTTATATTTGATGACTTATTTTAATTGTTGAATTATGTGTTGTTGATACTATTTAATTCTATTTCTCAACCATAGTCGAAAAAAATTTCAAAGTTTGAGCATTCATAACTCCTTAATCAAAGAGTTAACACTAAAATTGTATTCGAGTTTTTTTGCTTGTTTTTCTACGAAGAATTGCGTGGTGCAATTATTAGCCGCATGTTTTAATACAAGAAATGGAGATAATCTTTGATTAGGTCACCTGGATAGCACTACCTGCGAATCTTTATGCAGTGAAATGGTTTAACAAAATGGTTGAACATACGCCAAATAAAAGATAGTTAGATACGGATAGCGCAATAAGGTACCTCGCGGAGAGCTCACCTGACGAAATACCCATGTGACACAGACTCATGGTACACCCCCCTTTTCTCCTTTGTTTCTCTAGCTATATTTCTGAAATTTGGAGCATTGAATATGCTCAGATGTTGCAGATGCGCCCATTGCGTGGAAGGTACCCAAGCCATCCAACGTATTTACGTTGAAATCGGCATTATCAAAAACGAATTGCAAGAAAGAATCCTTCTCCATTGTTAGTTTGTCGGGTCGCAGAATGGCTGACATTTCAAGAAGTGAAGTTTCATTATAATTTGAAGAAAACCCAAGGGTTGACAACAATTCAACAAGATGTTTTGACCCGAACTTGTGATATATGTATACACCAATGCCATGTAGCAATGAGGAAATGAAAGAGCGTGGCCTAACTGCTAATATTAATGCGTGTGAGAGTGCAACGCACTTCTTATTCCACTTATCCAAAGAGCTTCGTTTGTTTTTTAGAATCACTGTTTCAAATAAAAGTCGCACTGACTCAGGGATTACAGAATTTATGTTATGTAAGAAGTTATCGGAGGGTGTGTATTGAGTTAAGTCGTAAACTTGTTCACGAATGTCCTCCCGAATAATATCAGCAGCTGTTTTTACCACGCGTAGTCTTTCTTCCTTAGGATCTAATTTTTTGTTACTGTACCAAGCATTATTTAGTATCTTGTGTCCAGTGTTTTTGAAACATACAACAGTTGTATTGTTTGCAGTTTCAGCAATGACTATATCTTCGCCATACTTCTGGAATAGGCGAGCTTTGATTGTTCTAATATCGGGACAGTAATCTCCTTTTATTTGGCGAATGAGTTCCTCATAAGCAAACTGGCACTCTTCTGAGTTCTCCTCAAGGTGCGCAAAAATTTGTTCCATGGCCTCATCGACATTAGAATGACAGCGACCACCTCTTTTTAGCCCCTTTGATGGTGCTTTGTACAGCTTTCTCTGACAAAACAGGTGGTATCTTGCATCTAGTGCAACAAAATCTGTGTCATCAGAAATACGTTTTATTATTTTGAGTGCCCATTCGTCTCCTCTTTGTTCAGCTGCTTTTAAGATGGTTCCCTTAAGAGTCAGCTTTTCCACAGTAATCGTAGTATTTTGTTTCTTGGCCGGCTTTTTTTTGAGCTTTAATAAATTCTGTAGTTATTTCGTCTCCACATAAGAAGCAATTTTCTTTGAAGTTGAAATTTTCAGTGGAAGCTCTTGTACCTTTCACTGACTTAGGAGCTCTTTCTCCTCGAAGAATAGCTGCTGCAATTAACTTGGGGTTGTTGTATCTTTTTTGGCACCCACTATGCACGGAAACCTCACTTAAATCTTTCAATAACTTTTTATTTACCCGATTGTTCAATTTAACACTGAACTCGAGAAGGGTTCTTATTCCTCTTTCTTTTACCAACACGACTTCGCCTTCACTCAAACTTTCATTACATATGAAACATAAATTCACCGAGGATTCAGAATCCAACATTTTATAGATGACAAAGCGAACAGAAACTAGATACGACACCGCTGACGGTAGACGAACAACTGATGAATAAAATGAGTGGGGTGGAACACAAGGTCGCCCCTCTCTGCCCTGTTTGGTTTGCGATACTTTGAAGAGCTGTATCTTGAAAACTATTAAGTCTACAGAAACCGTTCTGGTCTTAAATTGTCACAAATTTAACTGACTTTAAAAACGAATAGAATTATTTTGGCCGAATAACCAGTGCTTATTGCAGCTTTTAAATGATCTATTCGCATATTTTAAAGTGTAAAATATCCTCATTCTAATAAATAATTTTATTACATATTCTTTGGGAAAATCTGTACATGGATGTTTAAAATGGATACATTGTAATGAAAAAACGCGTTCCCTATTCCCTTCATGAAACATATCTTGTCAAAATTATTAAAAAAAATGTCTTCTAAACTGTACACAAAATTTAAAAAATTTTCATGAGGAATGTACAATTTTGCAAAGCAACTGCTGTCATATGCCTTAAAATATGTAAATAAATTAGAACTATCCAATTCTTTGCATTCACGAGCAAATGATTCGCATTTCGGACACGTATGTTGTTGCAAAGCTTTTCGCATTAAATATCCACAGACATATTTGAAAGTGTTTTGGGCAGGTAGCTCATCATTATGATAATCACAATTTGTTACTTGAAATGATACATTTTCTTGTATATCATGCGAGTCAGAAACAACAGTCTCTACATTCTTAATATCACTTAACACTGAATCTAAATCATTGGCAGAATTTGTGTTTCCAGTATGAAAGTATGTCGTAAAAAAACATTTTTTTGAAAGCACGTTGAAACTGAATGGGGGGTTGGGTTGACGCAGTTCCCACCTTGCTGGCGAATAGTAGCAAAAAAATTTCCCAGAGCATCTCGATTAATCCTGCGCATTATTACATATTTATAGCCGCTTGACTTTAAAACTTCCCACAATTTTATAACTGCATTTATTGTTATTAACCAACAAGATAAAAATCGAACGGTTGATGTTAGGTCTTTCTCACCTTTGCTTCTACTTTTAAACCCTGTATAAAAATGCACATATCATTAAGAAATTGAATTTGGAAACTTTGACCTGAATATACTCTTTTATACTTCGACCTTTGATTCCCAATTGAAGAGTTTAATATATCAAATAGTTTGTCAAACTTTTCTACAACATCGACAGTAGCCATAGCACTCGAAGGTAGAATTCCTAAACTGATATACGTATTCATGCCACTTGCAACAGTATGGCTCAGGGTTTGTGTGGCAAATTTCACTTTCATTTTTTCGAAATTATTAGGGTTTATGTGGGAATCAGTCAAATTTGGTGCCCCCCTATTCTTTAAAGTTTTATCGTATTCATAATAAGCTTTTATGTACACCCATGAAGTTCTTTTGCTGTCGAAAATAAATGAATGCTTTAGTAAATTATTTCGGATTGCCTTAAGTAAATATGGCGTATCGAATATATACAAGATTGGTTTATCATCTACATAAAACTGGGGTTATTCTGCGGTTATGTTCAGCTTATGAGAAAGTTGAATAAAGTTTGATCCCATGTCAGTCACTAATGATAGTACAGTGAGACCTATCTCGTATAGTTTTTTAACACAATCTACTACAATGTCTTGCAATGCATTGCCTAATAGGGAATTATTTACAAAAAAGTATGCAATAGGTTGTTTCCAATTGCATTTGATTCCTCTGGCCATTATAACTGCCACTTGATTAGCTGGCTTGTATGATTTCTGTCTGCCATTATCTTCCAATCCGATTATTTCATCTTTGCTGATGTTGCAAAATAAATGTGTTTTTATAGACATTTCGTCCATGCAAATAATGCAACGTCTATCTTGTTCACTCACACATCTGACTTGAATTTTAAAGTTTCGAACAAATTTGTGTTTTCGAGACCAGGTAGACATTGAAAAGAACGAGTGATTCTTTCCAAGCAACTTTTAGAGGGTAGATGAAATAATCGAGCGAGAAATCGATAGCAACGAGGGCCTAAAAAATACAAAGATAAACTAAATTGCTTGTACTTATTTGAATATCTGTGCCCCTTTTTCTTCGTAGAATTAAGGTGCCTTTGTATTTTAACAAACTTTGCCACATCAGGAGACAAAAACTTATCGCAAATCTTATCAAAATCCTCAATGCTATAATCATCCCTAACACTACTAGACTTTTTTAATAGTATTGACTACAAAGAAGAGATTAATTGCAGTCTTAAGCAGTTATTGTGTTGTTAGCTGTTGCTAAAAAATAAAACACCTCTATAACGTAAAAAAACAAGAGAATTTGTTACATCTACTTACAATTTACTAACACTAATACATTTTCTAAGTGCAACAACTTCAAATTATCATGTTTTCTACGTTTTCTTGTAACATTCTCAAATTTCTCGATAATTCTACGTTTTTTACCTCTTTCGTAAGATATTTTGGGCAATTTGGAAAAATGGTTGGAACAGCTCCGGCAGACAACTTCGGTTTTATTAACGGTATCTGTGAAGAACAATTTTTTAAACTAATCAGCCCTACTTGATATTAAATAAGAATACTTATGTACGACAGTTTTAAATAACTTTTCAATTCCCTAATAATTTCTTCGGGGCGGAAGTGGTTTTCGCATACATAGTCCTTTAATGACAACGAACGGTGTTTTCTGGGAATTTTCTTTTCCCATTCCAAAAGACAGTCTTTAGGCACTTTGAAAATTGATACTTTATTGATTGAATTTGAGCTATAACCACTCTTACAAAATGGTACAAAGCACGTTTTGCCCATATTTAACAGTGAACTGCCACATTAAATTACCGTAAGTTTATTAGCACAACATGTAGTAAAACACAAAAAGTCTGGAGACATCGCAAGTTGCCAATTAGCGCAAAAATATGTATACATTTATTGGCCTGTATAATAAGTGTATAGCGATGCAGTTGATTTTAGACAACTCTATGCGTTCTCTCTCTAGCGCTCACTCTCGCACAGTGTTACACGACTTAACCTAACCTCTATCTCCCCCCTCCGTTAGAACTTTTTTTTTCAGGACTTCTTTTCTCTATGGTCTATTACCTTATAATTTAACATAGACCGTAGTGTCTTCTGCTTCCCCTTCCAAAGACGTACTCTACTAGGGGAACGTTCGAGTGTCTTTGGTCGGTTCCGCATTTCTTGTAGTCCTGTCCTCTGTCTTCTCGTTCCGTGTTCTTTTTTCTAATTAGTACTATTATGTTAACATGCTCTTATTTCCGAGTTAGGTGCACATTCTTTATGTTAGTTTTTACTCTAGTATAACTACCTTAATCTAACATACCAAAAATATCTATTCCTACTTTCTTTTGGGTGTTCTAACTACTGTTACATGCTCAAGCTCTTTCTACTTATTTCTATCGTGCCTAATTTATATTCTAATTATTACTATTTTTTATATATTCTAACTACTATTTCATGCTCTATTAATTGTTAGTGCTAATTAGTTCTACCATGCTCCAACTACAATTACTTACTTCATTACTTACTGTATTCCGCATGATAGGTTTTGGATAGCCTAAATCCTATCATGCGTTTCCTCTAATTAGTATTTAATATTATTCTTATTGAATTTATCCCTAACCTACTAAGTTATTACATGCCATGCTTATTAGTCTAATACATATACCTATTCTAGAAGTCTTAATCGGTTTTGTCACAGTTTGGTAGTTTGTCTTCTCCAGTTTAGAATTGAAGGATAGTGTCTTTTATTATTCTCTTTCCATTTATGTTTCCTTGCCATGGTCTCTATTTCAGCTATTTTCATAGCTTCTAGAGCTGGCCTTGTTTTGATCGTCCCTCCTTCTCTGTTTTCCACTTTCTTCCACTCCTCTCTTTATTCTTCTTGTCTTCTTACTTCTTTTCTTCCTCCTCATCTTCTTCACCTCCTTTCGTTGTATATACCTTGTTGGATTTTCGATACTTTTTGTGTCAGCTCGTTAAGTATCTGGAATTGTTCTTGAATTGTGTTATATAGGTTTCCACCTAGCTGTCTTTTCAGATCTCCCAGCTGTTCCTCTGTGTGCTGGCATTCCATGACCATGTGCTCAGGCGTTCCTACTTCTCCGCATCTACATCTGTCGTCCTCTTTCAGATTGAATCTGAAGAGGTACGTCAGATATGGCCCATGTCCACTCAGGTAATGAACCATTACCGCACTAGGTGTGAAATGGTCCATTTCTCCTCTTTCTTGAATATTCGGTAATAACGCCTGAACTCTTCCTTTCCCACTGTTGCTCCACTCGTCTTGCCACTCCTCTTGTATTGTCCTTTTGATGACCTTTATCGTTCTAGTTTCCCTTCCTCTTAGTACTTGTATTCTTTCCTCTTTCCCCTTCTTCCTCCAGTATATTCCCGCTCTTTGCCTTATAGTGAGGTCTATGGGACTTATTCCTGATAAGACGCATAGTGCTTCCAACGATATGGTGCTGAAAGCTCCTACCAGTCTTATCAGGACACTCCTCTGTGCACTTCTTACTGTCGCTTTTGGTTTAACTAGTAACAATCTGTTTGCCCATATACTCGCCCCATATGACATTATTGATGCCATTATGGAGCTAAAGTATATCTGCTTCGTCTCCAACGGTATCTGGTATTGCCTCTGTGCGATGCTTGCTATCTTGTTCCTAATTTTCTTCGCCTTTGCACCCGTTTGATTTATGTGTTGGTTAAAATTTAGTTTCTCGTCCAGATGTATTCCCAAATATCTTGTCTCCTTTGTGCTTTTTAGTATTTTTCCATTAATTTCTATTAGTGGGTCTCTTCTCAGTTGTCCCTTCATTATCGAATACGTTGTTTTCTTTTCTGAGAGTTTCAATTTGTTTTCCCTGCACCAGAGATGCAGCTCTTGTAATGCTCTGTTGGTTTTTTCCTCTATTTGCTTTCTTAACTCTCCGTTTATCACTAGTAACAGATCACCAGCATAAGCTACTGCCGCATTTATGTCTTCGTTTCCTTCCAGTTTGCCCAACAGGTCCTCCATCATCAGGTCCCAAAAAATTGGTCCGCAGATGGAGCCCTGTGGGCACTCCTTCGTAATCTTTTTCGTGATAACTTCATTCGGGCATGACATATTCACGTATCTATCCTGGCAGTAGCTTCTGAAGATCTGATACAGTTCTACCGGGCACTCTATGTCTCTCATTCTTCTAAAGAGCGCAGGCCACCATAGGTTGTCGAAGGCCCCTGTAACGTCTACAAAAACCGTCAGCACGTACTTCGTATCGCTTTCTCCTATTTCTTGGAGCGCATAGTTGACCGCGTCCTCTGTCGACTTACCTTTTCTATACCCGTATTGGGCCGGATGCATTCCCATCTGCAAGCGATGTTGTTGCAACCGGTTGCATACGAGCCTTTCCAGGGTCTTTCCCATCGTATTCAGGAGGCATACCGGCCTGTATGATGTTGGTTCTTGTGGGTCTTTTTCTTCCCCTTTTTTGATGATCACTATCTCTCCTTGCTTCCATATATTTGGAAATCTTCCCTTTTTCAGGCACACGTTGTAGAATTCTGTTAGTATCGGTGTTATTTCTCCTATTACGTTATGCAATACTTCCGCCCTTATCCCATCAGGGCCTGGTGCTTTCTTCTTTTTAAGCTTCGAGATGACTTCACCTACTTCCTCAAGAGTGAAAGGTGTTGTCCCACCCCCGAGTTCATAGGCTTCAACCATTTCTCGTCTTTTCTATCTTTGATCTTCATCTTCCAATTCTGGGTCGTCGTCTGGTAGTAGTGTTTGTATTAGTACGGTTGCCGACTCTTTCCAGTCCTTAGTGAATTCTTCTCCCTCCCCTTTTCTCAACGTCGAGAAAAGTGATGGGCTTCTTATTTTGTTGGATACAGTCTTGTATGGGACTCCCCTTATATCTGTCTTTAAGTTTTCTTCCACGAATCTATCCCAGCTACCTTCGTCTCTGTGAGGTAATCCCTAATTAAAAGATAGAGATTCTTCGGGCATCCTCTGTCTCTCAGGATGTCCAAGATGTCCGGCCACCACAAGATGTCGAAAGCACCTTTCACGTCCAAGAAGAGACCTAGAGCGTACTTTTCCCCTGTTTCGTCTACGATTCTCCTACACTCCTCAAGCGCGTCAATAGTGGACTTGCCTTTCTTAAATCCATATTGATTTCTCCCCCCTTCCCCCTCGAGACTGTCTTCTAACCTGCCTAGAATTAACTTTTCCAAGACCTTCCCGAACACCGAAAGCAGACTGATCGGCCTGTATGATGAAGGGCTCGACCTATCCTTATCTTTTCCTTCAGTAGCAGTCCTAGACGGAGACATTCGTTCCAGACCTGGAGCAGCGCCTCCCCCGCGACGGGCCACGCCTTCGTGACCATTTCATACAGTACCCCGTCCGGACCTGGTGCCTTGCGTCTAGGTAGACTCGCGATGACTGTGTCTACCTCCCCCCGCCTGAACGCTCCCAAGTTCTCCGTTTCCGGAATAAGGTTCGTAGCTTCATCCCGGACTCTAGTCTGCCACCTGTCGTCTTCCTGAGCGTCGCACAGTGACTGAAAATGCTACTTTTACGGAAAAACTTCTATAACTTTTGAATGGAAAGAGATTTTTTCAAATTCTTTTTCTCAGTTGCTAGTAATATACCAAGGGATGTATTTTGTACCGAAACAGCTCTTGCCATGAAAAACCAAAGTAGTGTCTTTGCTTAGTTCACAAACCTGTAAAATTACCAGTTATTTATCTAGGTATCTATAAACAACCTAAAATATGACTAACAACTTAAATATTACATTTTATACATGGCCTAAGTTAAGTTAGCAGTACTATCAGTAAGTGTAAGCAAAGCTTGTACTTCTTCAGTTGCTTGAAGTGCTTTTGCAGAAACATCTGATCTCAAATGTGAAATAAATGGGTCCGAGGATACCAAGACCATATGCGTGATATCTTCATTTGTCGAGAATCGACTACATTTTCTTGTATTCATGAGCCGGTACCGTTTGTAGTCCTTATTGCGGGCTTCCTGAGCTTCCTCAGATAGATGTCCGATAGGTGAGGCTGCTGTTGCTATTATATCTTTGCCGTGGAGAAGGATTTTGTGAACCGTCATAGGCATATAATACCATTTGTATTTATCCACAAAAAGTATTGCGGTGCTATGAGCGTAATCCCCAAATTTGTTTGCATCAATTTCTGCTCCCGAAGTTATCGCTTCTAAAATTACAGAAAATCTTTTGATCAGTTCCTAATCCACAGTAATTTCTGCAGTCACCTTCGGATTTTGGAAAAACCGACGGGATGTGTTCCCATCGTTGGTCGTTCCCGTTCCTTGTTTTACAAAATCAACCTTGAGACCCAGTCGTGCTTGGAATTTTTTTTGTATTTGTTTTTTTGTTTGTTCTTTTATGGGGCGGGTATCAGCTGTAGTTGACCACTTTTGAAAAGGTAAATTATACGCAATGTGTAGAATACATTCCATAAATTTGATACGTGTATGTAACGGTGACATTCCGAGACGATACGCTTCTTCATTTGCACTTTTGCTTTGCACTGCATCTAGATTGTTCATTTCAGTGGGCTTCACTTTGCATATGAAACAAGCAGAGGAAGATGGTGTTCCTGTTACAGCTTGAGCTATTTTCCCGTCAATCATTGTAAATAGCATTTCATGGGCAACATTAAAAATCCGTCCACACACATTAATACGAGTCTCGACCAGGTTGGATATTTGCTGTTCCATATATTTCACAGAAGCTACAGTATTTTCTTTTGTTTCCTTACAGTACTCAAACTGTATGGCTCTGCAATATCGGGTTGATGAAGGTTTAGGATTTTTCCAGTGTACTTCTTTTGTCTCTTGTGTTAAAACTAAACGCAATTGGACCATTGAAATCATAAACAAATTAGCATCCGAGAATGGCTGGTCAGATTCATTATAACGTTGTTTAAATTCATTTTGACCTGAAGAACCATCACAGCCCCACTTTGTCACGAAAGTCACAACACTCACTGAACTCTTTTTGTGGTCTTCCCACGGATATTGTTGATCGCTCTACACTCTTCAAATCTACGGTAAATATTCCTTGTAGCCACTTTTCATTTTTCTCCCGGAACCTTTAATTCATTGCGGTAAACAGCTTGCCATTTTTTATGGAAATGCGGAATAAATCTTCTACTAGTTTCTGTCATCACTTCTTGAAGCTGATCATCTTCGAGATTTGGAGACATCTCACCAAATAACGAACTAAGAACACTTATTTCACGCCCGCCCTCAATAAATTTGTCAACCAAAACTTTATACGATATTGAAAAAGTATCCATCTTTATTAAAATATACAGATGTACAGCAAGTGCCATTTAACCTTGCAAAAAAATGACGATAAGTTTAAAAGACGAGAAGCCGTTACACTCTCAGGCAAAAGCAATCCCGTAGTTTGAAAGCTAGTATAATATCTAGTTGCTGTTAATTATTTATGTCATTATTATTTTGTCATACGCCAAAATAGGAAATTGACTTTCACTTTTTAGTAGAGTGTACCACACTGTCCAACAGCCAATTAGAGCTAGTTTAAGTTACGACTACCGATGAAACAACGCGTAAGTAGCCGAATCAAAGTCCAGTAAAATTTGCAAGGTTAGGTGGCACATGCTGTATTACTTTCCAAAACTATTTTCAGAATGACAACTAAATGTCCCAATCAGCATTTAAATACATTATGAGTAATTACCTGCAAATAACTTGCCCTAATAACTCCCATTAACGATTTCTCGAATTTTCGCCAGAACAAATTACTTAAGTAATTATTGTATTAGCAGCTTTGCCGCAAGCCAACGCAGTTGAAATTTGTCATACAAACAGGCAACATTCCATTGTTTAGTCATCTTCAAACATTTTAAGTTAGTAAGGTGGAGTTAAGTTTATAACTCAAAATTAATCGATAATTTAAAAAAAAATATTAACCTACATATAATTAAAAATTTATAAATAACAAAGTTAAATGTCGCTCTATAATATCTGTTATTAGACGTACAGTAATAATATAATCCCCTGGAATTATTATTTTTATTCCATTGATCCTACATAGCACACAATAATCTGCTGAACATTACCAAGGAAAGCACAATATTTATCCATTTTCGGATGTCTCGTTTTTGATCATTGAAATACTATTCTTAATGTGCTTAGTAAAATCTAATTTATGTCCGAAGTGTTAGATTAGTTCATAGAGAGTACTATTTACTATTAATATTTCATAAATTATGATTTTTAGAAAATCCTATTTTTCCGCTAATCAGCCACTGTGCGTCGTCCCTACGAACTATCTCGTCAAAAGAACAAAGTTGCGGACTCCCTCCAATCGGTCGCCTGATTCACCAAGATGATTCCTGCCCCGGGAGCCGCCTCGCCATGTCGTTGAAAGACCTGCATGCCGATCCCAAAGCCTCTGATTTTTCCTTGGGTGTGGTACGGCTCTTGAAGAAGGAGCACGTCCACCTTTTCCCTCACTGCGACCTCTCTAAGCTCAGCTGACGCGACCTTCCCTCTCCCCAAATTTACTTGTAGGAACTTTATGAGTCCTTACCACCCTCCACCCCCACCCCCCTGACGCCAGCTGGTTGCTGATTTTGTCGCCGCCTAGCGGCCATAGTTTGTCCTTTCCAAACCAGAACCTAAAAAAAAACGAATGATTTATAAGAACCTCGTGGAAGTTGGCCAAACAAAAAAAATAAAAACAGATTTGCCAGGCGATCATCCGTGTGCGTCTCTTCAAAACAAATTGACCGCTAACGGATTTGACGATCTATTACAAACAAACCTCCCCGAAAAATCATTTAATGAGTTGCTTTCATGCAATATGGAGTGGAAGTTGCGAAATAAAGGTGCCAAACCGTACATGGTCATTTTTTGTCTCCGAACGCGACAATGATATGGAAATACTTATATCAAAAATGTATGTTAAAATGTCAAAACCGATTATGGGGCGACAAATAATAATTAACAAGGATATGGAATTTAAGTTATTTGTGGGCAAAACTGAATTAGCACAAAATATTTATGCAACAATTAAAGTTGAGAATCCCATTCAATCAATAAATTCTTTACACCTGTTGGTTACTATATTCATAGATTTTCAATTGTGTGATGGCGGGCCTGGAATTAAGGAATACCCAGAAACCAGCGTGCGAACTGAATCGGCAAAAATTGACGATATTTTAGGAAAATGGCGCCACGTGAATTGTTGGTTGCAATAATTGTAGAAAATTATGTAAACATTTTGATATTCACAGAACAAGACAAAATAGGAAAAATGTGTTTGTTTAGAATTCGTTCAAAATCTGAAGCGGCAGTAAAGGTAATTCAAAATCTGCGTTGATTAAAGAATGTCAAATCAAAGAAAATAACCAAGTTAAACAGGAACCTTATTCAGTTAAAACGTAGACTAGAGGAAATTCAAAATAAATATGCCAATTTATCCGAGACAAAGATTCAAGAACAAATAAAAGAACTGGATTTACCATCCGCACAAATAATGTTAATTTCAGAGTGCATTAAAATGGCAAAATATAAAAAGAAAACTTCAAGACGTTATACCACTGATTGGTTATTACTTTGTCTTCTCCTACATATAAGAAATTTATCTGCTTATGAATTTCTAAGAAAAAATGAAATAATACCTTTATGAGTATCTGTATATAAAATACTTAATTACTTTAACAATATTTATTTATTTTAACCTTATACGTATTTCGGCATGTTTACATGCCATTGTCAAAGGTTATATGATAAAGTAAACAGTTAGTGTTGTTATAGCAATAGAACTTTGTGACTTATCTTGATAATCGTCTGCAGATGACTTGATTTCTCATTCCAAAACGTCCAGTAGAGGAGAATTTAAGAGATCAATTTGCTCATTCATTAACGGTACAGTTTTTAAATGTTTGTCAATTTCTAGTATATCTAATTTACGTGTATCATCACAAAAGTGTAAACATTTTATGGTGTTATTATTAGATGTCATTGAATGATTTTGTTCTAGTAAGTGTTTAGCGTAATTGGATTTATGTGGGTAAACAAAGTGTTTACGATGTTTCTAGTTGTTTTTTAAAACTTACTTTATATTTATTTGTTTTGTTTATAATTTTATCAATTTTTTCTGATTTGTCACCATAATATGGGATCGAAGCATATTTAATTGTATCGAACGAAGTTACGGTATTCGGATAAATTTTTTGAATGGCTAATTTATAATCTCTTTCTTTAATTAATGTATCAATAAGTTTAGTATTATAACCATTACTGTATGCAATTTGTTTAATAATTGAAATTTCTCTATTATAATTAATTTCATCTAAAGGGACCGTCAAAGCACTATGTATCAGGGACCTGTATGCTGCTAATTTATGTCTTTTATGGTGACAAGAATCGTGTGGTATTGTAATGTCTGTTTGTGTAGGTTTTCTATAAACTGAGTACTCAAATTTATTAGTTGAATTAATTTTTATGTTTAAATCTAAAAAGTTAATGGACTTATTTTGTTCAGTTTCTAGTGTAAATTTTATGTTTGGGTGCAAGCTGTTAATAAAAATTAAAAATTCATTAATTAAATCAAATGAACGATTAAAACATGCTAAAATGTCATCAACATAACGAAACCAAAATATAACTTTCTCAGATTGATTTGATTCGAATATTTGATCTTCTAGATTTTCCATAAATATGTTAGCTAAAAGAGGTGAAATTGGAAATTGGGTAAACCATCTTTTTGGAAATAAATCTTATTATTAAAAGTAAAATAATTTGGACCTTAATGAATTAGTACATGACTTGACGATATTTAAAATGTGTCCATTTCAAGCGATTTACATAACTTTTACATACCAAACACAGATTTCGTGAAAAAAGCGTATTATGCCTACTTCGGAATGGCATTGGGTGATCAAGATAAGCAGTGAGCTCCTCATAAAGTGTGCTCCATTTGTGTTGAGGAATTGAGGCAGTGGACGAAAGGCAATAAAAGCTACAGTGTGCAGCAGGCATTTCATTTCAGATAAAACACATGTTTGTGCGGGCGGTGGCCCGATGGTCAAAATTTTTTATTATCCGACCTGGAGGCCGATTCTCGAACTTGCACGAAAAAATTCCTATGCGAATAATTTCTCCTATAAAAATTCGCTTAGGAATTTCCTAAAACAGCGAAACTGTATTCTTGAACGTCAAACGATATTTTTCCCCGGGAATTGGAGGGCGAGTGATGTCTGTCATTATTTCGTACGCAGAGAGACTCTTAGCCAATCACAGCTTCTTGTTGAAGCGCGCGCATTGTAAATTAGTTCGTCTGTACGTCATCGTCTGGTTATGTTGACAGCGAACACGTGTTATTTTAACCTAGAAAGTGCAAACGATATCGCAATGGCAGAAGAAAACAGCAGACGCTACTTTTGATCGGAGTTCAAAAGAAACTCTTTTTAAAAAGTATTTGCTTTATTTTTACACTTAAACAATTATACAAATAGTGGAGAATTAACATGTGTCGTTTACGACTTCTGAATACATTCTAAATTCTATGCTACCAATTACCTGCCTTCTGAAGCTTCTACTTATCGCTTGTAACTTTATAAGATAATGCTATCAAAACCACTTCGTCTAGGAATTACTTACTCATCACATCTAATTCATATAACTCGCGCATCAAAATTAACGTTTCAACAAAAAAATATGTTGGCCGATTTTTTGACAAATCACCCTCAGTTAGTGTCGGGTACGTTTTCTCAATCTTTTACTTTTAAAGACGCTCAAACCCAGTGGCAGGAATTAACAACCTCACTAAATTCCGTGCCTGGTGCCAAAAAAGACTGGCGCCAGTGGAAAAAGGTAAAGATATTTCACGCTATTCTTTATAGGCATGTAACTAATATAAAAAAATATTTTAGGAATGGCAAGATTTGAAAAAAAATACCAAGCAAAAGAATGCAAACCTAAAACGTTTTACGCTGGGGACAGGTGGAGGACCTTCCTCAAAAGATTCCCTTACTCCAACAGAACTTGGGATATTAGAAATTATAGGAAGTACTGCAGTAGAGGAGTCAATGCTAGTACATTTATTAACAGCCATTTATACATGTTTATTTATTAATTAATGTAATTAATTTTTTAGTATCAGCCAATGGAGGTGCATGCAGAGGAGATGCAGCCAGCGGAGCAACAGCCTGAGGCACAGCAGCATGTGACGCAGCAGCCTGAGGCGCAGCAGCTTGAGGCGCAGCAGCTGAATATGAATGAAATAAAATACGCTCCGGTAATAATTATCGATGAGCAACCACACACTCCGTCAACTAAAGGAGTAAATGACGGTCCTATCCAAAAGTGTACTACACCAGCGACATTTAAACGTAAAAAAATTGAAAACGAAAGAGTTGTGGTTGCTCATAGATTAACTAAGACTATAAGTGCAACGGAGCTATTGGCCAACTTATCGGAGCAGAGGTTGGAAGAAAAAAAAATATTATAAGAAGTTGGAAATCATGCAACAGCAGCTGCAGTTGCAACAGCAACAGTTGAATTTGCAACAAAGGCAATTAGAAGTAAGTGAAAGCATTGCCCATTCGTTAAGTCAGATTATAAAAGATATATGTTAGTTTATTAGATTTTTAATTCAATTTTATATATATATTTTTATCGTTTTAGACATGTAAGTTAAGTTAGGTTCTAGAATTAATTTGTCTTTTGCATCTAGTTTTAAGTGTTAGGTTAAATTTAATTAAAGTAGGTAATAAGTATTCCTTGTAAATATATTATGTAGATTTAAAGCTTGAAAATAAAAAATAAATTATACTGTTATTTTATATATTTTATTTTAATAGCCCATTTCAACCTAACAAAGAAACAAATTGGGTACATACTTATTATTCATTATAAACTATGCTGTCGACACTATGTGCTATGCACTAATGTTTATGTAAAATAGTTTCGAATTATTTGCTGCTGCAGTCTACGAGCTTCAACTAGTTCGGGATTTATTCTACCCCCTGCAGCTCTGTCATTATTGTTAACGTTATCAACAATTATACCAAAATCATCATTGTCAATTTCCTCTACTTCTGGTTCGGGAATATTATTTTCTATGCACATGTTATGTAGAACAACACATGCATTTATAATTGTTGATGCAACATTTGGGGCATACTGCATAACTGTGTTTTAAAAGGCAACGGAAACGACTTTTCAAAACACCATTGCATCTATCAATTAGGCTCCTAGTACTTCTTTGGCAAGTGTTGTAAACTTCTTCAGGGGTATTAGGTAGTGGATCTTCTTCAAGGGGGGTTAATAACCACGGTCGAAGTGGATAACCAGAATCTCCTAAATTAAAAATTAGATAAATTAGGTTTAAAAATGAAAGTTATATGTAGTACACACCTAACAAATAAAATGATCCGGGATGCATTTGATGTAGATTTACCATAGCATTTTGTACTGTAATGTTTGCTTTGGGGTTGGAAATAAAATACTAATTTGCAGGAAGAACTTTTAATGTGTTTTGCTTTTGGATATGTCTTCTCCAACATTTTGAAAAGTGTTCGCGGTTTGTGTAACACTTGTATCCTGAGCTGAAGTGTCTTGCTGCATTATTACAGTCTTGCGCCTTTTGTCGGTTTTTAGAATTGACGATGTTGGTTCCTGTGTATCGGACATTTCACTTTCATCTGATTGTACGCTAGAAGAGTCACTTGGTACGTAATTTTCATCTGATCCATACTCTCCAGCCGAGTCGGCATAAGGGTCCTCCACATCTTCATCTGACGACATTATTTCCTCATACAAATCACGTAACCTCTCTCATAGGAATCGTTTTTGTTCTAATCTCTCTCCATCTATAACAAAAATACATCCCAATAGATGTAACAATGAAAACTTTACTGAATAATTTTATTATATTATAGTAATAAATGATTATTTACTTACGATTCCGCCAAATAAGAGCGACGAATAATATTATACAGCACGTACTTTACAATGCACGACACATAAACACACACTTTTACAGTTGCAGTGTAACTGATGACGCTGTGCAACTTTGTGCAACAATTTCGCGCTTAAAACATAATTGTGGTGGGATTAAAAGTGGGGAAATGTAAACTGCATTAGCGTGACACGTGGGCGACTATGTTTCTCTGTAATGTGACAGTAGGCTTTAAGTTACGTTATACAATCATGAAAATAGCGACGCTGCTTCTCGTTCTGTTGATATTTAGTATTTTATCAAGGACGCTGATAGACGTTGTGCACATCGCACTCTTTGAAAAATAACGCTGTACAGCGTCTCTGTCCGTCAAGTGTTAACACAGTCTCCTAAATCGATACACTTATTCCAGCGATGCTCCAAGCTCTTTAACGCGTCCAAATAGTAGTTGGCGTCTTGCTCTGCTAAATGGGCGTCTACAGTTGCGATAACCTCCTCGTTCGATGAAAATCTCTGTCTTCCGAGCCAAACTTTGAGACAAGGAAACAGGAAACAGTCGCTTGGGGCCAGATATGGTGAATACGCTGGGTGGTCAATGAATTTTGGCCATGGCGACCGCTGAAGTGTGCACCGGTGCGTTGTCCTGGTGGAAGAGCACCGTCTTCCGCTGCAAATGGGGCCATTTTTCGGCAATTGCTGCTTTCAACTGGTCCAACAACAATGGGAAGTACTGCCCTGTTATAGTTTTACGTTTTGCAAGATAGTCGATGAACAGAATTCCCTGACTATCCCAAAAAACAGTCGCCATCACCTTCCCGGCCGATGAAACCCTCTTCGCCTTTTTCGGAGCACGTTCACCCTTCGTAATCCACTGTTTTGACTGTTTCTTTGTCTCGGGAGTGTAGTAGTGGACCCAAGTTTCATCAACAGCGATGAATCGACCAAAAAAATCCGACTCGTTTCGCTGAAACCGCTTAAGCAGGGCCTTGGAAATGTTCATTCGAATGCGTTTTTGGTCCAAAGTGAGCAATCGTGGGACCCAACGCGCGGACAGCTTTCTCATGCCCAATTCGTCATTCAATATATGACAAACGCGTTCTCTTGATATGCCCACAGCCTCTGCTATCTCTATAACCTTGATTTGACGGTCGTCCAGCGATATTTGGTGAACGTTTTCGATGTTTTCGGTGGTTTGTCGCAGTTGTTGGCCGTCCCGAACGATCATCATCAACCAAGCTGGTACGACCACGTTCAAATTCAGCTGCCCATCTTTTCAAGGTGGCAAATGATGGGGCAGAGTCTCAGTAAACAGCGTCCAACTCGGCTTTAATTTGCGTAGGAGTATTGCCTTTCAAATGCAAGAACTTAATCACGGCACGGTATTCGATTTTGTCCATTTTTACAAAAACATACACATCGACTGATGCAAACGACTGTCAAAAAACTACTGAGCGTACAAAATGGCTGAAATTGTTACAGGTATCTTCCAAAGCATGTACGATTGTAGTACCAGAATGGTTTTAACGAGTAACGCCATCTTCATGTTGAAGCTCAAAACATTTCAGACCGCCCTCGTACGTCCTATACCCCAATCGTTATCAAGTACAGATTCGTACATTTCAGCAGGCAATCTCTTATAGGGGTAGATTATCATCGGTGGGGTTATATCCCCCGCAGCACAAAATGTAAAGAGGACGACAGTTAAAGTAGATTTGACTTATCCGGTACTTCATAAACATTACGTGTTCCGCGGGGTGCTATTACGTTTTTATTTTTGGGGCATAGCTGAAAATTTGTTTCGTCGGCATTTAAAACGTTTTCAGGATGCAGAAGAGAAGAATATCGAAATATTGTTCTTGTTTCAAATATGTTTCTATTTCTAAGAACCATTTTCTAATCCCTGATTCTCTAACAGTTGTACTAGCTGACATAACACCTTCAGCTTGCCTTTCAGCCAATTGAGGATGGCGATGCAACAAACTCTTGTACCAGCTATCCCCTAGCTAATTGTCTTTGAATGGATGACTTTTCAGTATCCACTGCATCAAAGGGCCTTCTTCCTTCTTAGACAGGACTGGAGGTGGTCCGTGACTGGTCTTTAAAAATGTTTCGCTTATTCGAAACTCGAACGCTGTCTTGGTATTCCAAAATGTTTTGAATCATATTCCTTGGGTTACTTTAGGCATTGTGTAAGGAATAGAGAAATGGTAAAATGCCTTTCTTACAGACCACACTGCTATTAAATTAAGTTATAGGCATACCCCAACCTTCAGTAATTAGCAGCATGCCAACAAATTTAGAAATAACGTGGTCACTTTTTAGCAGTTTATTATATCGACGGGTAGCCTGCAATATCTCCTAACCAACATTCGCTTATTTTTTCAGGAGAAAGGAAAAAGCTCTCATATTTTTGTTTTCTATAATTTTCACATAATTTTCTGACCTTTTGGGCAACAAAACCCATTTTTTTTGAAAAAGTAATTTGTTAAAGGCAAGATTTTGTGAAAATTAAGAAAATTTTTTTTATCTGTTAATCAAAAACAAAAACAAAACTTATTTTAAACATTACACAATTACTAAATTAAACTTTAGTGAGGCAGGTTATCATAAAAATGATGGATGTCTCTAGGTAACACTGTTTTAAGTTCTTGAAGGTGTTTCCGCTTATTAGTGGGTATCTTGCATCGCTGATTATGCATCGGTGGATGTTTACCTATTATGGGCATTTCTTTTGGTCTAGCAGGTAAATCTTGCCATTCAGAATCATAATTGACTTGAATTTTGCCATTTTCATACTTGATGGATTTTATATCTGTCACAGTAGGATCGTCTTTCAGCCTTCCAGGGCGTATAGAAGAGTATCTAAGATGTTCGCTGGAAGCAAAATTTGAGAAAAATGAAAAATCCAAGTCGATAGCTTCATAGGGCCTAGGATTTTGCCGTGTTTCCCTGGTGACTGATAAGTAGTCACTGGGCAAATGAATTTCTCGATTTTTTAGTTTACGTTCAATACTAGCGTGTACTGAATCGCATTCCATGTACGTGTGCCCTGTCTCAAGATATTTTTGATAGATTGTCACATTATGTTTTAATGAAAAATTAAGAATTGCATTAGACATGACGTTGTTGCGGTTTTGATACGTGCAACCATCAGAATAGATGACGATTGGTAGATTTTCTGACAGACATTTTTTTTCTAAATAATCTAGCAGACAAGAAACAAAAGTGGAAGCTTTTAACTCATTATTTTGGTCTTCCGTGAACCAATAGCAGGTTGCGTCATGTGTTTTTAAGTCAAAGACGGTAAAATTATGCACGCATAATTTTGTTTTGTAATAAAAAGCGCCAGCTTCCAAATATGGGGCTAATTTCACCGCCTCTAAATCTACACATATGGTGATACACTCACCATTTAACGATCTGCTTTTGTCGTCTTGTTTTTCTTGACGTGCTCGGTCCTTTCTGGTTCTATGCCCAATATAAGTTTCCTCAGAAATATTTCCTGTATTGTAAGCGCAACAAATATTGCATTGGTCTTTCTTGAGTTGATAAATAGCTACATTTTTTTCCTTGAATCTTCTATAAAAATACTTTTAGTTAAAGAGTTCAAATTTTTATTTCTGCAGTACTCTTCATAGAGCTTATAGACACTCACAAACGTCTTAAAAATCTGTTCCAAGAATAATTTTGAACACTCTTTTCGAGAGTAATGGGACGGAAGTTTGGGCAATTCATCCAAGTAACTATCGATAGTTTCAATATTAGAAAGTGTGCGTTTTAATGATGCTTGTTTGACGGTTAGCTTTCTTTCTTGTTCCTGATGCATCCCATCGCTGCTATTGTTTACCCATTCTTGCACTGTCTTATATCCCAAATCAAACGTATTTAAAAACATGGTTCTGCATATCTTAATTTTTGTATTGTTTATATTTAACTAATAAACAAACGTCCCTTGTCGTCTTGAATTATTGGATGTTTTTCTTTTGACGGGCACTTTTTCAACTTGTGCAGATATGTATACTTTCCTTTGGTCCCATGACATCTCTTTCCAAAAATATGTAAACAATTTCTTTCTTTGAATCTCTGTAACATTTGAACAGTTTCTAACCTTGGACTTTTTACAAAATTTTGAATTGCACGCTGGTTTTAGTTTTCTCGCAGTTCGCATAGTGTCTTGTTTCATTTTTTCATTTTTATTTTTAGAAAAACCCAAATAATCTTCTCCGCGCATTCTTTTTTTCCTATTTTTTTCACGAATCCAAGGTTCTTTATCAGCTACCTGTTTTCTCTTTCTGGAATTTTCCGAGTTGTTGAAATTAGGGTCAGTATTATTTTCTTCAGTGTCTGTAAGATATTGAGATATTGAGAGAAGGTAACAAATATTATGTTGGTGGGTTGCAACGAAAAGCTAAGTGGCATTTTTCTTGAGAATTTAAATTATAGTAATGTATCTATGTGAATAATATTTTTGCCGGGTAAAACCACCCTTAATAAATTAAAAATTATTTGTCATTCATTCATCATTCTTACCTACAGCTGTTATTGTTTCATTTTCTTCAGGTTCATTTAAAGGGTTTTCATCGCTAAAGTCTTCATTGCTGAATTTGCTGTTGCTATCTAATGGGTTATACTCATCAGAACTGTCGCTATTGTTATCCGACGAACTTTTGGTATCACCTATAATTATTTAAAATGTGAAATTAATTTAATTAATTAAATTATAAAGACCATTATTTGTACAAGCTGATTGCTGAATCTGTTCCCCTGTTGCAATGTTAGGTAAGTTGGGAATTTCCATATTATCTAACCTGATAATAGGTATCTCGCTGATATTGGATAACTCATCACTGATGGCAAAGTCAATGTCGACTGGCATAAGCTCTTCTAAAACTACAGAAATTATTAGTAAAACTTAATAAAAATCTAAAATCTAAATAAACCTACATCCGTTATTTGGATTTACAGTCATCAGGTATGTGCCATCAGTGAGTTCTTGTGCTTGCGCACTTGACGATTCAGGAATGTTCTCATCTGGGTTTGCTAACAACATTTTTTTTTAAGTAACTACCTACTAAAGAACATTAAAGTTATAAACTTACCATGATCTATTGCCACAATATTACTAATATTATTGCTTTCCGAAATGTTGACTCCTATAATATCCACTGGTGTATTATCCTCTAAATATTTATTTTGGGCCATTTTTAATATTTTCTGAGCACGATTCATTGTGTAGAATCTAAAAAAGTAAATAGCAAATACTCCTAACTGCACTAAACTCAACCAACACTAAATAAATTTGGTTAATTTCAAAATCTCCTATCTACTACGAATAATGCTAAAGAGGTTAATGTTGATTCACGGTCTCAAATCTTTGAAAACTTTATTCGATGCCTAATACTGATGTTTAATTTTTATTATTAAAGTAATAGTTTCTGTATAAAAAAATGAAATTAGGTTTAAATAGGGTACTTACCTGGTGTAAACAACCTCTACTTACAAACAGGTGTAGTCTACTGCAGTTAGCAGAACTTGCGCGCAATAAACCGACCCATGTAATAGGAGATATTGAATTAGTCTAAAATTCAAGTTTAATAAAGTTTTGTTAGATGGGAGATATTTCCAGCGCGTGCTGCATCAAAAACTCATTTTGAGAAAAAATGTCAGTTAGGAGATATTGCAGGCTACCCGTCGATATTGTATATGTATGTGGAAAAGGAGATGCACATTTGACGTATTTTATAATTTTTAGTTGAAATTTAGTAATTGGCACCTTATGCCAATTATGAATTCTATCTTGATTGCGCATTCAGTTAACGACATTCTCTGAAATAGACAAACGTGACGTACTTGTAATGCTGCAGGTGACGGTCGTCCAATGCCTAATGCTGGGAAGTTTTGGCAGAAAAACCGTGTATACATATATTTAAAACTATTAAACTAGGAGTTTGTATTGCTTTATTAGGTGCTTTCAACAGTAACTACGCAAATCACTAAATAAAACCTAACGTAACTGTAACAGTAGAGGACTTATTTTAAGTAAAAATAGTTATTTATGTACCAAGTCAGTAAAGTGATTCTTTATCGAGTCTGAGATTATGAGCCGAGCAAGCGAAGCGAGCGAGGCGAGTAACAGCTCTGCAATCGTGTCGCTTTTCCACCCTGCGTGGCGTTTTAAATTTTCCTTACTGCCGCCTGCATTGGCAAAGAGAGTGGCGGACGTGACGGAAACAACGTCGCGTATAAAGTGATGGTTCTGGCAAATGCAGATAGTTGGCAATTTTGCTTGGTACACTTCCAAAAGACTGGCTGGACTGTGCATTTGCCATTTCTATAAGTTGGGAATAATCGGTCGTGGGGCGTCTGCTTAGGACGCAGAGCTAAATATTTGTTAAATAATTCTATGGATTTTACTTTTCCTTCAAACTCTGAAGTGATCACAAATAATCGAGGCCTGTTGGTTTTGTTTTAGTTAGATGAACGACCAGAATTGTTTCTTTGTGCTCTATGTCACTTACTTTTAAATTCAGAAGTTAATAATTACGGCAAGCCCCAGCAATGCCCAAATCACAACACAAATCTAAAATAATTACTACATTCATATCAAATTAGTTTTGAAAACTTTGCATAAATTACCTTCATCATCAGGTAGATTTCATCCGGTGCATTTAGTAAAAATTTAAGTATTTCTTCTTGTGAAAGAGTTTTGGACTTTTTTGGAATATGATTTCTTCCTTTTTGTTGTAAAAAAGCTGTAAGTTGGTTATAGTTACCAATGTTAACGTCATTTTTTGCTGAAAAGGTTGCTTTTACCATGGAATGCCAGGTTCATAAACAAAAGTTATATGCTAGTCGCTATTTGAATTCAAAAATGCATTGGCATAATAAAAGGCAAACTTTTACATCAGATTTTTCTGCTAGTAACATTATAACGGTACATAAGTGGACACATGTTTGTTAATGGAAAACACACACTTGCACTTGATAATGGCATTATCATCATCGGTCAGAATTCTGTACTCTTGTCTAATCACACCAATTACCGTAGAACGGGGTGGCTTTGTGCCACATTTGGAGGTTTTTGCAAGTTACAAGGAAAACTACATGATATTTAGTGAAATAAAAAATGGATATATGCTCATTAACTCTTTATTAAACGATACATACATTTACTAACTGTGGTTTAATCATATAGTGTAAATAAAACAAACAAATGCATGGCACAATCTCACCTGCTATGCTGGGGTGAGATTGTGCCACTCCAATTTGCTTACTATAACTTGTAGATTAGTTTGACTGGCACAATCTCACCCCAACCGTAGTGTAGCCTAAGGCCAAAGGAAATGTGAAAAAATAATTTAAACCTCAGGAACTGTAAATAGACCCCTTTTTGATATTTTTATAGGTTCATTAATTATTTTAATTATTTTTGAGTAAACATACCAGATTACATCTGGCTTATCTGGCCATTTCCAGCTGGTTTTGCCACTCCTGTACATGGCTGAAATAAGAGCAGAGCCTTTTTGTACCGTTTTCACAATTCCAGGGTAAATATTATCATCATATTTGACAAGAACATAATAGCCTTCCTTCAGTTTCGTACTGTCAAGCTGATTTGCTTCAATATTTTTCTGTGCAGGCAGCTCATCCTCTTCTCTTTCAGTCTCATAACTACAGTCGCTTTCTTGATATGAAATATGAGAATCATTTGAGGTCTCGTCATCTGAAATTCTTCTTTTTTTTTGCTTTTTTCTTACTCTGAGATGTCACATTGGCACAATTAAATGATGTACTAGGCTGAGGCAATTGCTGTTCAGTAGAATTGGTAGTCTCTGTCATGTTTGTTTGTGACTGTAAATCTTCTGCAGTGATACTTCTGCCTGCAGGAACATCCACACGCTTCCTCTTTCGGATTCTTCTGGTCGCAGTGACATCCTTTCTTTTGGACTGAAGATTTTCAATAAAACTTTCGCTTATTAACTCTCTGACTGGCACACTTGCCTCTAGTTGTTGCATAGGCATTCTTTCTAATACAATAGCTCGGTTTAGGGGGAAAATTCCACATTTCCTGAATCCGGATATTAAATTTTCAGAAGATTTAGGTTCTAATTGGTGGAATAATTCTTTTAGGAGTGTAGGAAACTCATCTTTAGGAACAGAGGAACTTCGACTATGGCGCGTTTCGGTTTTCCAAGTATTTAAAACTTTTCGCCAAGCAATCTTCATTGGACGAAAATACGCCACGTCGAGAGGTTGCAGCAAATGCGTTGCATTTGGAGGCAAGGCCACGAATGCTATATCGTTCGCTTGGCATAGAGAAATAACTGATTGATTTATATGAGAGCTGAGGTTATCCCCTATAATTACCTTTTTCCCAGCCTGTTTCTTAAGAATAGGAAGAAGGGTAAACTGAAACCAGTCTTCAAAACACTGGGAATCGAACCATCCAGACTTTGTGCGATTATATCGTACATTAGGAGGTCCATTTTCAGCCCAAGTCCCCCACATCTTCTCAGCTTTGTATACCACATAAACGGGGGCAGCTTCACCTGCCGCATTGCCACACATCATAATGGAAGTGCTTGCTTTGGAGGAATTTTTTATTATTTCCGGATATTTTGTTCCGCGTCTCATTAACACTTTACTTGAGCCTGGATCATCAACTAGGCATGTTTCATCATAATTCCATATGTTAGTATCTGGAACATTTTCTATTTCCTTTCCTAGGTGGTCGAAAAAACTATTGACGATCTCTTCATTAATTTCAGCTCTGCCATGGGTAATGTTTCTGGCAACTCTGTTGGCTAGTTGATGTTTATAACGTCTCAAGAAAGAATCGACCCATTCTTTTCCGGGATAGTTATGTTTAAAACGCTCAACTTTTCTTCCTTGCTTGTCTAAATAAGATTTAACAATGACTCGCAATTCTAGAGTCGTTATTGGAAACCCAAACGCCGCTAAAGCTATACTGTGGGAGATGAAGGCCTGTTCCTCTTCTTCCGTAAATACTGTTTGTCCTCCAGGTTTTCCGGGACATTTGGCCTTTAATTTAGATGCCAATGTATTTCGGTGTATACCGTATTTTTCGGCAGCGCCACGAACTGAAATTTTTTTGGATCTAATTTCTTCTAAAATTTTTTGTAAGGTGTCTTCTGTATAATTTTTATATGACCTTGAACCAGGAGTCCTTTGATATACACGCGGCATGTTGAATCAACCTCCTTATACCCCTTAAAATAAAAGATACGCTCATAAAATGCGGCACTTTCTCACCTGCCGAGTTTCGACATTTTCGAAAAATGGCCAGAACTATTATAAACGTTAATCAATCTTAATGAATATTTGGTATTTTCGTAACAACTAATATTACTACAAGATCAGCATACCTTCAAACCAATCACTGTGATAAGTTTGTCGTTGCACTATAAATATGCACCACTAAATACAAAACACGCGACCATATCAACTTTTCTCACCATGCTGTTAGGCTGGTAAAAAGATTTGAATGATGTTCACAATATGTTTACTAGATGGCGAAACTAGTATCGTTTCAATTGCCGTGTACTAACATCGCCGCATACTACACTGAATTATGAAATTTATTAATATCGTGTGCGCATGTACCAATTGCACAATGTCACCTGCCTGGCATAAAGTCACCCCGTTCTACGGTACTAGTTCTACATGAATTCGCACATTTGCTATTGCCATAATTTCTTCAATTTCGGTCGGATGTAACTCTTGTAAAGACAGACATTTTAACTTCAGCATTAAAAAGTTGTACATATTCCCGAATTCTAAAACCTCTGTCGGCTACTATTACATCACCTGGAATAATTTCATTAATAATTTCAGAACTCTCTGTTATCATTTTATCTGAAACATGACTCCCCATGCTTCACTAATAAAACACACCGATTAAATATTTAAGGGTGTAGGGGGGTTTATAGTCCGACTAACACTGTGCAGCTTTTAACAAATCAGATGCTCTTTCAATATGCAACTCGAAACAATCTACAATCCCTGAAATTTTACAATTAAAAAATTTAATGAAACATGAAAGCATTGTTTTCTGTAAAGTCTCTCTTTCAGGGCAAATAATTAATTTTCTGAATCTTCAGTACATAATTTCCATATTTTTACAATAATTTAATGCCATTGTTGGACTCACGTTAAACCTATAATCTACACCTTTAAAGTCTAAATTAAGCCTTCATTTTACCAATGCTAACAATACTTGGTGAAATACTCTTAGGCTTCTGTTAAAATGAACAGTGATGCAACTTTCTAAAGATTTTACCACTATTTCCAACTTCTTAAATGAGTTTAAATCTGTATAATAACTTGGTTTTAACACCATCGTTTTTAAGGCTTTTGCGTGACAATTCTAATTTAGTGAACCTTCTTTGTAAGTCTTTCGTTGATTCTAGAGAAATCATCTAGTTAGAAAATTCATCCGCAGTTATATCCGTTTGTACACTTTTACTGTTTTCATCATTTCTTATCTTGTTGATCTTTCCGAGTAGATGGTCCTGGATCTGCAATATAACTAGGCACCTAAAATACTAAATATATTACAATAAGTGTGTCCTTACAATTTACATTGCATTCAAGTTGTCATTTGTTTAAAAGTATGACCAATATACAGTACGTACCGAAATAAAACACCTGGTATTGTTGTGGCACAAACGGGCCGTTGTAAGTTCCCCCGATGCACATAGGATTATTTCATGAATCTGGCTGGACAAAATTATTTCTTAATTTTAATCAAATTTAATTATGTTACTTATGTTTTTAAAACTAGACTGAAACCTAATACTCTTAAAGCCGGTTGTTTAAAGTTCACTTTCTGAAGGTAGCAGGTTCGAGGACCACCTGGGGCGAACTTTTTCGACAGAAGTAATTTTTTTTTAGTTATTTGGTTTGAGAAATAGGAGAATGAGGGTTCGAAACTATTAAATAAATAAATAATGAAAAATAAAATAATATGTTTTTTGTAATATTTAATTTATTTAATAATATCTTTCTTTTTTGTACATTGGCATTGCTCAGAATTCATCATCATCGGACATAAAGTCATGCGAGACATCAATATCAGTGCATTGCAGCATAGAGATGGTTTCTTTCGAGAAGGGTCGAGAAGTTGTCCTTCGGTGTGGTCTCATCCCTGTCATCACAGGATCTGAATTCAGAAGTAACCTGTAAAAAAATAAGATTTAGTTATTGATCTATAGCAAAATAATATAATTTAATAAATTATAATTTAATATAATTTAATAAAATTTAATAACTTAACAAATTAAAATATAATTTAATAAAATTTTATAATTTAAGTATACAAATTAATAATTAAATTAAAAAAAATTTTTAAATTATTAAATTTTAAAATTATTAATTTTAAAATTTAATAATTTTATTTTATAATTTAATAAAATTTAATAATTTAATAATTTATTGAAAATTTAATTTATTAAAAATTTAAAAATTATTTAGATTATTTACCTGTTTAATATGTCCATATTACAGGCTTCACGAGAAAATTTTCTTGCGAAGTTTTGACGATAGAGCCGAATATATTTGTTTCGTGCTTCTGCTGCCATAGTTTGTTCTGTTTTTCGAAGAGATCTATTCTTTGACGTGAATTCATCCACTTGGTCTTCATTTCAGACTTTAGGCGACGGAATTCTCTTCTAAACTTGATACTATCCTCATCTGAAAATGGTCCAAAGTTGAAGAGGTATGCTTCTAGATTGTTAATTTTTTCTGCTATATCAGCACCTCTTGACTCCATGGCAAATGTGAACAAATGTCTACGAGTCATAACTCGACACTCGGATGCATCTAGAACACAAAAAAATCACAATATAGCAAAATACAAAATATCGATATTTAGAGGTTCCCCCAGTCTTAAGCCCGTATCTTAAAAAGTGGATCGAAGTGGACCGATTTCTTGATTGTTTCGAAAAGAATAGAAAACAGGCTATCCAATGACACCATGATCAATGCCCGGCAAAGCCCGGCACTATAACAAAAATTCCTTTGAAAAATTTATTTTGGAAAATTTAGGTCCCAAAACGGAATTTTTAAAAAAATTAATAAAAACCGAAGTACTAATTATATCAAATTAAAAAAATATACAAATTGTAGACACTTACCTACTTCATTAGACTCCATCACTTTCTTTTTAAAAAAACTTTTCTTGATCACCGTAGAAATTAAATAGAAAACTGACCTAGGTCGTGGTATTGTGATATTTGTTAGATGCACTCAACAAACTGTCAACTTTAAAGTGGCCGTAGAAGCTAGTTATTTGAACGAGAAAAAAATAACAATTGAGAGTAATGCATTAGAGTCTTGGCTACCTCAAAACACACATTCAATCTTTCCAGGGCCGATTTTAGAAAATGGGTTTATGGCCGGCCAGATTTATCAAATAATCCTATGTGCGATGGTCAGATTTTAATCCCGCAGTGCTTTAACGATGGTATTATTGACACAGGTAAGTTCCCCCGACGACGCGACGGTCCCTTCTTATCTTCTTATCTTTACTTTGTGAAAATTACTTATAATTGCACGTTAGCGTTTTCTACAAACCAAATTAAAAAAAAAAATTAAGTGTTAAATTTAATTGTATTTATTAAATAAACACAGTCACATACAGAAAAATACAGCAATATAAAGAAAACAAGAAACAAGAAAATTGAAATTGCACATTTCTACACATAAAAAAATTTAATTTGTAAATTCGTATGTATTAAATAAACACAGCCACATTACAGAAAAATACAGTAAAATAATAATATTTTAACAGATTTACATGAAAGTTTGTATTCAGGAGTTTTCAGGGTCACTAATTACAAATCTGATGTCAAAATTGTATAACTAAAAATGTCTTCAATCGTATGATGGTGTGTAATCCGTGTTTTGTATGCTTTATAAGTTCAGTATAAATTAAGACAAGAAAAATTATGATAGATATTGGTAATACTTTAAACTTTTAAACATAATTATATTTCTTGATATGTCAAAATTACAATTAAAAATACATGTAAAAAATACTATTCGCTATTTATTTTCTCACTGAATTATATTCAAAATTAACGCTTGAATCTTCAATTTGTTGTTATATATCAGTCTTCTTCATCACCATTTTCTAACTCGATGTCATCCAATGTTTCTAAGATTAGGTGTAATTCATCGCTTGAATCTTCAAGTAATTTATCAGATTCTTCATCAGACTTTAATCCAGATGAACAGTCTAGATTGGGCGCACCAGGCTTCGATAAGAAGGAAATAACTGCAGAAGGCAAATTAATACGACGTCGTTTCATGAATCGATTCTTTAAACTTATAGAAGATATCAAAGGATCAGAAGTTTCCATGGCTCTATTAAATATGTCCGTCAAATTATGAATTCGGCTGTCCTTTCGAGCATGCATTTCTCTATCTCTTTTATAATATTTATTCCTTGATTCCGAAGCTTCTTCACCGAAATCTCCAAGAGGCAAAACAGTGTTTAATAAAATCTGTTTACCGTGAACAAGAACTTTATGCACTGATGCCGGCATCGGAAACCAATCATACAGTTCCAAGTATAAATTTGCTGTTTCAACACAAAAATCTTCAAATAGATCGGGATCGAGTGGATACTGGCATGTGAGTGCAATCAGAATAACCCTGAATTTATTAATTAACCTTATGTCCACGTTGGTTATGTTTGAAAATATTTCAGGTTCACTGACAGCTCGACGAGCAGTGTTACCGTTATTGGTCGATCCACTTCCGTTACTTTTAGGTTTGTCGACGTGCAGACTTAACGGCGACCAAAACTTTTCTTGCATTTCTGCTTTGCTTTTTGCGAATTGCAATTTTAAATTATCGCCACGCACTTGCCATTTTTTAAAGTCGCATCTGTAACCAATGTGCACTGTGCATTCAAAAAATCTAATCCATGCGTGCAACGGGCTAATTCCAAATTGTAAAGTATTAGGTTTTGGATTGAACAATTTCGAATTAAAATCTTTGACTTCTTTAAAATTTGAAGGTGTCGCACCACATATTGGACAAGATTGGTTAGATGCGGTGCCAGTTAAAACATTTAACACTTTGCCATCTATCAAAGTTATAAACAGAAGTGGCTTTACTTTGAACATTATATTATTTTGAGTTGCAAATTTTGTAATTGAAAGGTTTTGTATCTCAAAATCCAGATTTTTCTTTTCTTGGATAATGTGGTCTTTCGTCTCTTTCACGTATTGTAATTTTAACGGTCGACAAAACCTGACCGATTGCGGGGTTTGATTATTCCACAAAACAGTCCCATTGAAACTGATCATTCGCAATGGAATAATTGTCGTTACAAATATGCTCGAATCAGTCATATTTTTTGCAGAATTGTTGTCCTTAAATCTTTGGTTATAGGCGGTCTGCATACAAGTGGAGCACGCCACCTACCGCAGAATTTTGAAATAACATTATGTAAACAGGGTATAACAGGCTTTTATATTTGTGTCAACTAGGCGCGTAAAACGAGTGTGGAAGCTGTAAAATTTTATCAAGACAATGAATGCGAATGTTAGAAGATCAAATATAATGTGTTGCGTAGTTGGGTGCAATAATTCCTACAACAACACGAATGGTACCGTGAAATTTTATGGCTTTTCTGGAAGGTGGTACGAAAACGAGAAACGTAAAATTTGGGTTCAAAGAGCAAGACGAGCCTCGTAAGTATTTTCGCTTTTACTCATTTAAATTTAAAAAGAGTTTTCGTTAAACATTTATTTATATAGGTATGTAAATATTGATTCTTTACAGTGGCAAAAGAGAACAGTGGGAACCGAAAGTATACCATAAAGTGTGCGGTTTTCTTTGAAATTGGAAATATTTCCTTGAATTTTTTGCCTTTGCTGTATTTGCTCTCTACTTTTTTTGAAACGGAGGGTTTTTCCACTCGCAGGTCGTACTTGTTTTTGAGGCTGAATCCTCTTCGTTTACAGCAATTACTACAGCTGAAATAGGTTTGCAAAATCCAATGACGCCAACAATGCAATTGCAGATATAAATATAAATGTACATACAAGCAGCGAAACGGTGTATGGTGGTAATGAAACAGACGTCTGTCTAATAACCTTTGCTTTAATTTCTAAATTTCTCTCCATTAAATCCAACACATGACCAACATTAAACAATTTTCTTCCTTTCTCAACATTTCACGGCGTTTTGTGCTGATGTTTAATAGGTAAAAAACCAAAATAAATTCGTCTGTTTTATCGATAATAAATGTTAAATAAAATCCTTTATTCTTGTCTTAAAATACGGAAACACTGGTGTTAAAAGAACTACAATATTCACATCAAATATGTGTGTCCAGCACTGTTTAAAACGTTGTTTACATAACGATGTTGCAGAACCTACCGCTAGAGGCGCTGACACGAAAAATGCGCAGAACGCCTATAGTTAGATTGTCCCGTACTCCCGTCAAATCTGCAACTAAAAATCAACTTAGCGTCATAAGGAAGAGCATTTGCTGCATTTGTAGACAACAGATGTGATATAACATCTTCCTGAAGTGAGCAAATCCGTTTAATAGTATGTTCAACAAGGCAATTTAAGGGTACTTTGGCCATTGTATCATTTGTCTCTAATGGTTGAATTCTGCATTTTTCTTTACCTTGAAGAATTTTTTCGTATGCAGGATAAATGTCACAGCTTTTATCTTTTGAACTGATTCGAATTCTCAGATATTGCTGCTTACTAAAATCACCATCTAGAAAGAATGCTAAAGCTTCTTCTTGGGTAAATGGAATTGCTTTAACTGGTGAAACCAGTAATTTTCGAATTTTATTTGGCCTTGTTGGAGTCCGATTGATTTCTTTCAGAACGACTGCAAGATCCGATTGTTTTGAAGCTTTTGCTGCAACAGTGGCGGCTCTTCTTTTAGACCTCTCTTTTGATTAAACGGAAGCGTAGGGCGGCCAAGTGATGGTGGGGTGGTTGGGAGAGGTTGAATAACAAATTCGAATTGCATTTCTTCTTCCAGCCACTCTGCAGAACGAATTAAAAAAGTGTTTGCATTCCTGCCTGCTTGTATCCATCTTCGGTGTACGTATTCACAGAAAGAATGAATTTTCTGTTTAACAGTCTCCTGGTCGTTTTCAGAAAGCTCTCCTTTTATCACAGAATTGAAAACATAACAACAAACAGCACTTTCTTTTCCACTTTTGCTTTGATTTCCGCCATGATTGCGCCAAACGTCAAAAAGTACGCGTTTTCTAACTCGACTAGCAGCGTCTGAAATACGTAAAAAAATTAAACCCGCAAATCTCCGCAGCTAAAATGTAACCAGCTATTTGCAAGATTTTGTGAAACACTTTCTGACATATAAGTGTATCAAAGTGTAACAATGTTTTAAAAGTTAACCTGAACTTTTATTTAAGAATATTTAATGGCGTTTTTTCTAAATTTGCGTAGTGATACAATAATTACCAAAATTTGTTTAAATGTTACATAATGCCAACAAACTTACTTTTAGAAGTAACTTCCATCATTTATAATTGAAGTAAATTATGTTGTAGTACCTTAAATAACAATATAAAACGTACAACAATTTACTACAACATGACACACGATTTACGAACCGCGATTGTCAGATGTATGGTTGCGTCCATGGCTTACTTGAAAGAAAATTAATAAAAGATTTAGTCAATTTGGTTATTGGACAGTCCCCATATGCAATTTTAAGACGATCGACTGATATTCAGAATTTGAAGATTTGGCCAAAAAACGGGAGTTTTAGACCACTGTGCATTGGCCGGTTTCAGACTCCTTGTCTTGGTATTGCCTCGATAATCCCAATTTCAAAATGTTTTTGTACCATGCTTGTGTCAGATAAAACAAACAGCCAAATGTAGTAGACTCTGGAAAGCTTTCGTCAACTGCCGCATGTATTGCTTTCTCAAAATCAACAATGATATGTTTTGGAGCAAACTTTAGGTCGAATTCCATACACTTTTTTTTCTAATAAAATTAAACATTTTGGCATACGTTGATGTTTTCTTATCCGGCAGTAAACAAAACACGACAGGGACGTACTGGTCATTTTTATAAGCACCGTAAAACGGGGTGAGAAGAAACACTTTCCAAGTTTAATATTTTGTAAAACATAGATTTTTGCAATAATTTACTTGAAATGCATGCTATAATGTAAGTTAATACTTGTAGTTTTAGAATATAACATGGCACTTCCCAAAAAAATTGGGAAGTGCCAAAAAAAAGTTTTTTGTTTGTTTGTTTCTTGACACCCTGTGTTTGGGGTTATACGAAACACGCATTGTTTTTACATTTTTTACATTATTTTGTTACACACCTCACTTATGGGGTGACAAGAAACACAATAAATCTTTAAAAAAATGAAACGCAATTCTATGCATATATATGTGTAGATTTTTAATGTAATATGAAGAAAATGGATAACATACACTTATAGTAACATTTTTATTCTCATTGTGCAAATAATACAAAATTCTTTACATTAATATTAAATTTAAGAAGTCCTCTTCCATATGTTTCTGGCTTATCTAATTTTCCAATAACTTTTTTTTTTTTTTTTATTATTTCGCGCTTCGACTGCCAGGGTCATTAGCGCAGGTGTTGATTAGACAGATACATTTATAGTTTTAACGAAAGTTAACAAATTGGTAACACTGGTTTCTGTGTTCTTGAACACGGCTTCCATGTTGTCTGGTAGGAGATTGTTTATCCTTTGTTGAGAGAAATTTGGGCACTCAATAATTATGTGTTTAACTGTTAACTGAACACTACACAGTTCACAGGTTGGAGGATCCTGACGTTGTAGAATATGGTCGTGTGTGGCACGGATATGTCCAGTTTTTAATCGGTTTAGTTGGGTTTCTTCCTTGCGGGTTAGTTGGGTCTTGAGTAACAATTTTTGTGGGTGTGTTTTTACACTACGGAGTTTGTTCCCTTCTATTGCGTGCCATGACTGGTTCCATTTATCGGTTATTCTGTTTTTTACAGCTGCCTTCATGTCAGTTGCCGTTATGCTATTCGTCGTTTGGTTTGTGGTGATTGTGCGTTTGGCCGCTTCATCGACTTGGTCGTTTCCTTTTATCCCTATATGAGATGGAATCCATATAATGATTAAACTGCTTTGATTTTCTACAAGTTGATTAAAGAGAAAGTGGATTTCGGAGACATATGGATGACCGTTGGTTACGTCTTTGATGCTTTCGATTGCACTGAGCGAGTCTACCATGAGGATGTATTTATCTGGTGGTGAATTGATTATATATTCAAGGGCTTTTTTAATAGCGTGAAGTTCTGCAGTATATATTGAACTGTTCACATTTAGTTTATAGGATTCAATGTGATTACCCACTTTAAACGCGGATCCGATTTTATCATTGATTTTGGATCCATCTGTATATATATGTTGATATTTTGGATATTTGTGGAATATTTCATTTAGTAGCTGTTTGTACACGGCAGGAAGGGTTTGTGATTTTATGAATTGCGTGAGAGATGTATTGGTTTCAGGAATACAAACAGTCCAGGGTGGGAGAGTTCTATTTTGTGTAAGGAGTAACGATAAGTTGAAATTTAAATTCTCCATAAGATTTTTTGCTTTACTTAGGATAGGTGGGATTAAGGTAGGTTTGATTTTGAAAGTATTTTCGTATGATGGTTTAAGTGCCTCACTATAGTTTGGGTGATTTGGATTTATTATAACATTTAGGAAGTAGTTAAGCAGCTGTTGTTCTCGGCGAAGTTCTGGGGGTGGTTCTCCTGCGATGCTGTATATACTTTGGATAGGACACGTTCTGTGGACACCAGTAACAAGTCGTAGTCCGGAGTTGTAAATTGAGTCTATCTGCCTGAGGAATCTTCGACTGCATGGTGCATAGATAAAGCTCCCATAATCAATTTTAGATCTAAGTAAGGCTTTAAATACAGTCATCAGAGTAGTTTGATTTGCTCCCCACGATTGGTGTGAAATTGCTTTCAATAGGTTTAAGGCTTTTTGACAATCGTTTTTCAGACCAATAACCTGGGGACGCCATGTTAGTTTGCTGTCTATTGTTATTCCTAGGTAAGTAATTTCATTCACATATCTTATATTAGTATTTTCCAATTGTATGGGAGGTTTAGAGGGTCGTCTTTTCCTACTGAAGGTTATGCACTTCGACTTGTCTGCAGAAAAGGTTAGACCGTTTTCTTGACTCCATTTGTGTAGTAAAACCATAGCTTTTTGTAATTCTCGTTGTATATAATTTGTATTTTTGTTTGAGGTGTATATTATTAAATCATCAGCATACATGAGATGTTTCACAGGATTTGTGAGATAATGTCCAATATCATTTGTAGCTATTAGAAATAATATTACGCTAAGTACGGAACCCTGTGGAAGGCCCTTTTCTTGTGTGTATTCACTTGAAATATGTTTTCCGAGTCTTACCTTAAATTTTCTATTTTGTAAAAAGTTGCTTATGAAGCTAACCATATTTCCTTTAATGTTCCATTCTGCTAAGGTATTTAGTGTTTTGTTAATATGGATGCAGTCGAAAGCTTTGTGGATATCTAAAAATACCGCAAGTAGCTGTTCACCGTTTACTAAGGCGTTTCTGATGTCTGTTTCTAACTTTACTATGTTATCCATGGTCGATCGTTTCTTTCTAAATCCGCTTTGGTAAATTGTGAGTAAATTGTTACTTTCTATGTGATAAGTGAGTCGTTGTGTTACCATGCGTTCCATGGTCTTGCTTAGTGTGCTTGTTAATGTTATTGGACGATAGCTAGAGGCATTTGTTTTGTCCTTATGTGGTTTGAGTATTGGAATTACTATTGATTCTTTCCATTGATTGGGAAAAACTCTATTTTCCCAGATACGATTATACAATGTCAGTAGAGATTCTTTAAATGTTTCTGGAAGATGTTTTAACATTTGATAGTGAATTTTGTCTGGACCGGGTGAAGAGTTTTTGGCCGCATTTAGAGCTGTTTCAAGTTCTAGCATGCTAAAGGGGATGTTGTATGTTTCTTCGTCCTGTATGACGACTGGTTCCGTTTTCTCCTCGTTAGCCACCGTCGTGTTCTGTGAGTCCGATCTGGATGTAGTTTGAAAATGTTCAGCCAAGATGTCTGCTATTTGTTCTTGATCCGTTGTTAGTAAATTCGGTTGTTGTTGAAGCGCCGATATTTCGAAGAAAGTTGTTCTGCCTTGGAAGCGTCGCACCTTTTGCCATACTTCTCTTACTGAGGTTTGGACATTGATGGAGCTTACAAAATTTGTCCAGGATTTCTGTTTGTTGTTCTTAATGATTTTCCTCGCCTGAGCTCTGAGTTTTTTAAATTCTACTAGATTTTCAGTAGTTTGATATTTTTGGTATCTGTTAAAAGCTTTATTTTTTGCTTTGACTGTTTTGTAACATTCCTGGTTCCACCAGGGGACTTTATATTTGTAGGGGCTCCCTATTTTAACTGGTATTGAAGCTGTTGCTCCGTCAGTAATGGTTTGTGTGATGATCTCTACATGATCGTCGATGTCTAGAGGGGTATTGAGGAGCGGTGGGTTTTGTAGAAGTAGTTGATATAATTCCCAATTTGCTTCGGATAGTTTCCATTTTGGATATGGAGTATTTATATGTCTAGGTTGGTCAGTTGTTATTGATATAGGGAAGTGATCACTGTCGTATAGATTGGGAAGTACTGACCATATTATTACGGGGGCTAATTTGGTGTGACTAAAGGATAGGTCAATTGCAGATTGAGAATTTGTACGTGCGTTGAAGTGTGTAGGACTTCCGTCATTTAACAAAACCAGTTGAACAAAATTTTCTAATATTCGCCCGATTACTTTACCCTTTGTGTTTGTTTGAGGGTTTTTATTATCCCATAATCTACTGTGGGCATTAAAGTCTCCTACCAGAATGTAGGGGATGGGGAGTTGATTGATTAGGTTCTCTATATCTTTATCTTCCAAATTAAAATCAGGTGGAATGTAAATGTTACAGATGGTTGTTTTATGAGGGTACCACACATTAATGGCTATAGCTTCTAATTTGCTGTTTAAGTGTAGTGGTTCGGAATGGATATTTTGTTGAACGGCAATGCTGACTCCTCCACTGGCGTGTTGAGCTAGTCTACATCTGTTGTATGTATTGTAACTTTTTAAGATTGTATTTTTATCTACTTTTAAATGTGTTTCCTGTAAACAAAGTACATCTGGTTGATGGTCCGAGAGTAGAATTTGTAGGTTATTTAAGCGGGTGTAAAACCCATTGCAATTGAACTGTATTAACTTTATAGTTTATATTTAGAAATAAATGTCAGAGTCCATTATTTGGGACTCAGAAGCCGACGTGGTTTGGCTTGTGATACTCTTCAGTTTTTGTTGTTTGTTAATATTGTTTATTATTCTGGTGAAGCGATATTTAATTTTCCTATGTAAAAGTAAGCTGTGGAAATCTTTAAGTATTATGAGGAGTGCGTCTGTGTCTTGCATAAATGTTTTAGCTGTTTCTAGGGGATTTGGAGAGGAGTAGATATCCCTTATAAAATCGGAGAACTCTGTGTATGTGAAGTCGTATCTATTTGGATCTACTAAAAGTAGATTTTTTATAGGTTCAAGTAATTCATCAAGTAGTGGTTGTTCTTCATTGGGATCGAATTTTGCTCGTTTCGTCTTTTGTGACGGTGTTTTCTTCTTCTTCTTTTTCTTTGTTTCAGTTTCTACCTCTTCATCTGTGGATTCTACTTTTTGAGAATTTTCAGTTCTACTGGTAATTTCGGCTGTGCTTGGAATTAGAGTAATAGTTGCCTCGGTATTTTCAACCGTTGGTGTCTCGGGGGTTTCAGTAGTAGTAGATTCTAACGGCCTCTTTTTGTTTTCAAGTCTTAGATGTTCGGTTAATTCATGTGGTGTTTTAGTACATTTAGAAGAAACATGTCCTAGTTCATTACATTTGAAACATTTTAACTCATCGGGTTGCACATATATGCGATAATTTTCATTTTCGAAGTTAAGTATAATTGAGTCTGGTAGGCTGTGTGGGTCATCCTGAGGAAGTATATAAAGAAATCTACGGAAGCTGATGATATGGGCATATTCTGTCTCCGATAGTCCTGCTCTTATAAAATAAATGGGAGATACAATTTTAATTTTAATTTTATGCAGCTCCTGCTCTATTATTTCATTTGGAATAAATGGTGGAACGTTTGACAAAATAATTTTTTTTGAGGGCGTAATCAGTCTTCGTATATTTATTTGGTTTTCTCTAATATTAATTTTTTGATGGTCACGGAGGAGTTCATCTACTACAGATTTATTTGATAGATAGATACAGATCCTTTCGTTTGATATTCTCGATGCAGCAATTATATTTTTTGGTGTTACTATTTGACCGATAGCGAAAATGTACTCTTTTATTTTTATGCCCTCTACGGAATTGGGAATAATACCTTGTTCTTTGTTGGGATATCTAAAGCCGGTTTTAGTAATGTTAGCGTATAAAGTTGTATCTACAGTATTGTCTGGTTTGTTATTTATATTTGAGATAGTGTTGTCAGCTGTACCTCTTTGGCTGGAGGTTCTGCTGTTTTCCTGTTGATTATTTGCCATTGTTATGGTTTTTATATGGGAGAGGATAAAAGCCGTGGGCTCCCGCCCAGGCTAAGGAATTTTAGGGATATGATAGGAGTACGATTTGGGATTACTACTTTATTTCTACGATTACCGTTTCTGCCTTGATTAGTACGCCTAATGCGGTTTGTTGTTGATAACTGTCACAGCACTAGTTTTATCGTACGTCCACTCGCGTTCACGGTTTTGATAGAACTCTCCAATAACTTGATCAGCCCGGAAAGTGTATTCATCTTTTACGTCAGGGTAACCAAATATGAAACCTTGGTAGTCTCGAGTTGTTTTTGACCTGAGAAATGCTCCTACAAATTCTGAATTACTGTTGCTTAGAACTTTTACAATATATAATTTTGTAGATAACCAGGAAACCAGTAGCCAGTCAGATGGTTTAATATCGCAACTATCGACAGGATATAAATATTTATGTACAAATCTGGAAAGTGGCAAATCATCATCAGAAAGGTCGTTATCTTCTTCTGTAGTTTCCCCATTGTTAAGTTCTTCTTCAGTTTCATTACCTTCTTCTTCAGATTCATTACCTTCTTCAGATCATTACCTTCTTTTTCAGATTCTTCTTCATCGATTTCTTGTAATGCATCAGCCTCTACACTCTTTCCTGGTGTAATATTTAGTTTTGTTTTTCTTGTGCGTGGTGCAGGACCGTCTTCATATCGCATCGATTTCAAGAATGACATAAATGAGTTATTTAGATCAGCTCGAGTGTCGGCATTATCTGCACCTTGTCCCTCATCTGGTAGTGTGTTGAGGACTTGAACCCTATTGAGTGGATAAACACATTTTCTAAATCCTGCCAATAAGTTTTTCTTGGCATTTGGCATTATGTTGTCAATTAATTGTTTTAGTAAACGTGGAAAAACGTCTTTAGGAACACTAGCTTCTTTCCGTCCTGCACCTCTCTTCCACTCCAAAAGGGGTTTTCTCCAAATTCCTTTGAAAGGGCGGAAGAAAGCTACATCCAGTGGCTGTGTTGCATGCGTTGAATTAGGGGGTAAAAAAACAAAATGACTATTATGCTCACGACACATTTTTATGGCATGAATAGAAAGATGCGTTGACAAATTGTCCCCAATAAAGACTTTTTTTCCTGGACGATCTTTTAAATATCTAAGAGCTACTTTGTTTACCCAATCTTCAAAACAAAACGCATCAAACCATCCAGATAATGTTCTATTGTAGCGCGATCCTGCTGGTCCTCCAGTTGTCCATGTCGTGTACAGATTTTGCGCTTTATATACAACATAACATGGCAGAAGTTCTCCACTTGCCGTTCCCGCCAATCATAATCGATGTTGCTGTTTTACTATGATTTAAAATTCGGTTAGGATACTTAGATCCCCGTTTGGTAAAAATTTTGGTGCGTCCTGGTTCATCCGACAAGTTCGTCTCATCGTAATTTAAAATATTCTCTGGTGGGACATCTGAAGGGCTTTGGTTAAATTATCAAAGTAATCATTTACGCTATCTCTAGATAGCAGTGCTCGAGCTCTTTTAATATTTTGGCATAACCGATGCGACAACTTTGTACGATGCCGTTTTAGAAAACTGTATACAAAATCTTGACCAGGCATATTTTCTTTAAATTTTTGTATGATCGTTCCCCTGCTGTCGAGATATTGTTTTATGATTATTCGTAAGTCCATTGCAGAAATTGGGCATCCCCAATCAGCACATGTGCATAAGCATTCAACAATCATGTTCTCCACCGTATCACCTAGAGCTGTAGGGCCTCCTGCCTTTCCGATGTTATCACCACCCTTTACATGTCTGTAGAGAACAGAATAATGAATATTATATTTTACTGCAGCATCCCTGTAACTTAAACGACCCCCTAATACTTCAGTTTTTGCCTTTTCTATGTTTTCTATATTAGGCTTTACACGTCTCTTTACCCGGGGATCAGGTTTGTAGTTTCGGGGCATGTTTCTTGTCACCCCAATTTTACTGGAAAAAAGTGGTTTTTCAGAAAATGACTGTTAATCAAAAACAAATATGAAAAACAAATTAAGTAATGGGTACAATACCTTCACAGGATATCAAAGCACAAATAAATGCCAATAATAAGTCAATAACATGAACCACACTGATTGGGTAATTAAAGTTTTGACACTAATGATTTGACATCAATTTTTAACAGCTGGAACTGGCGGTGTCTATAGTTCCAATATCTAGGATTGCCAACCTTTCACAGTCGAAATGTCTTTTGGTAACTATTAAGTATATGTGTACACGAGAAAAATCACAGGAAGTGTAAAATAAAAAAAAATGTTTTACTTTATTTCTTTGCGACCCATCGTTTCTTACCACCCCAGCGTTTCTTATCACCCCGTTTTACGACATGTAAAGTAAAAAACTGGTAAAAAAACTTGACGCAGTATTGGAAAGTTCCATCCATACACACGGAGTCCGCGGAGCACAAAAAATTTAAATTAGCGAAACAAGAAAATATTACGATGTTACTTGTTGTATCATTTACCGATAACTTTAACACCGAAATAAACATTCGTTAAGAGAAAGCTAAAATAAGAATCTTAACGACCATTGCTTGGTAATCCCCAGCCCGTAAGTTGCCGGGGGAACTTACAGGTCGGATAATAAAATATTTTGACCATCGGGGGAACTTGCCACCGCCCGCACAAACATGTGTTTTATCTGAAATGAAATGCCTGCTGCACACTGTAGCTTTTATTGCCTTTCGTGCACTGCCTTAATTCCTCAACATAAATGGAGCACACTTTATGAGGAGGGAGCTCACTGCTTATCTTGATCACCCAATGCCATTCCGAAGTAGGCATAATACGCGTTTTTTTCACGAAATCTGGGTTTGGTATGTAAAAAATATGAAAATCGCTTGAAATGGACACATTTTAAATATCGCAAGTCATGTACTAATTCATTAATTTTTTTGTTTGCGCCTTGCACAGGACACTTAAATACAGTTAATCTGTAAAATCGCCCTTCGAACATTTTTAAAGCATCTGGGCTGCAAGCAAGCCATGGGAGTATCGGATTATTTACTATAAGTCCTGTTTGGTGAACCGTTCCAAATTGTTTTTCATATCTTGCTTAGCTGCTGGCTGATGGAGTTTACCATACTCAGTATACTTGTTACCGTCGAACGTTGGATTAAAGTATGCTTGCATCTTGTTAATCCAATTTGCATTTTTGTCCTTGCAATAAGTGTACAACTCATAACAACGACTGGCAGTTATTCTACATATTCGAGCTGATCTCCATAGATGATTAGCTTGACCTTAAGGTATTTGCAACCAGGTCCAGAGCATTTTCCATTGATATTAAAATACTTTCAGTAAAATATTTGTTTATCTCGGGACTTTACACAGGCATTGAAGGAATGTACATCGAAGAAGCTCCGCAGCATCTTTTGGCAGACCGAGGTCTCTTACCAAATCATTTAGTTCTTTCTGCTTCAATGGTCTCCGATCATTGTTTGAACATTCTGGGGCAAATTTTTCTGCATCACTTTCACATTTTTAACTCGTTTCTACAATACTTTGTCAACTGCAAATGGATAATTAATTTTAATACAGAATATGTTTCTTCCGTGAATTTCCTAGAGTCAAAATTTAGCAAGTTCCAGTGATCTAACCACCGAAGAAATTGCTGTAAATATTTAAATTTTGCATCTTGTGGATCATCTGTCAGAGATTATTGCATTTCCTGCCTTAATCTCAGCCCTTTTAATGGTGTTTTCACGTTTACTATGTTCCACCACGTTGTTTTATTCAATAAATTTGACAGTATCCTTATATTTATAAATATTATGTGTAGGACCTAATTAAAGCAAGCTTTCTTTAATACGCTTACTAATACTTCAATAACAAGCTGGACGTTTTGTTTTTTAAACGTAGGCATTTCCAACAGCTTAACCTTAACCTCTGCATTCGCTAATTCCACATTCTTTTTCGCTAATGCTAATTCCGTATCCTTTTTCGCTAATGCTAATTCCGTATCCTTTTTCGCTAATTCTGTTTCCTTTTTGGAAATCTGTAATTGCAGCTGAAGGTTCTCTAATTCATTTTGGTGTAAGCGTTGTTCCAATGCCATTGTCCTCTGAGATTCAAATTACATGTATTAGTTTTACATACTTACTATTGTACTTACTTAATTACTTATGAAACACAGAGCAGTTAAAATAGCAAAACGCAACTGTCCCTGAACTGAACCACCATGAGCTGCACAAAACATCAGCTGTCATGTCATCCACAGAATTTTCTAGGCGCAGAATCGTGGAGGTGGCTAACGTTACGGTCAAAGCTGTTGCTAGCCCCCCAAAAATAATTAATACAAAAAAACACCTAACTCAATTTGAATAAAAAAATTACGCCATTACGTAAAATTAAAACGTTTCTAGGAAATTTAAAAATATATATTATAGGTTGTAATGTTGGTTGCATATCATTCAAACCAATAACTTTCTTTAATAATCTAATTACGCAATCGATAGATTTTATTAGTAGTCTAATATGTGTAACTTTTTAACTCAGATTTTGCGCAGGCCGCACTTTTATATTTTATGATAATTATTATTATATTGAATTGAACGAATGTACTATGAAACCAAAACAACACGGAATTATTAATGAACTATTTCCTGGTGTTTCAACTGATGTAAATACTGTCTTTCACTATAGAAATGGCATATTGTATTGTTTTAAAAAGAAAGATAACAAAGAAATTTTATATGAATATGGCGAATTTTCAAATATGTTAATAAAAGCTGCTCCATTTGATTTTAGTACTTTCAATATTCATTGTCCCAACCTAGGTATTTTGGAACAACTGAAAACTTTATTAAATAAACTGGCTTCTTATAGTTTTGAAACTGATTAAAATAAATAGCACACTATAAAATAAAAAAAAATTCATAAATTTTATTCAAAAAAAACAATTCAAACATTCTGTAATTCTAAAAAACAATTCAAACATTCTGTAATTCAATTTCCCCTATACAGTGCTTTTCAAACTGTGGGGCGCGCCCCCCTGGGGGGGCGCCAAAGCTGTACAGGGGGGGCGTCGAATAAATAAACAAGACAGAATTATTTTTTACATTTTTATTTCAAATTTAAATCTGCAAACATATAAACACAACGAACGCGTTATAACCAAAATTAAAAAAAAAACATATTTGAGGCATAAACTTAATGACTAATGTGTGCCTGCTTTAAAGAGTACACAGCCTGTCAAGGTTTGGTTTGATATTCGATATAGACACTCTGAGCTCCTTTTCTAAAGCTTCTTGATGGATCATGCAGTGTGTCCAGACCACGCCCGGAGATTCTTTCTTCACAAGTGCTTGTAAACTGTTATATTTACCAGACATGGCTTGGGCTCCATCGGTGCAAATTCCAACACAATTCTTCCACTGCAAGTTTGCGTTGACAGTAAGTAGCATCATTTGTAATTTTGAACAACTCGACAGCAGTTGCTCTTTCTTGTATAGGCTTGCAAAATAGCAATTCTTCAACTATTGCAGCTCCCTGGCAGAATCTGATATAACAAATCAAATGAGAATCGTTACTGCTGTCTGTCGCTTCATCAAGTTGTATCGCAAATAATTTTCCAACTAAGATCAGTTGAACACGCTGGCTGTGATTCATCCTGCTGAATCAAAAACCGAAGTCGAGTTAAATATTTCTCAGGGTTATTTTTCTGGTGTAAGCGGAGGTTATCTACTCTATCATCATTGCTTTTTAGCAAAGTTTTAACGCTATATGCGCATTCTGCATGGTAAGATTACCTCCCTTCAACAGACTTTGCTCGATGCCTGGAAAATCTTTATGTATTAGGGCACATATGGCCTCAAAGCGTCCAGCTTCATTCATAAATTTACTTTTGGCAGCCAGGCGAAATGGTACAGCACTAGCCATACTGAACAAGAAAAAATTTTGAAAACTCGAAAGAATTAATATTTCTCGTTGAAACAGATACGGTTCTAAATAGAAAAATGTACAATTTTGATACTAAAAATGAATGTTTTCTATAGATTAGAGTTAGAAATAGATAGAATTGAAAAAAATTACCTTGCAATGTTCTGAATAATTTAGAATTTGTACATTTTAATATTTTCGAAAATGTGCAAGTGTACATGTCGCAACGAGAAATAAAAATTATTTGTTTCAGAAAAAAATTTTCAAAACCTTTTCAGTTCTAAACATTAATTATTAGTATAATATAACTAGGTAACAGATTTCGGCTTCAGTTACACTTTGGTGTTTTGCACATGTTGTGATGTGACAGATGTCAAACTTTTGTTCCTTCATTGAATTTACTGAAGTTAGCTTTGATTCTTTAAAACTTTTGTTATATGGGTAACATGACAACAAGTAAATAATTAACAATTTTTCTTCACAGAATTATACATTGTGCTGCGTAGGGTCTGTAATTTTTCGGTTTTTTAAAGTTAATATGTGATTATCCCCATGAGTAAGCCTTTATTATTTATTATTATTAAATTTACTACTTAACTGTATAATGTTATGGGTTTTAAGAAACGTAATTTTGTATTTATATATTTATCAGTTGATACGCCATTGACATTTCACATTTTACTGTGCATTTACTATATCTGTAAATATGTGCTTAAATAATTTGTATTTAATAAATTATCTCATACATTTCTTTAAGGTTAGCTGCTGCAGAGAGAAATCAGCATTTGGAAGAGCAGTGAAATTGTGGGTGAGACGTATGCCATTGGTCGGTGACTTCAAGGCCAATGGCGGCAAATTTAAAGCTTTTGTGGGTTCGTTTTATAGCTATAATGCAAACGTTTGAACTGTGAAAGAAGGTAAAAGTTGTGGGAAATTATTTTAAATAGAAGAAATTCTTGGAGCGCCATAGATACAAAATATATTATGTTATCAATTATTTTCACAAAATTCTTTTACAATGTCTTGGTGCAAATGTTGTAGGCATTTACAAGGGGTTTTGCTCTTGATTACTTATTTTTATTTTTTTTTTAATTTTTGTGCTTTGCAATAACTTAATGCCATTTCCATTAAAATTTTTTATTAAACTTTGTAGTGAGATTACACAATATTAACTAAGTAATGCAATTAAACAAAATTTCTTACAAACTATAAACAAATATACATTATATTATGTATTCGATAATAACAGTTGTGTGTTAGGGTGCCGAAAAATGTAAATTTCGAAATTGTCTAATTTAACAAAAATATAAAATTAATATCAGGTATTCCATATACAGGCTGAATTTTTTTAAGTGTTACAAGGAGTTTTCACCAAAACGGTTAAAGATAGAAGAAAAATCTTAAGATAAATTTTAAATGGGACGAAGGGGGACATGTTTTGATGACAAGGAGCATTTGTGAAAATTTCTCCCCAATGGGGGGTGGGGGATCACTTTGAAATTTTAAATGGCACCCTATATTGATATTGGTGTCATTGAATAGCTGCGTTTTTACCGAATTCAGTGATATATTATAATTATATGGTTTAATAACCAAAATTTCGAGAAAAAAAACTGTTAAAACACACATGATTTAAAATTGAAGAGCACTAAAATATTATTTCTTATTTTTTGTTATTTTTTTCTGGCAAACAATCTTTTGTTTTATCATAATACACTTGTTCTATTTGATTTAGCACATCTACTAATGAATATTACGTATTTTCTTAATTATGAAGTTTTGTGCAAATTCAGCTGCTGGTACAGTAATTAAGGACATATTTAGTATTTTCCTAGAAAAGTGTAAACGGTGTTAAATTATGCAAAACAACTGTATTATGATGAAACAAAACATGTTTGCCAGAAAAAAAAAATTAAATAATATTTTAGTGATGTTCAATTTAAAATCATGTTGCGCATGGTTTTTACAGTTTTTTGCGTTTTCTTGAAATTTTTGTTATTAAACCATATGACTGTAATACATCACTGAATTCTAAAAAAAATAGAGCCATCCAATGACACTAGTATCAATATAGGGTGCCATTTGAAATTTCAAAGTGACCCCCCAACCCCCTTTGGGGGGAACTTTTCAAAAATTCTCTTTGTCATCAAAACATGTCCCCCTTCGTCACCTTTAAAATTTGTCTGAAGAATTTTGTTCTATCTTTAACCGTTTAGGAGAAAACGGCTTGTAGCACTTTAAAAAACTCACCCGCTATTAATAGGTACCGTATTATTTTTTTGAATGTGTTTTTCCTAAAGAAATATTATTTTCCACACAGTATGATAGAGAATGTGGTGCTGCTGTTTTGCTGGTTCGAGATACAGTGAAATTTTCCTTATCTTTAACTGTTCTGCTATATGCATGGTCAGACAGACGAAGCATTTTTGATGGTCTACCACTATGAATGGCATTTCTTCCTCCAAGTGGTGTCTTACGACGTGCCACAGCAGTTGGTTGAACTCCAATATTACGTCCTCCTTGAGTATTTTTCCCCCTATTAATTTTTGGCATTCCTGCACCATTATATGTACCAAAAGTATATAAGGCGGAGATCAGAGAAGAGTCAGTTTTACAAGATTTAAAATTTTTAACAAACTTATGAATTGGTTTGTCATATTCTTGAAAACTGTTTTCGTATTTTATCATTAATGAATCAACAAACTCCTGGAGCTGATTACGAATATCACTGGTATTCATTGCTGATTCTTCTGTTGTACTTGATGAATGGTGTAAAGTGCTTGGGCCTTGAACCACTTCTACTTCCTCTATGTCAACAGCAGGTGAAGTGATTGTTGATGGTGAAATTTTACTAAATTCATTTATATTTTCAAACCAACCTTCTATATGGCATTCATTTCCAGTTGTTACTTTGTGAAGTACTTTTTTAAAGGAACTGTCTACTAATGTTGGATGAAATTGTTGTGATACCAAATTAAATTTATTTACAACAGCAAGTTCATGTTTGCAGGGTGCTCCTTTATTCCCTATGTAGCAACTACATAATTCCAACTCATAGTTGACAATATACTCCTTATCATTTGACACAACTGTATATAAATTATAGCCGAGTCCTGCACGCTGTAAATTTTGTATTGCATTCTCTGCAACATAATATTTATTTTTACGTTTTGAACCCTCCCACCGTCCATTACACCTGTCAGTAATTTTCTTAAAATAATACTATTCAAAAGTTGATGTAATGTAATCAAATAGCTGCACAATGCTAAAGGCTTTTTTTCTTAAAAGAATTTTATCTTTCAATATTCTAAAAGTTGCTTCTGCATAATTGTTGGTTTCATTCCCCCTAGTTAACAACTCCGCTCGATAGCATAGTGCCCAAAGTTTAGCTCTACTTCCAAAATTTGTGATTTATGTCAGCACTTTTTGATTGGTGGAAACACACTGTACATTCATACGTTCATTGTATGCCTCTAAAAATTCATCTTCGCTAAAACAATTGAGTGCCTTCTTAAAGGACGTGTAAACCTGCACTCTATCATCTTTACCAACACCATTTGTTTTATCCCATAAAAAACTCATAACTGCTTGTAACATATGAAACTTGCATAATAAGAGCGTAGAATTGTCAAAACAAGTGTGAAGACTATTACGCTCTGCAACACAGTCGTCAGTGACAATAATATCCGGAAAATTATTTCCGTAAAAAGCATTTTTAGGCATTACAGTTTTTAGGAGATTAATACCACTTGTAATTGCATTCTCTGATTCTGAGTAAGCCATTAAAACACCTAATGGTAAAGCACCCACCACAGATGGACACAAAAATAGAAACACTTTCGTATTATGTCTATCCATATTTCCGGAGGCATCAACAAACATTATTTCACTCGACGCTTTTATATATTGGTGTACTCTTTTCATTATAGGTGAGCAAACCGCAATTAGTAAGTTGTCCTCAGTATTCATAGCTGCACACACTTCCCCACATTTTTTGTTGTATTCATCAATATATTTTTTTGCAGAATAAATCAGTTAAATATGAATAAAATAAAAGTCCTTATTTCTCTCAAGCTTTTTTAATATAATATGTAGGAACCGGTTTCGAATTTTTACAATAAATTCATCTTCAGCCTAAAACTGAAATAAATCCATAAATCTTACTATTCTATACACTTATAATTTCTAAAACAAGAGTAAATTGTATATATAAGTAAAACTTACAGTACTACTCTTGAAGAAATTATAACCATAGTCAACTACGAAAAATAACATCGAATGAAAACCACAATGAATTAACAGCCAGAAACAATTAATAAACATTTGGAATGATAAAAGTCAGTTTTTTAAAGTAAAACAAGAACATAACCTATAAAACTAATGTCTAAATACCTATGTAGTGAATCCAGAAACTCCTACGTGAAAATAAGCACAAACAATAAATGAATACAAACAGATTTAGATTCACAAAATATTACGAAACAATATATAAAACAAAAGGACACAACTCAATTAAATTTATTTACCACAATGGAAAACAATTTTGTGCCTTCAAAATTCAATTGGCCATTAAGAGAAATATGTTTTGTAGAGTGAGAATATCTATAAATCTCCAAAGATTCAAGACTATTTAAAAGTTTACCTTTATTTTGTATGTGTAAAGGTTTAAAGCCAGAATCAATGTCAAAGTTATGACCTGTCTCAAGTAAATGATTGGAAAATAAAGAATCAGTTTTATTATTTCTCAAGGACCTTAAATGCTCCTTAATACGAATATCAAAACTACGAAAAGTTCTACCTACGTATGTTGCTTTACAATCTTTGCAGTTTAATAGATACACACCACTATTTTTTAACTGATCTATTTTATCTTTATTTCTGACAAACTTATTGTGAAGTGAATCACTAGATTTAAAAGATACTTTGATATTATGTTGTTTAAGGATATTGGCAATTTTTAATGAAGTTGTGCCATTAAAAGTTAGGGAGGCAAAATTCACATCTAAATCAATTTTAATGTTAGGATAAACTTCTTGAATATTAATTTTATTTCGTTTTTTGGTAACCATTTTGTCTATCATAATAGGATCGAAATTATGTTTCACGGCTATGTCTTTAATCGTATTTAACTCATTCATATAATGTTCATAGGATAGTGGTACAGTTAACAATCTATTGATGTAGCTGTGAAACGATGCTACTTTATGAGAAAAAGGATGATTCGAATCTCTGTATGACAACACCAGTATGAGAAGTTTTTCTAAAAATATTAAAATTATGACGATCATTGTTTATAGAAATAGTCAGGTCCAAAAAATTAAGTTGTTTTTTTCTCATTCTGTAATTCACAAGTAAATTTTATATTATCATTAATTGAGTTGAGATATTCTAAAAACTTGTTAAAAGTAATTAAATCTCCCTTCCACAAAATAACAGTATCGTCTACGTAACGATAGTAGTAAACAATATTATCCACAAAGTTACTATTAAATACATAATTTTCTTAGAAAAAATCCATATATAAATCTGCCAGAAAAGGAGATAGGGGTGATCCCATAGCTAATCCATCGTTTTGGAGATAAGTACAATTATTAAAGTTAAAGAAATTTTGATTCAAGCATATTTCTAGAAGAGAAACATATTGAACACATACTTGGTCTCCTAAATCTGAAGCTGAAAGTTTATTTTTAACAATGTTTAAACCATCTTGAATAGGGACACTAGTAAATAAATTAACCACATCTAAAAAAACAAGAAAACAAGAATCCGTTATACTGACCTCATTAATTTTATGGATTAATTCTAGAGAATTATTCACAGTATGATTAGGTTTAAAATTAACCGCTTGCTTAAGATTTATATTTAACCATTTAGCGAGTCCATAAGTAGGAGAATTATTGAAACTAACCACAGGTCTAATGGGGACTTCATCAGGAATATCTGACTTATGAATCTTAAGCAAACCATACATTCGTGGAATTGACGTGTTATTAGGTGACAATTTATAAGCAAGTTTATCATCTAGCAATAAATTACAGCTTTTTAATGTCACAAAACATATTTCTCTTAATGGCCAATTGAATTTTGAAGGCACAAAATTGTTTTCCATTGTGGTAAATAAATTTAATTGAGTTGTGTCCTTTTGTTTTATATATTGTTTCGTAATATTTTGTGAATCTAAATCTGTTTGTATTCATTTATTGTTTGTGCTTATTTTTTCACGTAGGAGTTTCTGGATTCACTACATAGGTATTTAGACATTGGTTTTATAGGTTATGTTCTTGTTTTACTTTAAAAAACTGACTTTTATCATTCCAAATGTTTATTAATTGTTTCTGGCTGTTAATTCATTGTGGTTTTCATTCGATGTTATTTTTCGTAGTTGACTATGGTTATAATTTCTTCAAGAGTAGTGCTGTAAGTTTTACTTATACACTGTGTCCATAAAGTAACCCCCCCCCTAACTAACTTTTGAACGACTTAATATTTTACTACAAAATTTGGTGTGCTTTAATGGGAAATTAAATACTATTTTTTAGCTCATAATTAAATAATGTATCATTCAAAATGGCGGCTGGGCGCCATTTTGAAATTTTTTTTTAAATAGAAAGGGGGGTCTAGTGACACCTCATTTGAAAGGTCTTTTAGTTCTGCGTCTGATCCTAGAGTTTCAAAGAAAAATATTTAGCCATAACAAAATGACAAACGTTTGAAGTAAAGGAGTCTATTAAAAAAAACTAAGAATTAAAGCAAAAACAAATGAAATTAAGTGTTCGAAATGTTCACCATTCACTTCTTGGCACATAAAAAGTCGGTTATGTCATTCCTGCCTTACATTTTCATAAGTTTCTGGAGTGACATTTCTGTAAAAAACGCATTACAGAAGTTTGCAGAAATATCACTCCAGAAGCTTATGAAAATGTAAGGCAGGAATGTCATAACCGACTTTTTATGTGCCAAGAAGTGAATGGTGAACATTTCGAACACTTAATTTCATTTGTTTTTGCTTTAATTCTTAGTTTTTTTTAATAGACTTCTTTACTTCAAACGTTTGTCATTTTGTTATGGCTAAATATTTTTCTTTGAAACTCTAGGATCAGACGCAGAACTAAAAGACCTTTCAAATGAGGTGTCACTCGATCCCCCTTTCTATTTAAAAAAAAATTTCAAAATGGCGCTCAGCCGCCATTTTGAATGATACATTATTTAATTATGAGCTAAAAAATGGTATTTAATTTCCCATTAAAGCACACCAAATTTTTTAGTAAAATATTAAGTCGTTCAAAAGTTAGTTAGGGGGGGGGGTTACTTTATGGACACAGTGTATATACAATTTACTCTTGTTTTAGAAATTATAAGTGTATAGAATAGTAAGATTTAAGGATTTATTTCAGTTTTAGGCTGAAGATGAATTTATTGTAAAAATTCGAAACCGGTTCCTACATATTAGATTAAAAAAGCTTGAGAGAAATAAGGACTTTTATTTTATTCATATTTAATTAATTACTCTCATTATGGGGTCTCTTGATTATTTAATAAATCATTTCTCTTCCTGTGGGTTCTGCGTATTCTTCTTTAAAAATGTTGTAATACAAATCATATACCCACTTTCGAGTTGGACACTTCTGTCCATCAGCAACAACTTCGTTATATTTTTCGCTGTCCTCTTCATACAACATATCTTTAAAAACACTTAACGCTGTAGAAGGAGAATGCCCTTTCTCAAATAATGCCTTAAAATCATTTTCAAGTTCTCGTGATAGAGGACGATATTTCAATACCATTGAATTATAAAAAGGGTGATTGTGATTGTGTCTTAATAAGATCTCACAGGGGTAACGTTTTAGATATACATCTTTACTCCTATAACAAAAACATGAATCAGTAAATAAGGTGTAAAATTAAGTTTAATTATTTTACAAGCATACATTTCCAAATGTATCGTTCTTGTATAAAGATACCAAATGTTGTATAGAGACCTACATACCTTTTCATTCCTGATTGCTTAATAGTAATTGTAAGCTTCGCATTACAATTTAAATGTTTTGGATGTGGTTTTGTTGTCCTTGGCTGAGTGTTGTGCATGCACTTGTATTCTTTCTACAAAAAAGTACACCTATACTTATTATTTAGACTAAGTAGGTAACTACTTTGCTAAAATCAGTATTTAGGTACTTCTCTGATAAAAAAAAAGTCCTACAGCTACCTATTGAAATAGCAAGAAAATTGACATTGCTACCTAAGTACCTTATAATGAAACAAACTCTTAAGTAGCTAGGTACCTACCTTAAACAAAATTTTTTGAGTATTTTCCTCGCGTGTTTTTAGAACTCGAAAGGTAATTTTGCTTTTTTATTGAAAATCACTTAGCCACTGCAAAGCTGCATTTTTGCTTGTAAGGCTGATGCGTATCACACTGGAAAATCTATTATTTGGCAAATTCTCTGTTTTTATAACTCTCCCCTTATAACGAAGAGGTAAAAGTTGTTGCAACTGTAATAGTAATATTAATAAATTATTAAATGCAAATTAGAATGTTAGGTTATGTGGGAATTTTGGGGTTACCTATAATATGTTATATCAGTACTTACTGTAGCTTGATGCTCGTCAGTTCCAATATCAAATTCCATAATTTAGCTATTTCACTGTTTTCATACATTCATACATAATAAAAAATGTAACATAAAAATATTAAGTGGCTATTAAACCTTTGCGCCCCATTCTTCGTCTCTCTCAACCTGTACTATATGTAAACGTCCTGGAATCCAAATGCCTAAATAGCACCGTTTTTTTCTTGTTATATGTAGCTGCCCCTGGATTTGGTGGTAATAATCGTGTTGTTTGTTTATAATTAGTTGGTCGTTTGCATCCGTACGACATACATAATCTTTATCTTTTTTTAATGCTGCAATTAGATCGGAATTTCTATATTTAAATGGGCACTTTATTTCTACTATAGCATGGTCCCCTACAAGGCCATCTGGAGAAGCACCTAGATACCCACAATGATCCAACCAAAGTCCTGTTCGAGTTACCACCAAGCCAGTTCCTGCAGAAAATGTTTCTATGGCATCTTTTTCATTATCTTGACCCACTTCACACTTTTCACCCCATCTAAGTTGTATGTTCATGTGAAAAATATGAAACATGTATACTATGTTCTATACCAGTACCTATGTTACGTTACCAAGTAATTTTTTGAACAGCGATGGAGGAAATCTGTTTCTGCGGCAACAACCCAGCACTGCTCCAAAGTTACTAGCAGTTAATCTAAATTTTCGAGCTACCAACCACAATGGATTACTCCTCTGGCCTATAGTTTCCTCCGCTATTTTTAGTGCTTGTTCAGAAGAAATTTTTAATTTTTCTTCAAAATACAAAATTTTATTAGTGCATTTTTGAAATTCTTCACAGAACAGAACTTCGTCCACTGCTACAGCCAACGGTTTCAGTGGTTCTTCTATTTTCCTGGATAAAAGCCAAGTGTATCCAACAGCACCACCAAATGAATCTAAATTTTGTCGCAGCTGCTCTATTTCTGCCTCCGTTGCAGCTCTCTTCGAAGCACGGTACGGTTTCTTTATAGGATATAAATCGCTAATCTTGATAGCTTCCAAGCTAGCTTTAGGTTTTGGTTGTGACCAACTACATGCCTGGTCCGTTATTGAAATATTATAGTGAGCGAATAAAGCCAAAACAGCCATGTGGTGGCACCTAACTTGTCCACGAGGGCAGCTACAAGATGCACTGGCTATGTTTTTGGTTTCACCCAAGGAAATCTGTTGACAGTAAATAAAAATAAGCAAATAACTATGACTGGTGTATTACTTTTGAAAACCCAAACCACATAAAAAGTACTTATCTAACAAACCTAACCTACAATTTATGTTCATAATATAATATTAAAATACATTACACATGCACTCAAATTTATACTTTGTAGGTACTTACTTCAACCTGATATAATTTATCGCACATACTCGCATGCACTGCTCCTTTTATCAATTTTAATTCGTCATTGTACCTCATGTTTATGACATCGTCGGATTGTAATGCGTTTTCACCGCGCCGGAATATTGTCTGTTCGTCACTAAAATAACTGCTGATTTCGGAAACCATTACCACATGTTTCTGAGCCATATTTGCGTTTAATTTAATAAATAACCAAGTAACAGCACTAAAAACAAACTGACAGTGTTCACTACCACGTTTATTATGCAGAATGCCTATTACCCAGCTGCGCAACCGTTGCTAAGGAGTTGTTTAGACTCAGTGGTGTAGATTAGCTGAAAGCTGACGTCATCACTAAACAAGGGAATTAGGTAACGCTGTATTCACAAGTCTACTGGGAATAGAAATCTCGCTGCCCGGCGAGTATCAGGTGTACAATCACCTAACCTAATATTACACCGTGATCACTGCTGTCAAACGGAACCAAATTTGATACTCAAATCAAGACAAGTTAGGTTTAAAATTAAGAAGAAAAGTATAAATAGAACTTAAATTTTATATATCTGATCTAGAGTTCATACAATTTTGATTATTATTAATATGACACATTTCAAGGAACAAACGTTTAGTTTTATTGCTCTCAATGTCCAAAATGCTAGGGTTATTATAGTCAACCGTATGATTAGTTTTATTAACATGAATAGCTAGAGCACTAGAATTGGCTTTAGATTGCAATCCGCAGTCGCTTTTATGTTGCACAATTCTCTGCCTAAGTTGTGTAGTTTGTCCTATGCAGCATTCTGCACACTCAGAACAATTTAATTTGTAAATTACATCTGTATTTTGTAATTTTGTAACAATCTCGTCGTGGAGTCGTCGTAACCAACGTTCATGTCCCACTGCTGGGCTCCGGCACTCTTCTCTGCCACGTACTCTCCTAGCGCTAAGGTGGAATACGGGGGACCTACAGTTTAACGTAAGACCCCACGGCTGCCTACACAGGATTGGGAAATTGTGAGTGTCGGGTTACGGCATAGACTTTTATCGCTCCATCGCTTCGGCGGGGAATCGAGCCCCAGACGTTTAGCGTTAGAGACTAAACGCCCAACCTCTGAGCTTTCGCCACTCTCGTGGTGGAGGACATTAACTTATTTGGGGGTAGGTTGATCTATGTAGGGTAATGATTCATAAACTTTGGGTTGAATGTTGAATGGATGTGAATTTGTTTTTAAGATAAAAAAAAAATTTTGGCGTAAAGAGTGATGGGAAATTTTACAAATTCTATTTTTTAAACCAAGAATAAAATTGATTTTAAGTTTCATGGGATGGTGAGATAAATAATTAATGTATCTATTGGAGTTGGTCGGTTTTTGATACCAATCTAAGATAGTTGTATTGTCAGGTTGTCTGATTTAGTGTCCAAAAATGGTACTGGATTGTTGGCTTCTTTCTTAACAGAATTGAAAATGAGGATTGTAACTATTAAATATTTCGATCACCTCGCCAATTCCATCCTGAGGAATGAAAAGGATGAGGTCTTCAACTTATTTTTTAATAATCGGTTATTTAAATTAAATAACAATTTGGGTATGACGTTACTTAAGAGAAAGTCCATAACCAACTGCACTAATATCGGACTCGGATTACTGCCCATACATACATTGGTTATTAAATACGAAATAACTGGAGTCAAAGATGAAGTTAATGGTATAAATAAAAGCAGGCAGGTCTGTCGCAATAAGTTTCGATATTTGCCCAATTATACGTCTTGAATGACTAAAGTTTTTGGAATATTAGTAAAAAGGGAGGCAACGTCCAAGCTAATACCACATAACCAAACGGAATTTTATGAAAGATGCAAAATCGAACAAATCTTTTAGAAAATACTCGTTGGATTCCAATGACATATCTAATACGTTAACAATAAACTTAGATAATTTTTGTGTCGGCGAATTGTTGCAACCTATTATGGGTCTCTTGGGTATGTCTTTAACGGGTTTAATTAAAGGCACACCACTGAAATTATAAAAAAAAGTTGCCCCTCTTGTCTTAGCTATAATTTTTTTTTTCAAGCGAGCTCTCCTTAAATGACAAATATTTAGCAGTTGCCATTTGACTTTTAAAGTGGAAGGTTGTCTTACAAGTGCAGATCGTGGAAACGAAACGAATTTATCGCGCGACCTGCGGGTCAAGTGCCTTTACTATAATCGGTTGTGATACTTATCGCACCAGTAAGTAACACAATAAAAACTTATTATGGCTTTTTATAGCAATCAAATCATACCTGTACAAAACACTCAACAATATATACCAATGCAGATAGACCAAAATCACCAAATGCAATATTATCCAAATTATCAGTATACACCAGCAAATAACATTCAATCAAATTTTACAATAAATGATATTTTACAATCCAAACCAATAACAAACCCGGTTCAACATAACAATGCAGTGGCGTATCAATTACCAACAATCCAATCATCACACGAAAATGATTGGCAAACAGTTGAAAGTAAAAAACGAGGCCGTAAAGACACCAGTGACATCACACAGAGACAATCCAAATCGGCTAAACAACCAGAATACTGGCTGAATCCCACAAACCGTTTCAGCCCCTTACTGATAATCAAGACAATTCAGACAAGGATGCAAATCCAGACCAGGATGCAAATCCAGCAGATAAGGAACCTAAACCACCCCCAATATTGCTATCAAGTGTTAAAGTCATCGAACCGCTTGTGAGATTACTAGAATCGATTGCGAAATCCGAATACACATTAAAAATACTAAATAACGACGAAGTAAAAATCCTACCAAATACATCTGAAAAATACTCTGTCATAATTAAAGCCTTGAATGAAAGAAACACTCAATTTCACACCTACCAACGAAAACAGGATCGAAACTTCAGAGTAGTCCTTAGGAATATACATCCAACTACTAATCTAGAAGAGCTAAAAGGAGAGTTAAAAACACTTGGTCATGAGGTCATCAACATTGCCAACATAAAGCAAAGAGGTACAAAAATAGCGCTACCACTCTTCTTCGTGGAACTAAAATCGGCCGAAAACAATAAAGATATCTACAACATAAGCAGACTGTGTCACTCGATAGTGAAATTTGAACCACCTAATGTAAAGCGAGAGATCCCCCAATGCGCTAAATGCCAAAAGCACGGCCACACTAAAAACTTCTGTAATAGAAGCCCACGATGCGTCAAATGCGCTGGAAGTCACCTCACCGCACAATGTCAACGTAAAGAAAAAAGTCCTGACGTTAGATGTGTGAACTGTACCGGAAATCATCCCGCAAACTACAAGGGATGTCAAGTCTATCAAGAACTACAACAAAAAATGTATCCCTCGTTAAGAAGTAAACAAATTACCCCTACCCAACGGTTCTCGACACAATTGATCCAACCAAATACCAGTTATGCCCAAGTATCGAACATTCATAATCTGCAACCTCATTACGACACAACACAAGCCCAACAACAACCCACAAACACAAAAGAAACAAACGAGTTACAAGAACTTAAACAAATGCTAAAAACTCTAATGGAACAGATGGGCAATATGTTAACCTTACTGACCACAGTCGTTTCCAAAATAAGTAATGGACCTACACCTTAAAATAGCTGTCTGGAACGCTAATGGATTAGCGCATCACAAAGAAGAACTCGCCTCCTTTATATCAAACCACTGCATAGATGTTATGCTAATCGCTGAATCTCACTATACGAATCGCACTTACGTAAAAATTCCAAACTACACAATTCACGCCACACAACATCCAGATGGAGGGGCCCACGCTGGAACAGCAATTATTATCAGAAATACTATTAAACATTATGAACTACCCAAGTACAACCCAGAGCATCTACAGGCTACCACAGTGGCAATAGAAGATTGGAAAGGACCTCTGATACTCTCAGCAGTATATTGTCCTCCACGACACAATAACAAGCTAGAGCAATACGAACACTATTTCCAAACCCTAGGTAGCAGGTTCATTTCTGCTGGTGACTACAACGCGAAACATACGCAATGGGGATCGCGGATAATCACAACTAAAGGAAGAGAATTGCTAAAAGCACTCAACAATAACGGAATGCACTATATCTCCACAGGTGAACCTACACACTGGCCATCAGATCCAGCAAAAATGCCCGATGTACTTGACTTCTGCATCATAAAAGGCGTAAATCCAAGCTACTTCAAGGCTGTATCTTGTCTTGACCTCACAGGTGAGCACTCGCCGATCATACTAACCATGGGAACACGAGTGATCCTCAATTCGAAGCATCCTAGTCTCTGCAACAAATACACCGACTGGAATCTTTACAGAGAGATAATTGATGAAACCCTACTGCTTAATGTATCCTTAAAAACAAAAGAAGACTTATTTACTGCAGTAGAATTATTTAATCAAACCATTCAGCACGCTGCATGGACGGCGACACCACCAAGCAAACAGAATATTGCTTGCATTGATTGTCCTATCGTAGTTAAGAAAATGATCGCCGAAAAACGTAGACTGCGTAGAAAATGGCAAACTACCAGGCACCCTGATGATAAGAGAAGACTCAACCGCAAAACACAGGAACTAAAACAACTTCTATCGGACATCAAAAATGAATCTGTTCAAAATTACCTGCAGCACTTGTCTCCAACAGAAGCCACAGAATACTCACTCTGGAGAGCGACAAGAAGATTAAAGCAACCGCAGAAGCACGAAACGCCATTGCGCCTTGCAAACGACACTTGGGCGAGAAATAATCAAGAAAAGGCACTTGCATTTGCCAACCACTTGGGTACTGTTTTCACTCCGTTTGAATCTAAAATCACGCTAGAAGAACAAGAAATCCAACACTATCTAGAAGCACCGTTTCAACTGAGCCCACCAATTCCTAAGTTCAAACCTACTCAAGTCCGGACCACGCTCATGACAGAACTAAACCCAAGAAAATCGCCAGGCTATGACCTAATTACGGCAAAAGTGTTGAGTGAACTACCGGAAAAAGGGTTTATGTTTATCACCCACCTCTTCAATGCAGTACTAAGACTAAGAAACTTTCCTGAACAATGGAAAGTTGCTGAAATTATCTTAATACCCAAACCTGGCAAACCACCTACTGACCTGTCTTCTTACAGACCAATTAGTCTTTTGCCGCTCCTGTCCAAAGTTTTTGAAAAACTGCTCTTAAGGAAACTACTACCTATCATCTTAGATAATAATCTCATACCTGATCACCAGTTTGGATTTCGGAGGAATCATGCGACCATTGAGCAAGTTCACCGCGTGGTAGACAAAATTACAAAGGACTTTAATGACAAACGTTACTGCTCGGCCATTTTCATAGACGTAGCCCAAGCCTTTGACAAGGTGTGGCATCAAGGGCTCTTATTCAAAATCAAAAGAACACTACCTTCAGACTATTATGAACTTCTTAAGTCTTACTTAACCGACAGACACTTTCTAGTCAAATATGGAGATAGTCGTACGCCCCTATTCCCTATACACGCTGGAGTGCCCCAGGGCAGTGTGCTGGGCCCTATATTGTACCTGCTTTTTACAGCTGATCTTCCCACCACTAATTCCACTATGGTAGCCACATTCGCAGATGACACTGCAGTACTTTCTTCTCACTCTGTACCCCACATAGCAAGTCACCATCTTCAGCAACACCTGCATGAACTAGAACTCTGGTTCAACAAATGGCGTATAAAGGTAAACGAAGGAAAGTCAGTTCATGTGACCTTTACTCTAAGAAGAGGTACCTGCCCTCCTGTTCTGCTCAACTGCGCACCAGTACCGCAAGACGAACACGCAAAGTATTTGGGACTTCATTTAGACCGACGCCTGACCTGGAGGAGGCATATTTTCATGAAAAGGAAGCAGCTGGGCCTTAAGGTTCAAAAAATGTACTGGCTCTTAGGCCGAAAATCTCAACTGTCCATTGATAATAAAATACTGCTCTATAAAGCCATAATAAAGCCAATATGGAGTTACGGCGTACAACTCTGGGGAACTGCTAGCAACTCCAACATTGACATATTAAGGCGCTTTCAATCCAAAGTCCTACGATCTATGGTAAACGCTCCCTGGTATGTCCCAAATGAAGTTATTCAACGTGACTTGGACATCCCTTCAATCACAGACGAAATCAAAAAACACAGTGTCCGTTATGCTAATCGTCTTAGTATTCACCCAAACGTGCTAATTGAACCCCTTCTAGAGGAAGACGACAACCAGCCTAGACTCAAAAGAATAAAACTTTCTGACCTTCCACATCGCTATGTGTGATAGTGTGTAGTGCGCGTTGTGCTTGTAAAATCTTAACAATACAAATCTATTGTGTTTACTAAAAGGAATCTCACGTTGGTTTGTTTCCTACATGTCTGTTCTATGTATGTATCATACTATATTGTCAAATCGCCTACTGAATGTCTCTGTGAGACAGATTGTAGTTAATAAATTAATTAAAAAAAAAAAAAAATATATTTAGCCACTTTCAGCTCTTCACTATGCTTTCTCGATATATGTCTAGTGAACTTTGTCACAGCTTCTTCGCAGAAAATGCACATGTACTTCTTATTCCAAACCCGTTTGTTCGTAATGGCTTTCTTTTTTGACCTGTCCACAGTTCCGGAGAAGTTGAAATCTTTTGTTTTAATTTTTACTGGATTTCTGAACATCACATTTTGTTTTGCTCTTCACTGCTCATCTTCATTAGTACGTAGACTTGCCACCGATCCCTAAACAGCTATTTTTTAATGAATTTTTAACCACCACTCATAGATCCATCTAAAAATTAACTAATATAAGCTTGCTTTTTTATTGGCATCAGGCCGGAGGAACCAGAATCTTCCATCGTGGCTTTCCTTATAATCGTCGTGGATTTGCTAAGACTAAATAACGCAACATGTGCCAAACGCTCTTCAGTATTTTTTTCCGATTTCAGTGAACACCTCATCGGCCCTTGTTTCGGTTTCTGTAGATAGCGGCATCAAATCGGTGTACGTGAGCGAATCTGTTAAGAAATTTACCTATTTTTAATAATTTTTTAATATCTCAAATATAGGCAAGGTCCTCGGGTAACGAAGAAGAAAGTGATCGCCAAAAAATATGCTACTTTTTATTATTTGAGCTTTGAAAAATTTGATTTTGGTAATAGGTTCTGTTTCATTGGACGGGAATTTAGAAAAATGTAATATTAAATGTGGAAAAACGGGTTATTTGTGAAAATTTATAAAAAAAAGTATTAAGAAAAAGTATTCAGGGCTTAGTTTTAACCATGTGCAAATTTTGGAGCAAAAAATATAAAATTGAGCCAACGGTCTTTTTAACTGATGTTTTAAAAAACTTTACCTCTTGAAGTGGAGTAGAAAAGTCCTCACGGAAATGTAAGATTAAAGAGCCACGACAAAATAAAATTTGCATCATTGTTTTAGATAGATATGGCTCCGGATTTATTTTATTGATTCTATAGGTTGGAGAATAATAAATAGTCTTGCCAATCGAAAAAGTAATTTGGTTTCATATTCTTAACTTGAACTTTACCGCAATTTGCTTCTTGCACTGCTTTGCTATAGTCATTGTAATTATATACTTTTTACATGCGTTTCATACATTTCCACCTGATGGTGGAAACTGTCTGTGCTCATGAAAGTATGCCCGCGTTCCAAATAATTTAATTTAATTTCCTCTGCTAAAATACGATCTGAATGTATTAGAAATGGTAAAGTACGATATCAACGTCCAGTTCTTATTTTGCGCTGCGCAATTGTCTAAAAACAAAATAATCTTTTTGGCGACTCTTTTGTCGACCATAAAAGCATGAAAAGCACTAATTATATGTTCGCAATGTCCTTCATTGATTGCTTCATTCCAAATGGCGGCAAATGGTGTTTCTTTCTTTTGGCATCTTTCTACTGGAGCAAAACTTTCGTAGATAATAATATTTCTAATGCTTCGCGTTTCGCTTTTTCGCCTCGTTTTTTACTTTGTTTAGTAGCTTTTTAGCCTGTTTTTCTTTCTTCGCAATCTTTTTCGCTGCAGCGTCAAATTCTAAACTAGAGCCACGAATACATAACGTAACTTATTCTGTGCACGTGCGTAGTGTTGCCAGATGTTACAGTGTGTAAATTAAGTAACGCATAAATTCATTTACTCAGCTATTAGCAATTTTTTAGAAAAATGCTGGGACAGGTCAATTTTTATTTTCATTTTGGCACATTTTTGAGTAAAACTATTTTTTTGTAAACTTCAAAATGGCGGCCGTGAGCCATCTTGGAAAACAATTTTAAATAGAAAGGGGGGTCTTGCGACGGCTCATTTTAAAGCTATTACTGAGGAGAGTACAGGTGCAAATTTTCAAATATTTTTATCCACCCAAAACAAAATGGCGGCCTGTCAAAACTCTACTTGTTTACTTGTTGGAACAAAATTAGAAGTTTAATGTAATAATGAATAACAATTTAACCTATTTATTATTGTTGTTTTGGTCCCCGTCTGCCTATCCACCTCCCTGGAATGTTTCATTTAAATAAAACTCGTAAGACTGGTACTAAATCTAGATACCTAGAAGCGAAAGTTTTTGTAAAAAACAAAAAATAAACAATAATAAATAGGTTAAATTGTTATTCATTATTACATTAAACTTCTAATTTTGTTCCAACAAGTAAAGTTTTGACAGGCCGCCATTTTGTTTTGGGTGGATAAAAATATTTCTCCTCAGTAATAGCTTTAAAATGAGCCGTCGCAAGACCCCCCTTTCTATTTAAAATTGTTTTCCAAGATGGCGCACGGCCGCCATTTTGAAGTTTACAAAAAAATAGTTTTACTCAAAAATGTGCCAAAATGAAAATAAAAATTGACCTGTCCCAGCATTTTTCTAAAAAATTGCTAATAGCTGAGTAAATGAATTTATGCGTTACTTAATTTACACCCTGTATAATTTCCATGTCGCCAACGTTCAAAACCAAATTAGCCATATTTTTAAATTAAACAAATATAAAATATTTTTGGGTTCAACACTGTAAGATATTAATAAAATAATAACATACCAGATGCCCACGGCTCCGCCAACCTCTTAATGTTATATTTTCGGGAATACTGCGTCGGCATAGCTAATCAACAATCACTGTAGGTAATCACATAACAATAAATATTATGATAAACACAAACAAACTATTTCCACCAGCAAAGAATACGTAACTGAGCTGAGCCAGTAAAGAACTGTGGTGCATTGGGAATTTGAAAAGCTACTAAAACTATGGTTCCTGATTCCTGAAAAGTAGAGATCCACAATAGCACCGATCGACCGAATAGAAAAGGCCAAGCAAACAACATGATTCCTAGCTTAAAATTATGGCACAAGAGACTACAGTTGTAACAAAATTTACTATAATTTATAATATATATACGTCTTGCTACAATTTGTAGTTCACTTTACTATTGAATTATAGCAAAGAAATTTTAGTAAGTGTAGCTAAAATTTGTGGTAAGCAAATATGTAATATTTGTAGTAAAAGTCATGCCACGCTTGTAATAAAAATTAGTAGAGAATATATAACAAAATTTACCAAAACTCGTATAGTAATATACACCACACACCATTTCAATGACAACTGCACGCGTTGTTTGGTATTGCTACAAGTTTGTAGTAATTTTTAGCATGCGTTTGTTGAAAATATAATATACGTATATAATGAAAACTAGCACATAATTTACGAAAACGTATTTGGCAATATACACCACAGATCATTTCAGTAACAACTGTACCGGTTGTTTGGTATTGCTGCAAGTTTTTGTTATTTCTAACATACCTTTGTGTTAAAACGTAATACGTATGTCGTCTATATTTTTACAGTAGAAATGATAAATTGTGCACTGGGTACAAACATAAAACTTCTTTTAGAAAATCAAAATGCTTTATTTTAAAAATACGACATTAGTAGTGAAACATTATAAACTACAAACAATATTTTAACGATAAAAATGTTTTTCCATTCATACTACTTAGTAAACAAGGTGTATAATCATGTAATTCCTTATATAGGATAATTGCTCCGTCCACCGTTTCATCTAATAATTTTCGAACGCTCTGTAAAAAAGATATTTTTAATATTGTTCAACGTCAATTTCCCTTTGAAAACCACTGACATATTGCTATAGATGGAAATAACATAAGGCACACCAACGTTAGCTTTTTTTTTATATTGTACACTAGGAATTAAATCATCTGTAAGAACACAAGGCACTAGAAAAAAAATAGTTAAATTTAAAGAGATATTTTAGATATCAAGGGGGTTTCCTGTAGCGTCTCATACATACCACTTCCTAATTCGAAAGGATCGTCATCTTGGGAATAGCTACTGTCTTTGCTTTTATTTGATAATTGGTCATCTGCTGCATCATTCATTATCAGATAAGATAGGAAGTTCTTTACTAGCCTAAAATTTTAGTATAATCCGTAGTAAAATTTCTGTTTGGTATAAATTCCAACATAAATCACATATTAGAAATAAAAACTAACATTAGATGACACGCCAACACTGTGCCGTTATTTTAAGTGGTGCAAAAATTGTTCACTTACATCTACTGTCATTTTAATTGGAATAAATTTTGCCAGAAACTTTTATCGAACACCCAAAGAAAACTCTTGAAAACCTCTTCGTCAATTTCGTCTCCTTAAAAAGAACTGCATTGTAAGTAAAGCAATATTACAACTACTTTTTCATATATGTTAGGATACCCATCAAGTGTTGCCATAAAAATTGCCAAAAAATCAAAAACCGTAATTTTCATAATAATATTAAAATGCAACATGCGATTAGCACTTGTTAAATCAATAATAAATTTTAAATTAGGGAATTTAAATTGTGTAATACAAAATATTTCTTTGAACGTCACACCCCAGGCTTCTAAACAATAGTTATTGCTGAATTCGAATAAATGCAAGGGATTCATAGACTAAATAAAAACTGATCTTGATCAAAGAGTTCCTCTGCATTAATGTGTATGCGAGGTTCCAACGACTCGTATGGAGTTATATAAAAGGAATAGTAATACCGTTAATCCAGTCTAAGACCCGATCATTATTAGTAATCAGTAACTACTCATGCGAACAGTTTTTTAAAGAACCTGCGTGTCTGATGTTCTGTACCATTGTTACTATTTTCGGAAGCTCTGGGATTTCTTGTAACGAGGAATCACCCTGTTGACCCTGTACTGTTGAAACTTTTTTCGGGTGGTGTTTTGGGGGCGCTGAGAGTTTAAATAACCAGTCTGCGTGGACGTAATTCGATGGAATTGTTGCCCTGACAGTCTTGGGACTCGTGAAGGACCTGGTTGGGGTTCGGATGATGTATTTGGCTTGATGAAGTGTTTATAACGGAAAGAGGGATCCCATTTCAACTCTCTGCCGGTCTTTGTTGCTCTGAATCGATTCGCTTAGTTTTGTACTAAAGAGAAAATCTTTAAGAGGACATTCGTTAATTATTTTTCGTTTGTTCTCTTTAATTAAAGGAAAATCAGGAAACGTCTATGCATGGACAAACTGTGGTGCACCTTTGTAAGAAGTTGTCCACTATCGGCTAGTGCCGACAGGATTGTCTCAGAGTCGAGTGATTCCGGATCTTTTATCAACTCTGAAATCTGTACTCCCAATTGCTGAGAGACCAGTGGACAAAAAAGGTTGTAGTTGTGACACAAAACGATCCTGTTTTGTAGCATCCCGAGATAAACAAATATCTATTTCCTCATTCAGTTTAGGTGGCAGGAGAAACTGACAATTTCCTGGGAGTAAATAGTTTTTAGTCAGTTGCTCGAGAGTTTGTGTGTGCTCCTTCTAAAACATAGTGTTTCCATCTGACTGAAATTTCTTCATGTAAGTTGGTTCCAAATTTCTCTGTGGTCGTTGGGTTTTCCCTCAGCAACTCTGAAATTCTGAAAGCATGATTTGCCACTTCAGTTTGCGATTCCCCTTCAACTGAAGAATTTTCCTTATGCTCTAGAAAAAAAAAATTTCCCTGTTCTAGTTAAGTCTGTTATAAGACAAGAGACTTTATATACATAAAGCAGTTGGAGCATATTAAAAAAAAACACTAAGATAGTTGTCCATTAGTGCTGAGTGAGACAAGAAATCAATTACTTGTAAACAGGAAAAATTGTAGAGTAATGTAAGACAGGTTGTCAATTACATTAACCCTTTATCGGGCAAACATATTAATACGTTTAGGAAAATTTTTATATTTGGTATACTGCATGGAGGGGCAAAGAATGTATCCCTCACGGTGTTAGAAACTGTCTAATTGCCCGTAATTTGTAATTAGCTAATGTGACCATATGGTAACGTTGCCCGATAACGGTAATGTTTTTGTCATCATTTTCATGGGAAGGTTTATCATAAATAATACACATTTATCTTGAAATATTATTTTTATTTTAAATGTTACTTATGGAAAGACACAAAACAGTTTTTTGTGCCAGAAAGACACAATCTGGTGTCGCATTTTATGCGTGATGTGCCTTTCTGACAGTACCTGCATCTCCCTTTCGGCGTATAAATTGGCCAATGTCCATAGCAGTCCTTTCTGGAAATCGCGTCTGGTCTTCGACCTACAGGGTGTGTTATTTTTGATGGCTTTGGCAAATCTGACGTCTTTGGTCTTCCTCGTCGCGCCTCCTTGCCGGTTTTTGCTAATGTTTCCGCAATTTCAGAGCGAAATTTTTTGAGCGGTGTGTATTTTTGGTGTAATGCGGTACAGTCTTGCCTATAAATAATCCAAGCATTTACTACGCATATGTCAAGTAGGTAAGTAAATATGGGAAAATACCAACGCTTAGCCTTACTGGGGGTTTTATACAAACCCATCAAAGCATTTGCTTTATCTACTCCACCCATGTGCTTGTTATAATTAATTATTACCGAGGGGCAAGTAATGTCTACTTTCTTTTTTTCATCTTTGTTGTACCTTTTTACAGTGCTTTCTGGACTAACCCCATATAAAGTGCTGCCTAACAATACACATTTGTTGTCTACCCATTTGACTACAATTACATTTTTAGTAACGTCTGCTTTATAATCAAATGTGCCTCGTCCTTGTTTGCGTAGAACTTTGTCAGTTTCTATAGGGCAGCCTGCAATCCTGTTGTTACGCAATGTTCCTAGGCTCTATAGATTCATGTTATCTTTTAGATAAATAAAAAGGGGTAGACCAGAAAAATAATTATCAAAGTAAACTACCGTTGAAAAGGGATCCGGAACAGATTTGCACAAAGATATAACAACGGAAGCACCTACTCCCATTGAACTATCTTCTTCAGTGAGTTCATTTGGGGTTCCTGATAGTTCAGTAAACGTAGTTGAACCCTGGTAAGGAATAAAGTCTCTAATATAACCAGAAACTCCAGCAAGGAGAAAACATTTATAGCCCCATTTATGTGGTTTGCTTTTGATATATTGGCATAAGTTGCCTGCACGAGTGCCTTTATAAGCCACCATCGTCTCGTCAATAGAATAACCATTTTCAGTATGGTGATTTCTAAAAGTTTCACGTACTTTTTCAATAAGAGGCCGCACTTTGAAGTATCTGTCCTTAGTATTTGCAGTTAGAAGATCATTATTATTGAAATGTATAAACCGCCTGAGCATTTTGAATCGTTTGACTGACATTATATTTGCTATTTGGTCGATACGAGTACCAGATGCCCAATAATCTTCCTAGGCAGGCAACTGCAATATGCCCATCAACAGAATGATCGAAATAAAGTCAGTCATTTCTCTGGGGGTAGTGGAAATACTTGGACCTCTTGCTTGAGTACTGTAGAGGTTTGTTTGGTCGACTATGTGTAGCATAATATCAAAAGAAAAAAACTTTGTAAAATATTCGAGGGGAGACAACAATTCCTCATTAGTTTCTGGAGCAAAGTTGTTTTCCGTTCTAAAAGTATGGTTTACAGGTAAATCTTGTTTCGTCCAACTGAATGTGTTTACTCGCTTCTTTTTTTTTTGGTGGTTGAGAACTACAACTGGGTTGGGGAATCAGTTCATGCTCGTCTTGACTACTACTATCAGAATCAGAATCTACTAAAATAATTTGAATTCAAATAGCCTACTCTTTCCAAATATTTAGAAAATAATACCTTTTGCATCGGTAGGAATTACGACTTCTTCGTCATCATCAGATGTATCTAACCCGTCAGAAATGTTCGGTGGAGGAGGCTGTCTATATCTGATTTTCCCATAAAATGTACGTATCGGTATTTCTTCAACATTTATATCCATTATTATTGCTAAAAAAAACAATTCTACATCCCTTATCGGTCAGTGTGACCAAATGGTTACGTACAACTTTCAAAGAAAATTCAAAATACAAAAAATTGTGTCAGTCTCATTAGCAGAACTTTCAAATTTCTATTACTTGCACAAGTAACTAGTTTTTCTTGAAAATTAATTCCGACTTTATGTCAGTTACAGATTGTTGGCGTAATCATTAAATGAGATCATTCAAGCCCCTTGAATAATAAGAATGCCGTAATTATTTTTAGACGCTCGAAATTTGCTGCTTTCGTCGGCAACTTAATGTTGAAGCCTTCAATATATTTTGTACCTTATGCCATTCTCGAACACAAACCGAACTATTCTTAGAAGTCTTTCCAGGTCTTGAAAGCTACTAATGTCCCTGGTTTAATTGAAACCGGCAATATGAAAGGCCTGATGAAGTTGCTTTAACATCCTTTTCGATCAACTAATAAACATAAGCTTTTCAAAGAGGTATGCGGCGTGAAATTCCAAAATTATTCAATTTGGATGTAACCTTTTAAAAGATTCGGAAATTTTAGATTGGATACCCTTTAAAGTTACTTTTTTGAACGGGTTTTATTTGAATTTGTGACATATTGTTTTGTCAATTCGGTTTTTATGATTTTTAAATTAGGATTTAGTTGAATACGAGGCTGTGAAATTCTAAATTGCAGTTGTGGTTCATTCCTTAATGCTAGTCACAAAAATTACATATTGATTACTTGACTTATACGCAATGGCGCTGCTTCAAAATTTTGAAAATTTTCAGGAAAATATTTTTCAAAAACTGCCTAAACGATTTGTTTTAAACTTTCTGATCCGATTGAGCTTGCAGTGAACTACAAATCTGATTTTTATTAATATCCCAAATTTTACTCTGACGCCTTCCGGAAATTTGAAATTGATTAATTATTTATTCAAAACCGCAAACGCCGGGCCAATCGGCATAAATTCTATTAGTTCGATAGACTATTTAAAGTGCTTTTAAAAATTAAGAAAATAACGATACTTTTTAACATCAACAACAGTAGTATATAAACGGTTACTTCTGGACCAGGGTATTTGGCATCTTAAAACACAGGGCAGAATCCTAAAAATTTAGCTGTTTTCCCGAAAGTAAACAACCGAAAAAGACTTAAAATCCTTCAAAAAGCACTAATTTTTATGCACCCTAAAAGTACCCAAATATCTGTAGACCACCAAAAATTGGGCACACGAAAAACCCGTTGAAAATTACCCAAAATCATGCAAAATTACCTCAAGAGCACCCTAAAAAACTTACAAAATACCTTGTTTTTAAACACCCGAAAATGGCTGTTTATTTCTGGACCAAGCCATTTGGCGCATGCAAAACAAAGGGAAAACAACACCAAATCAAGGAGGGATGGTACCAGGGTATTTGGCATCTTAAAAACAGGGCCGAAACCTAAAAATTTAGCTGTTTTTCCGAAGGTAAATAAACAATCAAAGAAGACCTAAAATTTTTCAAAAATCACTAATTTTTATGCACCCCAAAAGTACCCAAATATCTATGGACCACCAGAAATTGGGCACACGTAAAACCGTTGAAATAAACCACAATCAAGCATAATTACCTTAAAAGCACCCAAAAAAACATAACAAATTCGCTTGTTTTTATGCACCCCAAAATGGATTTTCATTTCTGGACCAAGCCAATTGGCGCATGCAAAAATCATTAAAAAACGACCGAAAAAGAGCCAAACATCTTATTCAAATCTCTCAGGTTTTCGACACCCCAAAATGAAATTTATTTCTGGACCAGGATGTTAGGGTACTTTAAAAAATTTAATAAAAATCATGGAAATTAGTCCTAAAGTTATTAAAATTATTGAAAAGGAGGTCAAAGTTCCTCATTTTTAGATACCCCAAAATGGCTTTTCATTGATGGTCCATTGAGGACCAGGATAATAATTGGTAAAATGAAAAAAATGTATAAGTAGTCTTGCTGTCTGAATATTCCACCGGTTCCAGATGGACCCGCTGCAAAATCAGAAGATCCAATATCTACTATTACTTTTCAAGACAACATATTAGTTCTAGACCAGGACAATTAGGCACTTTAAAAACCTAGTGAAACAACCCAAAAAGGCAATGAAACGACCGAAAGAAAAACCAGAATTCTTATTCAAATCCCTCGGTTTTCAACACCCCAATATTAACAGAGTTAATAAAAAAAAGTGCAAAACATAACCCGTTTTCGTTCCGACTACAATCCGATCTATTCTTACAGTATCTCCTCTTTCACGACAGCTTATACCGTTTATAGGTATGTGTCTATCGAGGAGAATCATCGGCACGACCATCAATCCTGAATTAACAGGTCAGTAAAATTAGCTGAACTTGGTGAACAAACGGATTTTGGTAACATTTGAAATTTCATTTGGGAATTTAATTAGAATTTTATTATCAACACTATAAACTAATACACTACCACAATAATAAATTACAATTTATATAGTAAGATGCAAACACCTGTTTCATTTTTTAACATAAATACCTACAAATTATAATAATTAATTACCGCAAACAGATTTACTTTTTCCTTCATTTCCAACTTTATATGTTATAAAAACTTTCTTGGCCCCTGTATTAAACGCCAAACCAGCATAAATCTTTTTGGAAATGTGTTCATAGTCAGGTTCATCGAATTTAGTATTATAGCGCCTCTGAAAAATTTGTTGTAAAGCTTGCTGTGCAGACATGGAATTCATTTTGTATTCAAAAATGATTCCGATTTTCTTCATGATTATCACTACATCTAGGGTATTGGCTATCCCTGGTGCCTTTCTATTTTTCTTGATCTGGACCTCACTGTGTGTTACGAAGTATCTGGAATTATATGCCAGAGTATACAAAATGTGATGAAGTTCTGTTTCTTTACTGATCCTCTGTGATGATTCAGAAAATAATACTAATACAACGTTTGCAAGATCAACAAATGCCCCCTCACCTGTACTTTCTAATACTAATTTCAGAGCATTTAAATAGCTTTTAATATCTGTAGTTCTGAAATTGTATTTATCCATAATTATCAATGCTTCACTATAGCAAGTGTTGAAGATATGCATGTTAATTTTAAAATTAGATATTTTTAAAATAGAAACTGTTGAGTTATACTTTATATTTTCAAATTCAGCGTCAGCGTCTTCCTCTGTATTTTCATCTATTTCATGTTTTTTCTGATCAACCGACAATATATTAAAGTAACCACTATCAGCCAAGAATTGCAAAAATAAGTCCACATTTTCCTCCGATATTTCATCAAATTCTAAAGAAGTCAGTTCCTTTAAACTATTTAGATGCTCGACATCCACCGATTTAACTGTTTTTATCTTTATTTCACCACAATAAATAATTTGCTCAATTTTCTCTCGAATTGAAGGTTCTGCAAACAGCTGCTTCAGGTTTCTTACATGAACTGTATCAATCCAGAAAGATGAATATTAGAGTGTAGCGGATGTATAAATCCTATCCAAGAGGTTTAAGACTGACCACCTACTGAATATTTTCAATGTGCTGTCATCAGACACCATATATCCATTATACCATTTCATAATTGTTTCGAATGTTAGTTTCCCACAAACAGCTTTAACTTCTGGAATCTGAAGTAGCTGCAGTACTTCCTCATATGTAAATCCTAAGAATGGTGCGTATCGAAGTTCACTTAGGAATGGATAATGTGTTATAACTCTTGCTGCATCTCCTTAGAAGGCCCCGGCCAACCGAACACAAGCAAATATTAATGAGCGTTCTACCAAGTTATTGAATTTCAGCGTATTAGCCATGAACTGTTTTAGACAATCATTAATTAATTCAATGTCATCCTTATTCGAACAACTCTCAAATACCGGGCCCATCGCAGGAGCATCGTACTCATCGATGAGTACGAAAACGTCTTCCCCATAATGTGTATGTAAAACTTCCGATAAAACTTTTAAGCTAACTTGCAAATCAGATTCCCCTAATTTCAGACACTTTTCCCTAAGGTAAAATTTTTCAAATGTTTCTACTTCTATGTCAGAAATGCGTAATTCCTCACTTGCCCAGACACGTGTACCATCATCAGTCTTCTTCACCAGGTATTCATGTTGCCGGAATGCATAATTTATAGCAAATGCCAATTTTTCCTTAACTGCAGCAAAACTGCTACCACGAACATTCCCGAGATCAATATGTATCACAGGATGAGGTTTGCAGTGCTTCGAAAAAAATCGTTCCTCCTTGGTACAAATCTTTAGGTTCTTAAATAAACTGGTTTTTCCTAGTGGGAACTGCTGCAACATATTCATGAGCCTACTTTTTCCAAAAGCTCTGGGCGCTGTTAGTAATACTATTTTATTAGAATCACTTAAGACACATTTGATGAACAGGGTCTTGTCCACAAAGGTAATTGTCTGTTTGATCTTGACAAAATCATGACTTGACAGTTCGCATAGCGAACTTTTCGATTCCTAAAAACAGAAAAAATTGGCAGTCGTTACTAAATGCTTTAGCATAACTATTATAAATAAAGTGATTAGGATTATTATTGTGGTTTTTAAATTGAAAGTTGTAAAATATTCGAGGGGAGACAACAATTCCTCATTAGTTTCTGGAGCAAAGTTGTTTTCCGTTCTAAAAGCATGGTTTACAGGTAAATCTTGTTTCGTCCAACTGAATGTGTTTACTCGCTTCTTTTTTTTTTGGTGGTTGAGAACTATAACTGGGTTGGGGAATCAGTTCATGCTCGTCTTGACTACTACTATCAGAATCAGAATCTACTAAAATAATTTGAATTCAAATAGCCTACTCTTTCCAAATATTTAGAAAATAATACCTTTTGCATCGGTAGGAATTACGACTTCTTCGTCATCATCAGATGTATCTAACCCGTCAGAAATGTTCGGTGGAGGAGGCTGTCTATATCTGATTTTCCCATAAAATGTACGTATCGGTATTTCTTCAACATTTTCATCCATTATTATTGCTAAAAAAAAAACAATTCTACATCCCTTATCGGTCAGTGTGACCAAATGGTTACGTACAACTTTCAAAGAAAATTCCACAAAATATAGACAAATTTTAGGTTATACATCAAGTAAAACGACCCTTTCATTATCTAAACTAACTTTTAGCTATAGAAATTATAACTGCAATATCAATGGTTACTTACCAAAAAAGGAATTTGCTTTGCACTACCTAACACCGTTTACCACAACAACGTGCACGCTAAGAAATTCCCGGAAAAAAATTGAGGTTATGAATTCAAGTTTGCAGTTGCGGCTACACCACGAACTAGACTGTATTCATAAGGTAACGCTGCCCGGTATCGCCTAAAACATATGGGATTTGAAAACCAAGCACTTCTAGTCAGTGTTACCGTCAGTGTTGGGTAAGATACTTTTTATTTGTATCTAGATACAGATACAGGTACTTTTAAAAAAGTGTATCTAGTTACAGATACAAGATACATTTTACTAAGTGTATCTAGATACAGATACAAGATACTTTTAAATGTATCTAGATCCTTCTCAGATACAAATTAGATACCACATTAAAAAATTACACTTCCAGAAATGAAAGCGCGCATAAACCATGATAATATTAATTAATAGTATAAATGAAAAATTCATTACACACCTTAAGATGTTTGATAAAGTTTCCACTTAAAGTTACATCATCCTGAATCTTTGAGGGGCAGTTTCGACACTGTGTGACAACCTTACTATCACAACGCGACACTATCTTAAAAAACTCGCCACCCAGTATCGCTGGCACTTCCAAAAAAGCACTTTCGTTATCGTTCATTCTTCTAATTGTAATCACAAGGTATAACTAGCAGACTAGCACAAGAATTGATTCTGGACTTGTCCACTACTTCTATTTAAACTGAGGACACTTCAAGTTGTGTCAAGACAAGCCTACCGCTCTGGTTATGAGATTTACTTGGAAATTCCCAATATCCAAAACAGCAGGGGCGGTTGTTGTATTGCCACAATGGGTAAATGTATACATAAAACCTTAAGCTTCTTACAGTTCTTATCCCCTGAAAATGGGGATGTTTGAATATTTATTACCATTACCTATCTTAAGACGTATTTGGGTTTTTCTGGAAAAGTAATTAATGCTAAAATTTAAATGTCCAAAAATGTCATAAATTTTAAATTGAAGAAATGTTTTAATAAACTTCGAAAACTACATAAAATAAATTATAATTCTTGAATGTATCTAGGATCTTTTATTGTTTAATAAAAAAAGATACCGCTTAATAGGATCTAGATACAGATACAAGATACAATTTTATAAACGTATCTAGATACTAGATACTTGAACAGTATCTAGATCCAGTATCTAGATACATGTATCTAGATACTACCCAACACTGGTTACCGTATGGTTACAAGAACCGATAAAGGGGTAATATATTATATATGAGTGGCATAAAGGAAAAACACAGTTGCGTGGAACTTACCCGTTCCGGATAGAAAAACTTATGTTTTGTTTCGTATTTCGGCTTCCAAGAGCTGAAGTGTAGATAACATATTAATATTGTCAGCAAGTTCCGTTCCGTTTAACTGCACTTGAAAAATCATTTTCACTGTCGGAACTACTCTCAATAATCCGTTTTCGTTTTCTTTTGGCTTTTACTTTAGGCATTATTAATAGAGAGAAATCTCAAGGACCACAAACAAAAAATAATTATACGTGTTAACTGGTCCGCAGAAAATAATGCAATGACGAATTCGGCACGTATCGCAGCGGGGACGAGTGTATTTTTTATCGCCTCCTTCTTGGAATTTGTGATGGTCAGTATGATTCAATGCATACTACGTGGTGTAATAATCACGTAGGACAACGGCGCAAAATAATTGGCTCGTAACTTAAATAACAGATTAAAACAATGATTTTCACTGTACTGCGCTATTTTGTTCAAAAACTATTTGAAGTAGTTAGAAATGACTATCGCATTTAGTTTAAAGTTGCCTTTGAAATAGTTTGATTTGACAAAATTCAAGTAGTTGTAAAACAATTAATTATGGTTGATTCAATCTATCATTTCTTTCAGTGTATTACCAATACTCAAAAATGTAATTGAATTAGAAGTGTACAACGGTACTTCGTCTTTAATAATATTTACATGTAAAAAACTAAAGTCAGCACCATTGTCAACTAAAAGAATTTGTTGGTTATTTTCACCAATATCTAATTTTAAATGTACAAATTTTGCATGATCTTGATTCACAATTGTACAACCGATATGAATATTGAGAATTGAGATTACTTGGTTGATTATTAGAAAAAAAAATTATTTTGTAATCGCTTAGAATTATTAAACTGACGCTTACGACACTCGCTTATGTTGTGAACCTTGTTTTTGCAGTAATTACATACAACATTGTTACTGTAGACGTTAAGTGGAGTTGGAACATTCGGATTATAATTTGGAGGTGAATTTGTAACTTGTATGATAATAGTTTTGACTGTTCATTATTCAAAAAACGACAGTTTGCTGTATTATGATTAGTTCTCCCACAGTACTCGCAAAACTTGAGTTTGAAAGAACGAGTATTATTAATATTTGCACCAGCAGCGTCATATTGAAATTTAGAATTTTGTTTCATTTCTTTTACTAAAAATAGTTCCCTTTCCTTTTGAACTGCACTTTCTACTGCCTCTTTTAAGGTTTTATAATTACGAGCTTCAAGTAATAATTTTATAGGATTACTTAAACCAAATATAAAGTGAGCATTCCACCAACTACGGCGCCGTACAACGGATCGCCGTAGCCACAAATCACTTACTTTTATAGATACATAACGCACACACAAAGTGCTTTTTGAGCGTATACGGCGCCTCTGGTGGTCCGGAGGTGAACTAAACTCACAAGCGGGAATTTTGAATTTGAAAACTGAACTTTCAGTTATAATAAAACTGCAGTTTTATATCAATACAACCAAAAAAAAAATTGTTGAATAACATAAAACTTCAGTACCTATATATTATGTTAAACTTAATATATTGTAAAAGTAAATCATACCAAAGTTAAGGAATATAATTTTTTATTGAAACATTTTTTCATTAATAAATCTTTTACACAAATTCAAAAACAAAATTAATTACTACAAAAAGAAAAAACAATATAAATAGGCCAACATAATGACTAATTTATATTAATAACAAAATTAAACTGCAGAATGTAATGACAGAAATTTCAAGTCTTGTGTACACTAAACAAGTTAAAACTAGCAATATCTTGGCAAAAAAAAAGGATATATAATACAATAAAAATAATTATAATTTACAAAAATTTACAAAATTTCGTGCCCAGGTGTAAAAAAATATGATTCTGGAAAATTCATTCATTCATTTTTTTCTACCTTTATAACATTGAAGAATAGCATTACGTTTCACATTATCAGACCCATTATAAGGTCTTGTATCTCTGCCACAAAGTTTTTTGTTTATATCTTTACACCAAGCACGTACAAGCGTTCTTACTGAAATTTTAATCAGCGAACTAATTATTTGATCTTTGTGCACAGTGCAAAAAGCTAAAATTAACATTTTTGTTTAATGATTCCCAAATTATTTTCAACAATGTTCCACTAGCGGGAATTTGTTTTAGGCAATATGTTATTAGAGAATGTTTGTTTTTAAAGGCCTGGGCAAAAGGTATGGTTGGGTAACATAAACGCCTACTCCAGTCACCACCGTACTCTCTGGCCGCAATTAATTGATTATCATTATCAACATTTGTCGAAAACATATCAGCCTTACATGTTGGACAAGAAATAAATTTGCGTTTAATTTTCCTTAAAATAAACCCCGGAAACATAATAATTTGAAAACCTTCCTAGTTCTATGGCAAGTTCTGCATCAACACAAGTGGAAAGCTGCTGCTGCCCTGAAAACCTAGGCAATGTTTCTGCCAACAATTCACTTTCGTCCTGAGTGGCGTTGTTGTCAAATAAAAAATTTAGTTCTGTAAACAAAGATGAACAATTGTCATCCTCGCAATTAAAAGTTGGTTTATGTAATTTTACCAAATTATTCACCAACAGAGTTTTGAAGGCTCCAAAAAAAGCAGCGCAGGTTGGTTTCGTATACCTGACACCATGGGTACGTATCTGGTCAAAAAATTTTCAATGGGATCCTGATTTAGATGCCTACCCAGCATATATTGGAAACCTTCTTTTTCTAAAATTTTCCAAATATTTAGGAAGTTTCTCACGGTGAAAATTCAATTTACTAAACTTGGAGGGTGTTTCATGTTTTTCGGGCCTACTTTAACATACTCCATCGAAGACAGTATAGGAAGAGCCTCTTCTTGCCAGAATCGTACATGGTCACTTTTTTCAGAAATACCACACCTCAGAATTTTACCCTGAGAAGGGTTCTTCCTGCTTCCATTCATAGAATCGAATAGCCGGTCAAAAAACAGCAGTAATTCTGCAGTATGATTACCCCCAACAAATCTTCCACTTGGATCTGAAAAAAATACCAAACATAAAGTATGCATTTAAAAATAAGAAAACTTCATTTTATAAATGTTGTTGTAAATGTGTGATCATATGTTAAAGATCTAAAAGCAAAATCTCACCTATCGAATTTGCCATCATTAACGTAGCAGCTACTTTTTGACTGAACACTTGAGTGGCACATTTCACCTTCATTTTCCTGATCTTATGTGCATAAATATGTTCGTCAGTTGTAATAGGCTTCAAACCGATCTGTAGCAGCAATTTTACTATCTCTTTTAGAAGTTTCTTTATTTGGCAATAATTAGCACCCCCAGAACCAGCAAACAAGTAGCATAGGGGTTGTTTGAAGTTTTTCTTTATCCCACGAACCATAAATACTAAAGCTGCCGCTGCAGGATTTAAATTTGAAATTTGTTTTTCCAGCTCGATTTCTTTCGCAAATTTTTCAGCATGCTGTAGCCGATTTTTAAAAGTCCCCTTGCTCTTTATGGCGCTCTTAAGTTTATTATGGGCATTTTGTAAATGGCCATATAAAATTTGTTTTCTAGGGCTCAAATCCCCTTTTGCTTTGAAACCAATACTTCTCAAAACTTTCTGCGGGTTTTGTCCAGGGGGCTGCAAGAAACAAACTTATTTATATAATGACTCTCTGTGTAATACAATAAAAACATCAAATTTATCATCTAATAGAATAAATAAATTAGTCATGAATCTTAGAATTCAACTACTTTTCAATTTGAAGTAGGTAGCGTATTAAAAGGTCTAGTAAGTGCTATTAGAAAAATTTGCAAGCCATTATGACTAAACAATTAAATAAGTGTATTACTAACCTTAACTGATTTTCCCCTTTGTAACAACTTGGATTGTTCGTTGACCGATACACTATTTCCCATAGATGCTGGCTTCGGCAACGTAGTATCACTATCTGATTTTCCCAAAGAAACTTGCTCTGCAACAAGCGATTGCTGTTGCTCTTCAGTAGATTCTGTAATAAAAAAAAGCAAAATAGTAAAAACCAATACTCTAATTTTACACCAAAGAAAAAAAATTTATATAGTAGTTTTACACTCTTCAAATATATACCTACAAAGGTACACAGCTGTATAGGTACCTAGTCAATGTGCTTACCTGGTAAATGTAGCGTAGGAATCGCATTTAAGTGCACCCTTTTAGAGCCAACGCTATAATCATATGAGTCGAAATGGCGCTGACACACTTTCTTGACTTCGTATAATTGTACAGGATCCATTGGAAACAAACTTTCATTTTTAATTACCTCAAGCCACTTCTTGAACCTATCCATATCTTTTTTAGGATTAGGAAATCGATGCCGTGAAGACGTTTTATCTTCACACCCTGGCACACAACACTTTACGTAACCCATTCTGTAAATTAAATGTAGCGTCAGAATATTTAAATATTGTTTGGTACCTGTCCTAGGTACAACTACAGATTTTTTATAACAAATAATTATAAGGTAAATAAGTACTTGCATTAAAAAAAAGATGAAGCAAAGAAGGTATTTTTCTTAATTCACACAAATGTCCTTTTGGTTAATATAACCCTTCGAATTCACCAACAAAATCACAAAAAGGATGTACCACAATAAATGAATAGATTAAGGATAACCTATAAACCCACAAGTGAGAACATAAACATGAAACAACGCCATTGAACTATATTACCGACTGGAAGGAGCACGCGCTAAGGCGAGAGCCGGTCCTAGATGTTAGAAGAGGGTACAGCAAGTGCCACCTAACCTTGCAAATTTTAGTGGGCTTTGATTCGGCTACTTCCGCTTTGTTTCGTCGGTAGTCGTAACTTAAACTAGCTCTAATTGGCCGTTGGACAGTGTGGTACACTCTACTAAAAAGTGAAAGTCAATTTATTTATGGTTTACGAATAATTGTGGATTTTTTGACAAATTAAAAGGCCGTGCGCCATAAGGTTAGAAACAGTTTGCTTTGAGAAGGGATTAACGATAATTTAGGTTACGTATAAAAAATACAGCAAAGAAACTAGAAATGTAATAAAAAACCTTGCTTTTGCTTGAGAGTGTAACGGCTTCTCGCCTTTTAAACTTATCGTCATTTTTTTTGCAAGGTTAAATGGCACTTGCTGTAGTTGCTGTTGACTGGGCGCGCGTCCTTGTCTTACTCATACACTACTATCGCGAGCGCGGCCCGGAAGAAAGATAAATCGCGATCTATCAAACTTTTATACAATTTTTACTAGTTTTTGATGGTAATAAAATGAAAGAACATGTTTGAAAACTTAAAAACGTCATTAGTGCTGAAATATAACAGATAATATTAACTCAAACAACGCTCAAACGGAGACAAAAAGAAATCGAATTGCTTATTGTTTGGAATAGGTATATATTATTTTTTTTTGTCATAAACTTAATACAAAATATGGTAATATATTGCTGTGATATTATGACCACACTGGGGAAATATTCATGAAAAGATCAATTTTAAAATTATTATTTTGTTACCTTGGCATGACGACTCGTTTCTACTTCAGGAATTCTTTAATTTAAATTAAATAAAAAAAAATATAATAAAAAAAATTGGCGTGGTTTCACTTTGAAATTGTGAAATATTTATGTTAGTTTGATATGCTAATAAAACATGCATAATCTTGGGGGGAGGACTTCAAATTTGTAAAAAGTGTAGAATAAGTTGGTTTTATTTAATTGTTAATTTATATTTTTTAAGAGTAGAATAAGTTGTTTTGGAAAGACAAAAGTAATCAAGTTGTTTTGAACTCGAAATTTAGTTTTAAGTTAGGTTACTATAGAAAAGAAGGAGAGCAAGAAAAATAATATTGAAGTGAGGGACGTAAAATTGTAACGCTCCCAAAGAAATGTAAAAGTTGTGTAAAATAATTTACAAATATTAATTAAAAGTTTTGCCTGTTAATAAAACAGTGTGTTTTACTTGAAGTCAAGTGTAATAAAGCTTAGTTCAACGACAAAGAAGGTAAAAGAAAATTTATATAAAAAAAAAAACAATTGTTTTGACATTGGAAGCAGAGATGACAAGGTGCCAGGATAATATGATTCTTCGATTGAAAAAAATGACATTGATAAAATATTAATAAATGTCAAACAAAAATTTACAACTGGAGAAAGAAGATTAAGACGACGCGACGGAATCAGAAGATTATTAGTATAAAGAAGAGAAAGGCGACTTACAGAAGGAGAAAGAGCTACAGCAGAAACTAAGGTACTGTGTTAAAAGGAAAAGTGAGTGACAATAAGAGTATGAATAATATCTGAAAAATAAATAAAACTTTGTTATTTAATTAATTTATTGTTTTGTCATAATTGTTTAGTTTTTATTGTGAAAGATTATGCATGAATGTTTAACATCATTTAAAAATAAAGAACCAAAGGTCTTGCAACTAAAAGGGGAAGCCACGTTTTGTCATTATACAAGTAAAAGAACCCTGAGAATTTGAGAGAGTACTCAAGCCGAGGTAAAAAAATAGTTGAATTTGAAATAAAGTTTATGTAAATCATTAATTTCCACAAGTGTGGGGTTTTACATAGCAATATGGATGCATATTACAATATATACATAAATTATACATGATAAAATAAAATACTATTGTGTAGTTTTTGTCGAATTGTTGCTAAAATTCTTAATGTTTTTTTCTTAGCGTATGTATAAATTCTAGTATTTGCAAAAGCGCTAGAAATATATTTAATAATTTGCACCTCATGCAAATCTGCACTTATATCTACAACTGGGTGCGGGGGCTGAAATAATGTATTTATTTTTGTAAAAAAATGCTGCATAACCGTAGTTAAAATTCTTTGCTTAAAATTTTGTTTATTTGTGTAGCCCAATGCAATTTGGCCTCTGAATGCTTTTTCGGTAAATTTAATAATTTCAAACACACCATCTGAAGGTACATATAGTTTACCGTTTGAAACAAATCTGGTAAATGAGTTATGCTTTTTTATGTTGATAGTGTAACTGTGATCAGGTACATACTCCTGAATTAAAATTTGCTGGCAATGTACACAATCATATTTTTCTATAAATTTTCTTATAATAAAACCACCAATATAGGATAGAACATTTTCCTTATAAGGTGAAAGTGTTACCGTATCAAGGTGTGACATTAATTCTGTTATTTGATTATCCAATGGATCAATATCTACATTACACAATACAGTTGTGGATTGCTGCGAATTGCACAAACTAAATACAGGTGTTGATTCGAAACCACCATCAACACAATTTGAATTTACGCTAGCTTTTACATTATTTCGAAATAGAAGCTTTCGCAATGCCCACTTGAACTGCATTGTATTTGGGTTATTATTCCACCCACCACGTGATCGTATACAAGAAAAATATAATTCTAGGTGATCTTGACTACATTTATAAGCCAAAAAATACTTAAGAGGCTTCTCAGTATTAGTCAATAGATCTAAGGCTAAACTTTGAAAGCTGAAAATATTAACAAGGAAACCAAGTGCAAATGTTTTTCTTGCATGCTGTAAAATACCACTGCCCCTTATTTTCAATTGCCTTATATAATTTTCAGTTTCTCGAAAAATATTTTGCCAATAGTTTTTATTATTTAAACACAGTGGAGACTTATAACCCTTCCCATATATATTTCTGGAATTCATAATATTAAAAATTCTATCAAAAACCCTTAAAAATTCTGTTGTGGCTGCGCTTCCAATAAAATCACGATGTCCAGTTGATCTTAAAAAATCAATGGCATTGGCAACACTGCTACTTATTGTTTGAGCAGCCAATCTTACATTCATTTTTTTATTATGAAAATTAATATGAGGCCCTGACAAGCGATTTGCTAGCTTCAAATCCTCTTCCTCTTGTATGTCATGAAGTTTTTGAACATATTTGAAAGAAATTTCGCCAGCAGCAAATGTTATAGGAACTTCAGCAAATGCATTTCTGCATAATTTCAACATATGACAGGGATCTAGGATACAGTAAATGTAACTATCATTTTGTGGATGTTTAAATTTTGGTATAACATTTTCTGGGGATAAATTACACCCTAAAATTTCAATTGTTTTTAAATTTGTAGATGGGCCATCACAAGTAATGGAGCGAACAACCATGCCAATTACAAATAATTTTTGAATAGCCAGCAAAATTAATTGGCTTTGTACAATGGCAGTTATTTTATTTACATAAAAATAAGCAATAGGACATTTAAATTTTTGGGAATGAGATACTACTTGAAAAACTAAAGCTTCTGTTGCCATTTCCTCACTACATACATTGGAAATTCCACCAAAATAAACATAACCAGAATATTTGTCTCTTTTTTTGTCAAACACTACTTCTGATCTTATTGCCATAGAATCAAATATTAATGCTACATTTTGTAAATAATCACATGTAGGTACTTTTTCTTTTAAAAAGCTAAAAACTTCAGTTAAAAAGCCCACTTCACAGTCCCGAGATGACAACCACTTTCTTAGCACTGCACTGTGTGGTAAAGAAATTTTGCTGCGAACAAACCGGTATGCTTTAGGGGAATAAAAATAAAGAGTAAGTGCAAATTCCTTCATCTCTTGAGTGTACCGTCTTTGAGTTGCTTTTACATTTGAATTTGCAGTTTCACTTCTAAATAACTGTAACGAGAATCCCTCAAAATTATTTGTAAGAACTTCTAGACTTGTGGGACACTTATTGTTACTTTTTAAATATTTTATTAAATCCTTCATGTTGCTTTTTTATTTTCTTCCCTCTTCAATTGTTGTTGTAGAATTTTGATCAAAAAATAAAGAAACGGTATGAGTTGCGCAAATGGATGCAACCAATATAAACTAAATATGTTAAACAAATCCTCCAAGAAGGCAATAAACAGCATTTCAGGTGAGATACATGCGGATACATTTTGTAATCTCAAACAATGTTACAATTTTCAAAAATTATACAAGTTATGCGACATGCAAAATGCAAATGCATGTAAATGATCAAAGAAGTACTGTTTATTGTAAAATGTGATAGTAATTCTTACCTTGTAGGGTGGCACGAAGAACACAGACACAGATAACACGCGGCTTTGCAGGTTACAACTTGTTAATCACTTGCCTTACACCTGATTACAATTACTGTCAATGATAGACTAGTAAAAGTTATTTGTCTTTTATTTTGTTTGTATCATTTTCTAGGGTGGCCATGTCAAAAACAGTGTTGCCACACAAAAATTACTATTGACATATGCTTGCCTAGTATGTTTTCAGTCGTAATGCTGTAAAATAATTATATATTTCAACCAAAAAAAATTGTAATTAAATTCCGCTAGATGTGGAAAATGTTAGTGTGCGGCGTGCGTCCCAAGACAGAAAATATTTGCATGGCCGGACGCAACTGCTACAGCAGTCAGGAATATTACCGGTTAAAAAAAAACAGAGTAACTTAAAATTTTTATTGATGAAATAAAATACAATATAGGCAACATATACATAGTTATTGGGTTATTTTGTTTTCTAGATGCCACTTTTCCAAACATGGACCAGCACAGAGTGTTGGTTTATCCATACAAGTTTTGCATCGTAAATTTGTTTCTTTTCTTTTTTTTCCGCGGAGCATTGCTTGCAACGTAAATAGTAGGCCTTTCGGGGGTAATTGTCGGGTCGAGGGATATATTCCTTATAATGCTGTAAGCCTTCTTGAGTTTCTGCGCGAACTCTTGCTGCGGTACCTATTGGGGGAGCATTCATCAAATGACGAGCATCTTTGACTTTCAAGTCGATACGTAATAAACATTTTATCAATGTTTCTCTGAAATTGATAAATTTTACATTTTTGTTAGTGACTTTCTTGAAGATAAAATACGAATTCCAAATGGATATGTCGAGAAAGTGAAAAACTACTTTTTTTTATACCAGAATAACGTTTTTCTCGGACTCGAATAATACGAGATCATTTGGTCTATCTATTCCTGACATAAATTTGTTATATTCAACAACTTCAATAGGCTTGGCCGCTGTTTTTCCATATCGATTTTGGGTTTCCATTAAAACAGGGTGGTGGGCAGTTGTGATAACCAATACGTCTCGCTTGTCTTTCCATTTAGAAACGTAGACCTTTTTCTGGCGCTTCCAAATATGGTCACCACGCTTAAGTTTCTTTTTTACGATCAATACTGGATTTCCTTTTCTATTGGAGCGTAAGGTTCCAGTTAGGTGAGTATGGCTTCCCAGCAATCGATTTGCAAGGGTCAAACTATTATAGTAGTTATCCATGAACAAGTGGTGTCCCCGATTCAAATACGGTTTCATTAATCTCATAACAAGAGCACTAGTTTTTGAATCATTTTCGTCTATAACCTCTTCACCCTGTCCTTTATAAATTTCAACGTTAAGGACATACCCTCCTGGTGAGCAGAGCTCATAGAACTTGATGTCATATTGTGTTTTTTTATTCTTCATGTAAGTACGAAAAGATAGTCGACCTCTAAACAGTAACAAGGACTCATCAAGGGAAAGTTCTTTTTCTGGTGAGTATGCATCTTGAAATTTTCGATTACAAATATTTATCAACTCTCGTATTTTTTCTAATCTATCTGTATTGTCAGCTGCTTGCTTCCCGCTATGAACAGAGAAACAGCGTAAGATCTGTTTAAAACGGCGTCCTGACATTATTAGTGAAAAAAGTGGATGGTAATATAAAGGATCTGAACTGAACAGGTTTCTTATATTGGGAGCTTTAAGTTGCCCTTGCAGCATACACAACCCCAAAAATTGCTTCATTTCATCATTGGTCACGCCTTTAAAAGCCATACTTCGCGAGTTTCTTGTTTTTGGGCAATCTCGCTTAGTCAGTTTTTCCCCGTAACTATTAGTAGAGTCTACTAATAAGGTCATTATGTCTTCATTCCAAATTTGATTGAATATGTCGATAGGTGTTGAATTTTTATCGCCGAACAATTTAATGCCCGATTGCGTAAAATCAAAACGAAAATCAGCGATATCAGTTGTGTCGTCACACCAATCTGAGTTATCATTACACGGAAAAAAAAATGTTGTGAACAACAACACAAATGTTATTATTTTTACTACAATTTGTAGTACATATACGACTAGGCACAATGTGCGTGCTTCGTTACTACTTGATTGTTGTTAAAATATTGTACATTCCTTAAAGACAGTATGATGGTGAAAAATGGAATTATACATATTGTAAAATTTATCACAATAATGTATTAATTGTAGTAACATACATTGTTTTAAAAAAACGCCTTTTCATGAGTACTTTCAGCAACTATTGTGTTACAATTTATTACACTTTTGTAGGAGAGGTTTCAACAATATTGTTTTAAAATTTCGTTTTTCCCCCGAGTAGTTTTTACTAAAAATTGTGCTACTAATTATTACGCTTTTGTAGGAGAGGTTTCTACATTATTGTTTTAGAATTTGTTATGTCTTTTATGACACAAAGAATTATATGGGATTGTATATGTTAAAATTAAATATGAATGCCGAGATAGAAAATTTTATTAATACATCCTATAAATGTTAATCGTACATTATATTATTTCACAAAAAATAAGAAACTTCAACAGTCCTAAAAACAATACAAGAACAAGAAAATTGACAGCAATATTTTGTGATAACAAGATTTTTGTTGCATAATTGCTTAAATAAACAAAGAACATAACATACATACAAAATGACTTTAGTAATGATTGGAAGACACGGTAATTAACCATCATACCTAATTCAACATCTTCCTTGACTTCTTCAGCATCCGTTTCCAGAGATATTGTGGAGATATTTGAAACTGTGTCTGTTTCATCAGTTGCTGATAATAATAATCCAGATGTATCAGATACGGCTTGTAGAATAATAGGCCCGTTGTTAGTGGCCTATGCAGAAAAAATATAAAAAATATTGTACACCATACGTAATACTTATATGTATAGAAAACAAATAAGTTGCTGGACTAACTACAATTGTGTTAAAAAATACTACAATTGTGAAAAAAAGTACTGCAATGCAGTGCTTTTTTACACAATTCCACACTTTCCAACACAATTGTAGTTAGTCCATTACAAAGTACAAGGAATTTGAGAATAGATCTATCAACAAAAGTTCTAAAAATCTGTAAAGATTTGAAACAAAACTAGTTTCCTCTACTTTACTACTATTTTTATTATTTTAAGTAAATTTTACCTGAATGACTAGGTACTCTCTGAATTTTCAGTTAGTTTCTATTGATTTAATTGTTGCATTGATTTAATTGTTGCATTATTGGCTTCTTTGGAAATTAATTACAAGTAAGAGATAACCAGAGAAAAATTATAAAATCCATATTATTCTTTATAGATATAGAGCGTGGCGTGGCACAGAGCCGGAATTTAACCCCTCATTTAATCCATTACCCTATACTTGCACTTGCGAAGGCTCCACTTTTATTGGAATAAATAATACGACTTACCTATTTAAAAAAAGGATGCAAATTTCAAAAGTCAAAAGTTTAATAAGGACGCTAGCATAATGCGCGCCAAAACTGATGGCCGATGAGACGAGTCATACATGTACATGACATGAGTCATATTATTACATCAAATCGATTCATAAAGTTCATAAGGTAATAATAATAATAATATTGCAATTTTTGCATAGATAACAAAGTAATACCATTGTAATAATAAATAATATAAAGTTACAAAACAGTAATAATGCCTACCTACCTTCAAAGATACCCTGTAGCTTCTCGTCTAATTCCCAGTTCTCCAGTTTGTTCTTTACAAAACCGTCCATGATCAACTTTTATAATATAGGAACTGCAGGCAATAATGGATACACTAACTCACTAACAATAAGTAACTGGCGGCGGTATCAAAAACCACACAAAATACCAATAACGCAACGCACACGACCGACGACGCCAACAATATACGTTAAACAATACGCAATAACGCAATTATCCGTCTGCGTCGTCAAACCTTTATATTTTTAGCTTTTATTTTGCATAATCTGCACAACAAGCGCATGTTATCATAATAAAACGCCCCAATTCTATGTTTAATCTGATCACGCCACTTTTTTTAACAACAAAATTGTTGAAACAAATGTAACTCTTGTGCGAAAATTTGCCACAATGCTATATTCCGCGAATTCATACAAACATTGTGTGAACAAATTACACGCTAATGTACAACATTACAATAAGAAGCTAACCACAATTTTAAAGCAAGCTTTACTAAAACAAGTTTTAATAATTAGCAAAAATGTTGCTTCTATAACGATAATTGTATTAAAATTTCCTAAGATAATTTTACAACAACATTATAGTAAATTTTTTTAAATGATTTTTTTCCGTGTACCATCAGCATCAACTGACATTACAGAAACAGCGTCGCTGTTTTCTTCAACCACATTTTCTTCATGCATAGAAGTCTCGGAAACTAAGCTAGTATCAGACATGCTATTAGAACTATCTTGGGATTCATCATAAGGATCGTAAGAACTTCCGGATTCGTCTGTATGATAAGGCTTCTCGGGTTCAGAAAGTTCTGGAAACTCGTCAGAACCAACTTCATCGAACAGCTGTTGAAGGGGTTTTTCTTCTTTGGAATCCATATCCTAAAAACATTTCCTAGTGCTTCTAATCTGACTAGCATCAAATCAATCTAAAAACTTACGTTTGCAAATATTACACGGCTTCTATAACAAAGAAGTACAATCTATAAAGCCCAATAATCATGCGACCTCACTACGTATATTCACTTAGTTATAGGTTATGATGCTCTGCAATATACCTGTTTTATGCGCCAAAAATTTAGGCACCCTAAACTACACCAGCTTCCAGGAGGACAGTCTATATGACTTCTCAAATATTTGTCAAGACTTTGCGCCTGCTGTAGGTTTGAACGTAATCGCCGATTTAAAAATGACGGCTCCAGCCGGCGTGCCCGTGTAAGCAGGACTGCTATAGCAGGTCTGTCCGTCAATGTGTTACATCCTATGTTGAATTCATTAGCAAAAATTCTTTGAAATGTAGATAGAATACGCCACTTTCTGAATGCCATTATCCTCATTTAAATTTTTGTACTGTTGATAGAGCTTTGCTATGGTTAAGTTGCTATTCAGATAAATCCTTTTGGACTTTGCTGTTCCATAATGACTTTCGTTGCCCCTCAACTTTGCCAAATATTCTCTAACGTCATCTTTGGCATCTTTGATCTAATGAGAGACATTATTGCCACCTCTTCGTTCTTTCGGTATTCCTCCTTCTTGTAAAGTTTTAGCCAATCTGTTCATCCGAAACTTGGAAATTCAGAAAAGCTTCTAAAAAAAATTTTTGGCACACCTGTTTACTGCGGTTCTTGCCACATGGTATCTATAAAAATAATAGCAAAATTATTATAAAATACAATAAAAAATTAATTTGTTTTACCATATAACTAACACCTATCTCGTGTTTTTTTTTTGGGATTTTCACTTCTTGGTCTTTTCCTTGACGGAGATGCTACAGCAATATAATGGCAAAGTTGATGGTCTTGCAAGACGTTATTGGTGTTTGGTTCTTCATAAATTTTTTTTCGGCAGAAATCTATTTCTTTTTGTGTAACCTCAGCATAGCAATATATTTTATTTTGATGCTTACAAGACAATGCATTAGTAAATTCAGGTATTTGGTATCTGTAAAAAGTATACATTAAAGACATGCTTTTGGTTTGAGCAAAACACCCTAACCTCTTTCTTTCTCGTTTTGTTTCCCTTGACTGTCTTTTCCGCGATCCACTACTTGCTTCGCCGACTATTACACTATCACTTTCCATTGCGTAAATATAAAGTAATAAATGTACACAATAAAACCACTACACGTAAAAGAAAACACATAAACCACACGACATGCAAATCTCGGAACGAAAACTACTCCGTAATTCAACAGGTTCGCTCCAGGTGAACAGCTGCAACAAATCACAGGTACAAAAAACCTGCAATATTTGGTAGATTGACACCTTCCCATTGCATACTACTTTAGCTATTAACACCCAGATGTTTCTATAACGCAAACGGACTTGTAAAGTTTTGTCAGAAAATGTAAATATTAACGCTATACTGTGGACTTATGTAGTTTTCTCTGAAAATGAAAACTTTGATGTAGGTTTAACATGGCAAGGAATAAGTTTTGCCCGACAAAATTCATACAGGACACGCAGCTCTGCATACTCTACACGAATCTGCAAAAAAATCATTTTACCAAAAAATTTACTTGTTTAGTTTTGCGTGAATGCTCCTCATATGTAGCTTCTACATCTTTGTCGGTAGGCTCTTATTACCTAGCCATATTTTATCATCTTGGTCTTGATGTTGGCATGAACCTTCCAATTCTGTAAATAAATATTAAATCAAATATTGGACTATAGGGGAAAGGAGTATAATATCGACCACCTAAGGTTAATAAAATTATTTTATACAGACTCGTCGAGAAACTAAAGATGTTTTTATTCTGAAGGATAGTATGGTATGTTCAGTACATAATCTAATACATGTTACAGCAAAAATCAATTCAGAAAAGTAAAATAAAAAGAAATACATAATCGTTACAATAATCGATATTACCATACAACAGTCGGGAAATAGCGACCACTCACGCGGTTAATATCGATCACCTAATTTAAGTAATATTTGCTCGCACTCGTGACATATAAATCCTTCAAAACTGGTGCAAGCTGCGTGGCTCCATTCACCGCAGGATCTACATCGCCACCAAATTTCGTTATTTCTACCGAACTCGTGGCAAATGGGACATTTCTCTGTTTCAACTGTACCTGTTTTAGATGCAATTTTTTTCTTTTCAACTGTACCACCTACTTTTTTCTTAACCTGTTTTGCTTTTTTTTGAGTCATACCTTTTCTCCCGCAAAATACATTCTTCTTGGCAGCTGCAGCTAGTTTCATTTGTTTTTTCTTTTCTTTTTCTACTAAGGCGGACTTTAAAGGTGTTGCAGTAAGGATTTCCGACTGCTGTCTCTTTCTGTTGCTTTGTCTAATCTTAGGTGTAGGGACTGGATATATATCTTCAAATGATTTGTTCACTATCTGCATGGTTTTGTCTTCACTATCTGTAGCTTCGTCATCAAACACTTCTTCAACTTCACAGGATGCTCCACTTGATGAAGAATACGAACTGTGTACATCTTTTATAAATTGGAAAAGGTTTTAAATAATCTTTATTTGTACCTTCAGTAGGCGAAGGTGTGCGTTTAGGTTTTTTATTTATTTTTTTTTAACCGAACCACTAGTGAATTGAATCTGTTAAATCTGCTGGTTCGGACTCGGGAATGGGAGCTGGAGTATCCATGTTACTCGTCGTAGGAGTTAGTGTTAAAGTATCAGTATGGTGAGCAAATTCTTCCTCTCCAAATACGTTTCTGTCCAGTGGATATATTCCTGTAACTTTAAAGCCATCAATGCCCTTTTCGACAGTAGTTACTCTATTGTAGTAGGCTTTTGCAAATATTTCAGCCACATCTGAGACGTCGATTTTTTTATATTGCTTTGATTTTATGAATTGCTCGCACTCTTGGTGGTAAGCAGGTTTTAATGAGCTATAAAAGGTCACATCCAAAGGTTGCAACTTGTGCGATGTATAAGGAGGCAGCGAAACAATCTTTATGCCGACAGAAATTGTATGACTTTAAAGTTGAATGTGTGCTATGGTTGTCTAAAACAAGCAACACAGGGTCGTCAAGCGTAGCTTTTACACATTGAGCAAAATGTTTCAGCCATTCAAGAAAAAGGTCCTCAGTAATCCAACCCGACTTGGAACAGCGATATATGGAGTCAACTGGGCCGTGCTTGCTTAAACCATCCGCCATTCCTAATCTCTTAGAAATAAACATTGGGGGTACATACTGCCCGGTCGCACTTGCACAGCAAACTACAGTAGTGGTCTGACCTCGTTCACCGCTTGTCATTGCACCTACTTGTTTTTGTCCTTTTGGTCCGATAATACAAGGTGGTTTGTGCACATTGGTTATTCCCGTTTCGTCCACGTTAAATATGCGGCTTGGGCCAAATTTGTACTGTTCCATAAGTTTTTCTAGATTGTCATAAAATAGGTTAACGTCTTTCTGATTAAAACCCAAAACTCTATTTATACTTGTCGCCTCTGGCTTTCTTAAAGACAGTCGCAGATTTCTGCTCAAGAAACCATATAGCCATTCTTTTCCACATGTTTTTGTTACTTTGTTAAAATTATTTTTAATATTGTTTTCTACAGCGAATTCGTATGCTATTTGCTTAATAGTTTTACGTGTTAAACCATAAAAAAGGTTTGATAATTTTAAAATGTGGTCTGCAAGTTCTCTTTCTTGTTCTACAGAAAAAACTGGTTTTCTTCCTAGCTTAATTTTTGTATCTGGAAAACGTTTTCTAATACGATCCTGTAGTGTACCGTACGGAATTTCGTAAAGTTTTGACGCCTTTCTAATAGAGCTTAATTTCTGATCAATTGCTTTTAATGCCCGTTTTAAATTTTCTTCTGTCCAGGTCGAGCGAGTCGTTTTTCGAGTATACTTTTTTGGCATCTATAAATTAAACCATTTATTATCAACGCGTGTAATATCGACCAGTTTTGCGGGTAGTATCGATCACCGTGATCGATATTAACAGCTTAAAACATCGAGATATATTTATTAGCATTTCAGCATAACATAAAATTTCTAGATTACGCAATGTCATAAAATAGGTACCTATTGTATAGTCGTTCACGTGAATAACAATAGTTTTTGAAAATATCAATAAATGAATATAGCATACCTTATTAGCTGAATCGAAGAAATTGTAGTCAAACACTTAAAAACTGTTATTTCTGAACGTGTTGCTAGAACGCTCTGATACTAAGAAAACGTTGATTAGGTGAGTTTAAGATCGGTATTAAGAGGTGGCAGCACCTGCTAAAACTTGGTTATTCCCTCATATTTTCGTATAATCGTCGTGGTCGATATTACCTACTGGTCTATATTATACGCCTTTCCCCTAATACATGCTCGTTGGTATAATAAAACCAACTTAACAGATTCTACTAAATTCTGTACTTCAATTGTAAATAATACATAACTTGTATTAAATTAAAAGTTTATAGTTTTTGTCATAATTTTGATAGGTGCGGGAATTGAATATAAAATTGTTTAGGGCCGGCGGGTGGTCTAGTGGTTAAAGTCCCAGGCTTTGAAACTAGACTCCCAATGGCAGTTGGTTCGATTCCACAGCATTGGTCGTCAACGTTTGGTTGTCCTTCTACCATTGTTACTTTCTATTGATGAAGATTTCGCCTAAATCAACCTTCGGCTCAAATTGGCTGCGGCTTATGACAAGCTTGGCTGCAATGTAGCAGGCACAGCCGACTTTATCGCCGTTGCCAGGAACCTGGTTATAGACGGAATCCACCACTTTCTGAAATGAATGGTAACCATAGGGCATCGCTGCATTCACTCTCTTGTGATCTTTTTTGCTGAGTGAGAGATAGTAGTCGTGTCCCTTTGAATGCGGCAACTGCGGTATGATACCTTCCTTCAGATTCGAGACTTCCCCGGGAGAGCGCTTATTGAGATCCGTTTTAGCAACATAGTTATCCATGAGATATCTTCTAACCGAGTCAAGACCGTCTCCGGCCTTATTCAGTTTATTGCCGTGCTGGATATTGGGGCTGAGAGCTGTTTTTCTTGAAACGGGACTCTGCTCAAAGTGAGAAGAAGATGCCTCGGGCATCTTTACTTCCGAGCAGCTATCTGAGGCTGACGCCACCTCCTCTGGCACCACAGGAGTCAGCCTAGGTATCGGGGGCAGGATCCTCCAATGATCTCCAATTAATTCAAATGGATCCAACAGTCCCGGCACGTAGGCATAACTCTTTCCCTCTCGTTCAAAAGTTTTATGGTCTGGGTTTTTCAGCTCCATAAACCCCTTTTCCATATCAGAAAAGGTGTTGGAGCCCCCCATTGGCTCAACAATCTCATCCTTCCAGACTGCAGGTAGGGCAACTATGTGCACCGGTGTTTCTATGGTTTCGGGCTCTCCTCTGGGAATAACTGGAGGCTTCTTGGCTTTCCTAAAATCAGCGAAAACTCTCGTTATCACGTTCAGGACAGCACCCCAACGATAGACTTCTCTGGCTGGGGTGTCCTTGGGAGAAGGATAATCTTTTATCAGTTCCAGGGCGTTGTTGTAGAGAATGGCGGTGCCTGTGTGGTGTTCGGCGAGATAGGGCAATACTTTGTCTTCGTAAAGAGCGCGATTGAAACGCTCAAGCACACTAAACAGCCTATTGCTATCGCCAATATTGCGGCCAAAGGTCGTGTCAAAACCGGCCATCTCCGGTAGGGTGGCGACGACATGCTCCCAGACAGCAAAGGATACGCTTCCGAGTGCGTCGTCCCCGGATCTCCAGATAGGGTCGCCATTTCTATTGCGTATTGTGATCTCATACGCAGGTGCGTGAACTCTCTGGAACGTTACGCCGTAGCGATCGCTAAAGATTCCTCCTGTTGGTAGTTGTTGATTCCCATGAGTTCACTGAATTTATTCAAACTCCCGAGACTTCCAACCACGAAAGGATTGGTGAAAAGAACTTCCAAGTTTTGGACCGTAGCTGGTTCCTCTAACAAGAATAGAGCAGACAATTATGATAGATAAGCCACGATGAAACTCCGTGAAAGCCCTGCGCAAGAGCCGGACTTTATTAAATTATAAAATTCCGTTTAAAATAGTGGTAACAATATGCACCTAAAAGTAAATATATATATGTAGCATATTTTACGGTGGTTAATTTCTTAATAAAGTTATAAAATAATTTTTCAAGCAGTCAGGGTAAGAGTACCAGTACTTGGCAACATGTAAATAATATAAAAAACATTCACAGCTATTTTCTACTCCTTATCTTGCTGATGTTTTGTCACCGCTTCCTGTGCTGCTTGTGCATTTGGCTGTTCATCAAATCTTTGAATCGTGATAGTAGGCAAAACATCAACGGTTAAGCCGAACTGAATCAAGCGAGCCGAATGAGTCGATCGCGTAATTGTCATCTAAAACAAAAATTATTTATTATTTTCAATTTTATTTTTTGTTATTCGTGAACCCTAATCAATACTAAAGCATGGGTAACAAGCCGTGTAACTTTATTTTGTTCATAAATAGGTGCTAAGCAGTAACGAATAAATTTAAAATTATTAGCAACAACAAGCAATTGTAGCTACTAGAGATGTGTCTGTCGTTCGTGAACGAGTCATTCAAAATGAACGACACACAACTTACTTTACTGTGCCGTGAACGGGGTCCGTGAAGTTGGCAGGTTAATGAAAGCACTAACGACTTGATCAATCGTTAGTGCTCCTTAGTGCCCTACCAATAAAACCAGCAAACCATCACATTTTCGAGTAATTAAAAAAACAAAATCGCCTGCCAGCTTCACGCTTAGCAGGCACACTTTGAGCACTAACAAAAAAAAGTTGTCAATCGTTAGTGCTTCGTTAGTACTCTTTAGTGCTCTAATTACAATATCAGCAAACCAACACACGTGAATAATTTAAAAAAATTAGTTGCCTGCCAACTTCACGCTCAGCAGGCACACTTTGAGCACTAACGAAAAAAATGTTGCCGATCGTTAGTGCTTCGTTAGTACTTTTTAGTGCTCTAAATAAAATATCAGCAAACAAACACATACGTGAGTAATTAAAAAAAATTAGTTGCCCGCTAACTTCACGCTCAGCAGGCACACATTAGGCACTAACGACAAAATTGTTGCCAATCGTTAGTGTTTCGTTAGTACTCTTTGGTGCTCTAATTAAAATATATGCAAACAAACTAATTAAAAAAATTAGTTGCCTGCCAACTTCACGCTCGGCAGGCACACATTAAGCACTAAGAAAAAATTGTTGCCAATCGTTAGTGCATTGTTAGTGTTCTTTAGTGCTTTGAATAATAAACCAGCAAACCAACACGTCCGAGAAATTTAGAAAAAACTGTCTTGATTGGCAACTTTACGCTAAGCAGGTATGCTAAAACTTATGGTTTCTATAAACAGTATGTCATCGTCGTCTGTGCGTAGCATAATTAAATTCTAACGCTTTGTATATTATTTATTACCGTTTGGTTTTTATCAAGAACTAGAGGCAAATACCTTCAAAGTAATTAATCTGTGTCTGAATCTGTGATTTTTACATGTTAATTCAATTATTACTGCATATTCGACGTCCACTTGATTTGTTAATAATGCTGCTTGGAGTCTTTTACAATCATCTTTTTTTTTAAAAGAAACTTCAATAAGTGTTTAAAATTGGTTTTATCATTGACTAGAAACCGGCGAGAAACGTTAAGTGCATAATTTTTAATGCGTTCTTATACTGCATATTATGCTACACAATTACGCGACTTAAAAACGACGGCATCGTGTCTGCAGGAACTATAAGATCACCCTTTTGGCTGAATTTTAACTCTGTGGCCATAGGCAGATGTAAGATGTTGATGTTGTTTTACTTGACTTTCTAGTGATATCATGTTTGATGAAATTCAGAACTTCGCGTCGTGGCGTATTCTGGGAGATGTGCAGAAGTACAATTTTGAATCTGTGATTTTCACATGCCAATTATAATGTCACTGCATATTCGACGCTCAATTGATTTACCAACAATGCTGCTTGTAGTTTTTGACAGTCATTTATTTTATCAAGAGAAACCTCAAAAAGCGAAACGTCCTCATATATATTCGAAATTGGTTTTATAGAAACCAGCGAGAAACTTTAACTGCATAATATTTAATGCATTTGTATTGTGCATATTATGCTACACGCGGCTTAGAAACGCAGGCATAGTGTAGGAACTATGTTAATGCATTTTTTTCTTTGCCACATTTGGCTAATTATATGATCGACATTTTTCGAAAAAGAAAGTTATTTTTTATTTTTTTTGGCAACTCTTGAATTTTTTTTCGGTAGGAAAATATTTTTTTAGATTTTATATATATATAATTTAAAAAAAGTGGTACACAATGTTTACAATAAAAGAGCACTAATTTCCAAATTTCTAACATTCATATATAGGCGTTACAGAAAAATTGACGCAATAAAACATCGACCAAACAGTAGACTAACCCCAACTTTCAGAACCTATAAATTACACGAAAACCGTGGCTAGTTTTTGAGAAACATGTTGTGGTTATTTTTATAATATTGAACAGTTTTTCACTTCGCGGTTTACATGGTTCGAAAAATTTCAGTGTGTACTTCTAGGGCTATTACAAATATCAAAGTTTATGCCGATCTGACAACTCATGTTTGTATAAAATGTAATGCCAATACTTTCAAAAATCGTAGTAGGCACCATTTTAGAGCTAGAGTATTTGGGAAAAAACTTTCGATTTGCTTTAGCGCTCTCTATCATACTTTGTTCTTAAATTATTAAATTTTCTCTTTGAAAAACAAACATATCAAACTTCCGTTTCCGGTTCCGGATCGTTCTTATAATTTAAAAGTTCCACTTTTGGAAAGATTATACTTATCAGTCACATTTGTGTGACCTTTTTCCAGTGACTTTGTTTTCGGTTCCGCCTGAAAACGTACTTTCACTTACCATTCGATTCTAAACTGGAGGATAAGTTTATTTATAGTTTTTGAGTAATGTAATTTGTGCAGAATGATACCTGAGTAATTCATACAGTACTATACTAAAAGCGTTAATTCTACCTGTAATTTACACCGATGCGTTTTCGACTCCCTGCTTGATATATGGAAATTTATGTTATAAATAAAACTCAAATATGAAAGAATAATAATGTATTAAATTAGAACCTAGAAAAACAAATTACATTAAACTAAATAAAAGGCAATTAAACATTAATATTTATAGGAATTTCTCCTATTCATTTTTCCTACGGTAAATACTATGATAATAAATATAACAATATAATTTATTTACTATACAGTAAGAGGTGAGGTTGTACAAGTGTACTGTCTTTCACATTTTGTGCTTTAGTAATATAGCTCCCACATGGAATCAATCCGCCGACAATAAGCTACATAATGTCCTATTGCATTTTGATCGTCTGATAAGTTTGGTATAAAATGTATGACAGATCGTAATATTAATTTCTGACCTTTAATTGTTAATAAAAATGGGATAGAATTTAAACTGTGATTGCCACAATCTGTTGTTTCTATAAAAACGTTATCTTTTATAATAATAGTATGTGTGACGTTCTTTGTGCAAATAGCACAGGATGTGGTTTTTAAAATTGTGTTTTCTATTGATTCATATAAATATTTATGAGAATTAGTTGCATGGCTTTTATAGATGATTGAGAACACTCTGTATTGTTACACGTTTTGGTTTCTACGGTAATTGGGTAGTCATCTAAAAACTTATTTGCTACATATGTAACATTACATGCACATTCTAATTTATGAGAACCAACAATTAAACGTTATTGATTTTTTCAAATTCTGCTTTAACTTCCTTACTATCACAGTAAGCTGCAGCTAAAGCCTGCACTACACTGTCAAATGCACAGGTGTTTATAAATCTGTATTTTTCGTTGTTTATTATTAACTGTGCTGGGCACATATTTCCGTTTTTTAAAATAGAAATTTTCAGTTTTTTTCCTTCCTGGATGTACAGTGTTTCTGAAGAGGGAGCACCGTAATACGAAGTTCGTTTGCGTCATCTAGAGGGCTTCGTTGCTAAACCCCTCCAGTTTTCCACGAAATTTTCTTCAACTTGAACACCTAAAACAATATATTATCATATCTATTAAGTAAGTGAATCAGTAGTAATACCGTTGCCGTCATTTCCTTCCGTCTCCAACTCGCCAAGTTCTTCTAAATCGAATTTTCTTTTCATCTTTCCAGCTGCATTTGGATATTCAGTACAAATAGGTATACCAACTTCGAATCGTTAATCTAAATTAGGAATCCTATTATTTTCTATGGTATCTGCAAACATTCAAGGTCAAACAATAAATATTATGTGATATGCAAATTCCAATTTAAAATAAAAAGGAGTTCCCTTTTTAAATATTTTTATAATTTTCAAATTGAATTAATAGTTATTTTAAAATTGTATATGAAATAATGTTAAAGAAATAAAATTAGTAACTGCTGGTACCTGTAAACGGAAGTTTTTGTAGGATACTTTCAATTTTTTTTCGGGTGTCTTTTCTGCTTGGTGATTAGCTTCAGATAAGGTTAACATTCCCTGAATAGCTTCAAAATGATATTTAAAAAATTTGTCGGCTGGTATTGGTAGCTGCAAATGGTGAAATGTTCTGCATTTTAAATCATTGAAATGCCCCTCCACTGACGAGGAATTTTCTGTGTGTTTCCCATATCCGTAATATTGTCTCGTGACAGACGACCATAAAGGAAATGTTCTTAAAAATATTTCCAAGTCTTCAATAAACGTTGGGCAATAATGATAATTTTCCTCGTTTCCAATTGAACTACACTTTTGAATGTTATCAAATTTGATATTTGCAACCCATTCAGGAATACTCAACTCAGATGCAATGATATTGTTACTAATACCACAGTCTATAAACTAACCAGTCGTCTCACTTACTATCGGTACCTTTGATGTTCGTGTCCCCTAAAAATCTACTGCGCGTTCTGCCGGGAGTCGATCTGGGCGGATCTGGGTACGGCGCGCTTTATTTGTATTTGAAAATTACTGGCACGACATTGAAGAATCGTGTGAACGGAAAATCATTTTTCCAGGTAGAAACATTTTATTAATAATGCACTACTTTAAGCAGTGATGTTTAAAATCAATATACGCGTTGATATCTGTTTAAAAATCAAAATGTTTTCTTACAAATGCAATAGTAACGATAATATTTTACATATACTAATTTAAAGAAATAAATCTTTTGCAGATGTAAGTAAGTTTAGAATTGTTCTAATTACGCAGAAGTTTAAATAATTTAACACATCCGAGGAGTATTCTTTTAACTGAATTGACCCGGAATTAGTTATCCACGACCAGTACCTAAAACATAAAGGTACACCCGCTTTTAAATTAAAAATGTGCATGGCAGTATTTTGTTTAAATAACGACGTAAATAAAATAATGTCGAAATAATTTTATGTTAATAAATCTTGATATACGAAAAGCTACCTTTGTGGATCTTTGGGAAACCGAAAATAACTAATTTCGGACTTTATCCTTGCGTTATTTGGACAGCAAGGTGCCGCACAATAACTGTAACCTGTGTACGAATACATCGACATCGTAAATTATATTATATGCAATGCACACGTAGCAGCACAAAGAATTATAAAGCAGAACGGAACAAGAATCACAAATAATTAGGTAATTCAGTTTATCGCACAACAGGTGTGGATTCAAATCTGCGCGAATGCCGTCTGCGTCTTAGGCTGGGAGTTCTACCTGCGTAGTAAAATTCGGGGACACATTTTAGGGCGAGTGACACGACTGGTTAGTTTATAGACTGTGCTAATACCGTTATCATTGCTATACTGTTCTTCAGTATGTACAATATCAACAATATCGCAAACGGAAATTAATGTTTTTAAGTATTTTTTATGAAAATTGCAGTGACTGTCGTGATCTGAAAATTCGCTGATTGCAACTATAAACAAACTTTCTAAAATATTTGTCGCAGTTTCTAAACTGTCTGTTTTAATTAATATTAAAATAATACGTAAGTAAAATTTTCGAAAGAGTCTGGGCTTCTTCCTCAAAATTTCCCAATTACTTACGAGTTTTACTGCATGTGCAAAATCTACTCGAAGATAAGTTGAAGGCAGTGCATGTTGTTATCGTTGCAAAATTCCGAACCTTTTTGCCAAATAATCCTTTAAATTGGTGTCCACAAACGCCCATAACACTGCACTTAAGACTGCAAGTGAATGGTCACATACAACAATCTTCGGTACTGTGGCCCCTGATTTTATCCAACATCTAAGCCAAAATGCTATACTGTTGGTGTCATGAGCTTCTGATAACATTTGGACGACTGGTATTTGACCAGATTCAGTGCCTAAATGTATCTATCACACCACAGTACAGAAATATATTTTTCGAAATGTTACTGTATAGCCTCTGTAATTTTTGTACTAGAGTGCCTGTAGCATCTATAGTGAGCAAACTTGCAGATTTTTTAGATTTGCAGTATCTGTTATACATGACTAATTGTTCGGGAGTCCAATAATGTATGAAAAATCTATCCAGGAAAATATCTTTTATAGTGGACACGTATGGTTGAGTGTACCTACTTAAACATTAACAAAGATTGTACAGGACAAGGGTGCTCTGATTTGTAGTTAATTTTTTTCCATTGCTTCTTGTCGACATTTTCGAAGCACGGCAAGGGAGTACATATTACTAGGTTCTACATCGCCCATCTGCATGTTTTTAACAGCTTGTTCCCGCCTCCAATTAACAGCCAATTTACCGTTAGCTAATTCTTGTCCAATCTGGTCTCTTTTTGCAGTACACAACTGTCGTTTAAATTTTCCAGTATGTACAAATTTATTTTCTCCCCATACAGAACATGAAAATGAAATATCGTCATCGTCTTCTACATTCGCGTTGCCTACTATTTTTATAATCACTGAACATTCTTTACACTTGCCATTCAGTACCATTTTCCCCAGTAAATTTATACTATGATTTTTAAAAACCTATGTACACTTTGAACCTGTTTGTTGAAGTGCAACATCGCTGAATACATCGGTCCAACCTTTCTGTAACTTAATTTTTTGACCGCCTTGAAATAATATTTTATCGGGCTTAATAGTTTGCCACTGAGTTTTGTTTAGAATAATGTTGTATTTATTTGAAGCTATTTCATTTTCATACTCACTATCAAGCTCGTCGGTAGTATAAAATTTTTTTTAGATACATTTGAGTTATATGCTAAATTTTCATCGAGGTTCAAGATTTTCCAACAATTAAAGTTATTTTTCCTAACTGATGTATTAATACCCTTAGCACTGATCTGATGATTTAATGTATCTGATAAGTCTTTCCAAAGGCTTACATATATTTAGAACAACTTCTTCTCGATGGCGTTCCAATATTTCCATAAATTGTTCGCTTGCGACTGAAGATTGTCTCGGCATTTTTTAAACCTAAAAACAGTAGTTTATTTATATTGATGAAATAAAGCAAATTAATTAATTAGTAGTTAGTTAGTATATCAGAGAGTTCTTAATTGTGTGTTGGCTTATTTATACAAGGTGATATAATAAATGTTTTAAGTTTTTTAAGATAGCATTTTCAACAACCTACCACGATCAAATGGACGCCGTTATGCAAAAGAGAATCAACCCACAAAAGCTATGTTTCGAGTAAACTCTGTTTAAAGCTTGAGCTATTTTATTAATTCCACGTATCTTTTCGGTTTTAACAGTTTATTTGCTTATTATGCAAAAATTGTTGACTATATATCACAAGTATTTTTTGTTGCTATTTGTATATATCTCAAAATTTTTGAAAATGTGGGATGGTTCTTTTTTGTAGAAATCTTCTTGAGCAAAAAATTAAAAACCGGTTAGATTTTCATATACTTTATTTCAAAAAATAAACTGAATTATTAATTCTTTATAACAACAAACAAAACTTTTTAATGAAGTAAAACTTTATAAACGGAGAATGATATTACAATATTTATTCATCTTCTACTGCGACATCAGGTTTGGAACCAAATCCATCAATATCATCTTCGTCTTGGTCAGCAAACAATGTCTGATAAAAAGAAAGGCAGTCTTTGGGAATCAAATGTAAAATCGATTTTATATCGTTTAGTTTCGGTTCGGAAATTCCTTTTCCATCAGGCCAAAGACTAACGAGATCTTCTGTTGACAGGGAATTATTTTGAGGTCGTCCACGTGTTTTTTTCTGCAAATCAACTTCAATAATGTCTCCGTCAAAATTTTGTCGCATAAAAATTAAAAAAACTTGTTCCTTCTTGAGTATTATTTCGCGAGTGTTTAACCAATTACCTTTGTCTTTCTCAGTACCCAGTTTTCTGTTGGTGATATTGGATTCTAGTACGGATGTACCAAAAAAATCTTCTTTTGTCATCGTGGTCACAAGTAAAGGGTTTTTTTTTCTGCAAGTTTTCATAATTGCATAGTAATCGTCAGGCGCATACAGACGCTGGTGTCCGCGAGGAGCAGTTTCCACTTTTCCAAAGTCATCGTCATTCGGCAAAAAGCTATGCCCAGAAATTAAATAACGAAAGGTTATAGTTTTCAAATTTGGGAGAATGTCAAACGCTGTTTTAAGCATAAGTACGATTTTAATGTTGCGATTTTGCTCGCCACAAGTATCGCTCCACAAAATAAGTTCTTCGACGTCTTTGCTTACATTATTCTTAAGATGTTTCAGTAAACAAGATCCCACTTCCTGCGATCCTCTACCAGCCGTTCCTTCTACCCAAGGATAGCAGAAACCCTTCTTAGCTTTTCCAGAACGGATACCGCAGTTATAAACCCATATTTGCCTTTTATAAAAAATAATGTTGGTTGGTATACGAGGCAAAGGCAGTGTCTTTTCCAAGTCATATGTTAAACATTCGATTTGGTCAGAAGTGAAAGCTAAAGTCATGTTATCTTTCATTCTTTTCTGTGCAGATTCAGCTTTATGTAAGTGCTCTTCATGTTCATTATTTAATTGTGACTTTTCTTCGTCCGTTTCCGAATTCATAATTTTTACTTGATGTGCGTCACATTTGTTGCAGGTGTCCTTCTTTAAAGTCTTAAATTTTAGGTTGAAATTGAAATTACTGTAAAACATTTTCTTATAAGATGATAAGCTAACCGCATTAATTTTGCCTATTTCTATCACATACAGTTCGTACATTTTCGCCAAATTTAGTTCTGGCGGTAGAAATTCAGCTTCTGTCTGAGATCTTCTGTAATGCGACTTATAACGGGGAAATTTGTTGATATGGTCGATAACTTTATTTTTTCTTTCGTCGCTTAATTTATTCCAACCTGCTTGGGTACCTCTTTTGTCAACTACAGTATGCTCCGATCTCATTTTGGTTAGAGCAGTATTTACTCGTTTAGTAGAAATACTTAAAGTCTTTACAAACATTTCACGACAAACAGTGGTTTTATGCAAATGATAAATTCTTGAAAATGTTTTAGTGCCGCGACTTCCATCGTTATCCGTACTTCTTTTTACGTATGTTCTTTTTTTAGGCATTTCGGTTATATTGGCCGCAATAAACATATTTTGTGCATTATATGACCCAAGCTCATAAAATTTCTTGAACTCATTTTCTCGTTGATCTTTACTTAAATTTTGTAAAGAACATTTGCAGTCATAATCACACAATAGCTTAGCTGTTATTTTCTTTTTCTTCCAATTAACATGCTCTATATTTTGGTACTTATACTGTTTTTCTTGTCGCTCTGTTCAAACCACCATATTCTATCTTTCTGCCTTTTTTCGGGCGGCACTTTTTGTGTGACTTAGGATTCGGTAGCACAGAACTGCTTGTATCAACTGGATCAGTAATGGCGACAGTAGCTAACGTATGGTAAGTTTTTTGTGTGTGGCCCTGTTTGAAAATAATTTAAAATCAAATAATTCAAAATAAATAATTTTGCAAAACTCTACCTGTTCAATATCAGAATCAGATGAAAACTCGTTTAAATCATTTAGCTGGTAATTGGGATCCGCTACAGAGTCATCAGAAAAATCTACAATCTTAAGAAGTTCGGGGTCTATGCTAGGAGGCGGTGAAGAAGTAGCAGATATATTTTGGTCTAAATCGTTAATAAAAAATTACCACTACTTACATACTAAAAAACGTTTGTCACTTACCTTTAGAACAAGAAGGGTGGTTTTCATGTACTTCCCTGGCCATTCGCACAATTTCTTTGCTTCTGTCCGACACAAACATTATAATATTTTTAACGGTGCAACACGAAGACGTGAACAAAACTAATAAACTGCATTGAATACTAATTTTATTCTCTAGACAAAACATAACCTGCGCTGATACTGTACTGCGCGGATGTTGCTGTAGAGAACCAATCCACATAGACTTAATTTGCTATTTTGCAAAAAAGATCCAAGCTGCATGGTTTTGTTTTGCAAAACTCCATATGGTTAAATAAAGTTTGTGGTTTGGTTCACAGTGCATTCACTATCATTTATATACTAGTTGTGGCTTGGATCCTCTCTGCAAAGATTAAAATGGACGTTTGGCAATCTATATTCAACAATAACTCATTTTGGCCCTTTGTGTGGGTTGGTTCCTTTTTGCATAACAGCGTCCAGATGATGTTCTATTTGTTTTTAAGAGTAATTTATCCACTTTTTTCCTTTCAAATAGTAAGTTAGTAGGGGAATTGTGTCTAAAACGACATACTTTTTCTTTGAACATCAATAAAATCCTTACTGTAAGTGCAAAAACGCTGCAAATTGGAGACTTTATTTTTCGAACACTTTACAACATTACACACTACATTAAAAAAAACTGAATTTACATTTTATAATAAAATTTTTTTTTGTAATTAAGGTACTACTATGTCATTTTACCTGTACGTACTAAGGTAAAATGACATACCTCTGTATATGCATGGTTTAAGCACACAGTTCACAAATGAACTTTTTTGTCTTGGAAGAAACATCCGCACAGGCTGTGTGGCACCAGTTGTTACACGCCTGACATTGTATCCATTTTTCTTTAGCTTTCGATTGGGAATAGACTTCGTTGCAGTAGATGCATGCAACGTCATCGTCGTCGTCTGCGTTTTCAAAGATGTCGACCTCCTGTTCGCCGTCGCTTTCAATTAAAATTTTCTTTTTCACTGTCTTAGCAGCTTTCCTTTCCTGTTGTCTTCTTTCTTTTAGCTGTTTCTCTTCATGTTTTGTTTTAAGTTCTTGTATGAACGGAGATGCTGTTAACAACACATTGACAGTTTGCGTTTTACGTTTTCTTTTGCTGCTGTTGCTCTGCATAACTGGAAGTGGTGAAATTTCCAACAGAGAGACGGTACTAACTCCTGAAGTATTTAAATTGCTAGGCTCTGTCACAGAATCAGGTGCATTTTTTTTAGAAGTTCCTGGTGACCCCTGAGTTTCGGGCTCTGCTACAGAATCGGATTCATTTTCTTTAGAAGTTCCTGGTAACTCTTGAGTTTCGGGAGTTGCAAGTGTGGCAGCAACATTATCAATTGGTTGACTTTCCGGACGATCAGTTACTAAACTAGCTGCAAATAAATGCTCCGGGAAGATATCAGGATTCATTGGGCAAATACCTGTCTTTTCAAACCCTGCAGTAGCGTTTGCGATAGTAGCAGCTTTTCCATAAGCCGCTGAAAATAACTTTGCAATTTGAAGTTGCGTCACTGTTCTACCCGGATTATTTTTTAACCATTTTGTGATCTCCTGGTTGTAGTAGACTGACAGAGGTCCAAAAAACGATACGTCCAAAGGCTGGATACGATGTGTACAATGAACAGGTAAGCAGAGAAGAATAACTCCATTTTGTTTAGCATATTCTAAAGCCCCCAAATACTTGTGGCTTCCATGCCCATCAAGAATTAACACAACCTTGTTATCTGGAGATGCATGTGAATATTTTAGAAAGTGCTTAAGTCACTTTAAAAATAATTCTCCCACCATCCATCCAGATTCCTGTACGAGGGGTAGAGTTCCTGGTGGAGCCTCGTCAAATAATTCTGCCTTAATATTTTTTCTTGCAAAAATTAGTGCTGGAGGAATAAACATCCCAACAGCACTCATGCAGCAAACAACGGTGGTATGACTCCCTCTTTCTGCACTCGTAACTGCCCCAACTTGCTTCCGTCCTTTGCTTGCAAATATCTTTTGCGGTTTTTGGACTGAAGAAAGCCCTGACTCGTCCATATTATAAATATTGTTGGGTGCAATCTTGTTCGTAGTTACGACATCATCCAAGCAGCGAAAAAAGTTTGAAATTTGTGGCTTGTTGAAGCCCTGTGCTCGAGCAGCTGACGTGGCTTCTGGCACTCGCAAACTTATTTCTGGGTTTCGTAATCTAAAACCCTTAAGCCATTCCCATCCTGCTTTTTTTTGTATCACGGGAAAACCTATGAGGAATGTTGTTTAATTCACAAAACTGATATGCAAGTTCACGTAACTCGTTTGTAGTGATACCAAAGAGCATTATCTCTAACTTTTGAATGTGCTCTACCAATCGCAAGCCTTTAGAATTGCTCCTTGGTTACTAACCAAATGTTTTATTAGAGATGGGGCGAACTTTATATGTAGGCCACTTTTTGTAAGGCTACTTCTGGTTACGAATGTACTCTACAGCCTTTTTACTGTCGTATTTCACCTAAAAATTTAAACTTATTAATAACATAACCTCACAAAGCAAAGATACACAAAACAATACTTCTCATTTCTTCACCCAATTTGTAGGAAGCACACAAATCTCCAAGGTTCCATCGTAAACTTTAAATTCTTGTTCTTGTTGATGTACCATTTTTAACGTTTTTATACACAAGGCCAACAAATAAAGATAGTGTTTAGATTGACGCTATACCCAGCGGGTTTAGGCTTAAGATAAAACTGTAAAGACAGGCAGTATATATTTAGCACAGATTCGATAAAGACAAAATCGGTAATTGCGCTACAGGTGCGATATAGCCTGCATGAAGATATTGTAGAGATTTGTTAAAGGTACAACTGTAAAGACAATCAGTATATATTTTCTACAGATCCGATAAAGATAAAATCCCTGCTTGAAGTACCGGTGCGGTATAGCATAGAATAAGATGTGATAAAGATAAAACTGTACTGGAAACAAGTATAGATATCATATAGATGCGGTAAATATTTAATCTATACAGTTAAGGTATAGGCTAAAGTACAGCTCCGATACATATTACACCTGTATCACGTAATCTTTACGGCATCTTTAAATATCTCTGTCGCCTAGGACATCTTTATAGATTTGGTTGTACGGGTACAACAATATTTATTTATATTAACCTTATACGTATTTCGACATATTTACATGCTATTATCAATAACTAGTGTTACCCCAGCGCACAATGCACTGACAGACTGAGCGTTGCCGACCCGGCGAAATACTAAGTCACGTGATGCATTAGTTTCAATAATGAGACGCGGCGTTGGTGTAGACGTCGCCTCAAGTGAAGCGCGTCTAGCAGACTTTCATATATATTATAAATTAAAATAATTATTGTTGAAAAATCGACGTAGAATAAAAATATAAAAATGTTTCATGTTCCATCTGAGGATAGAGACCTTTAATTGAAAAAAGAAATTGTCCAAATTGGTGAAGCGGTAGCCGCTGCAGGAACCGGAGAAGAAAAACCTTTGAGCTTTTATATATGTATGGATTATATTAAAAAGTAAACGGTTAGTGTTGTTATAGCAACAATAGAACTTGGTGACTTGATCTTGGTAATATATGTCTGCAGATGACTTGATTTCTTATTGCAAAAAGTCCAACAGAGGTGAATTTAAAGATTTATTTGCTCATACATTAACGGTACAGTTTTTAAATGCTTGCGAATTTCAAATGCTTGCGAATTTCAAATGCTTCTAGTATATTTAATTTAATTTATTATTATATTTTAGTGATAAATCGAAAAAAATTGCTAAAATTCTAAACAAGTTTGATATGTTTTTTTTTTTAAAGAGAAAATTTAATAATTTAAGAACAAAGTATGATAGAGAGCGTTAAGGCAAATCGAAAGTTTTTTCCCAAATACTCTAGCTCTAAAATGGCGCCTACTACGATTTTTGGAAAGTATTGGCATTACATTTTATTCAAACATGAGTTGTCAAATCGGCATAACATTTGATATTTGTAATAGCCCTAGAAGTACACTGTAATTTTTCGAACCATGTAAACCGCGAAGTGAAAAACTGTTCAATATTATAAAAATATCCAAAACATATTTCTCAAAAACTAGCCACGGTTTTCGTATAATTTGTTCTGAAATTTAGGGTTAGTCTACTGTTTGGTCGATGTTTTATTGCGTCAATTTTTCTTTAACGCCTATATAATATGAATGTTGGAAATTTGGAAATTAGTGCTCTTTTATTATAAACATTGTGTAGCACTTTTTTAACCCTCTATTACACAATTTTTTTTTATGAGCTGAACTTTTTCTTTTCAATTTGTTACATGCTCGGAACACCCCAAAAAATATTTAAAAAATTCTGAAGTTGTTTGTTGTTTTTTTTTGTTTAAATAAATGTAAAGTTCCCATATGGGTACGTGCGTCGTGTCAATAAGCATTCTAAGTTTCACAAATGAAATATCTTTAATATAAAAAAAATACATTCTAAGGCCTTTAATCATTAAGTAACTCAAACATAAACACGTACTCTAACAATTATGTGTGCAATGCTTTGAAACAGTTTTTTTTTATCGTATAAGCAAAGATGCACTTTACATTTGTCGCACATTACTCGGTTTTTCCCTTTACAAGCCCTTTTTTGCAACGTTGTCGATCGTTGGTGTGGAGTGGCCAGTGCCCTTCGGAGTCCTTTTGCATGTCCAAATCTGGTACAGGTTCTTTTCTATGCCGTTTTGTAGGTGGTTCAGGCAAGCTAGCTGGTCTTCCTCACTTTCGTGGTTGCTGTTTGGCATTGCACAGTGCAATTGCGATTTCTGTTTTGAATTGTAATAGATTCAATTTTGCAGTGCTATCTTCAATATCGCTTACTTGAGCAGAAATTCTTCTGTATAACAACCAACTGTTGCATATTACTAGGTCAACAAGATGAAAAAAATGACACGATTCCGGTACAGACCAATGAGCGAATCCATTAAGTCGACCCTTTACAAAAAGAAGAGACACCTGCCCACCCATCACCATAAACGGGACACAAGTGCCACAGTCTGACAATGCAAGGTACCTCGGTATCCACCTTGACCGAGGCCTAACCTGGAGGACCCATATATGGACCAAACGCAAGCAACTTAACCTGAAGTTTAGCAAGCATTACTGGCTGATGGGCAGACATTCGCAACTTTCCCTCCACAACAAACTTCTGATTTACAAAGTAATCTTTAAACCTGTATGGCTCTACGGAATACAGCTTTGGGGGACTGCTTCATCCTCTAATCTAGCTATAATAGAAAGATTCCAGACTAAGACGCTCCGGACTATCCTTAATGCACCATACTACATAAGCAACGCAGATATCTACAATGGCCTCAAAGTTAATACTGTGAAAGAAGAAATAGTGAAATTCAGTGAAAGTTATATCGCCAAGTTAGAACATCACCCTAATGCCCTAGCACTAAACTTATTAGACAACAGTGTCCATAACCGTAGACTTAAGAGGCAGTATACTCTTGATTTGCCGTTTAGATTCTAGTATTTAGACTTCGGTCCAAATGTTAAGTTCATACTGTTTACCGTTATTACGTGTTAGTTGTAATTGAAGCGATATTAATGAATATCTGCTTCCATTGTCACACATATACTCATTTATATAATTTACTTATTGCCCTGCGAGCAGATTGTAAATAGTAATAATCAGTAAATAAAAAAAAAAAAAAGTCGACGCCACCCATGTGCTTGTTATATATTTTTATAATGTCAGGACATAAGACTTCTTTTGTTGTATTTTCAGATTTGAAAAACCTCTTTACTTTGTGACAGGGAGGTGTTGCAGCAAATGTGGAAGATAGTGTCACAATTTTATTATCAAACCACTGTACTGCGTTTATGTGCACTCCTTCATAGTTGGTTATTTGTTGACTAATAGTTCCTCTACCACTTTTTTTCATTTCTTTTTCAGATGGCCATGTGCAGTTTGGTAAACGGTTTTGTTTAATAGTCGCAACAGAATGTATTCCACGTTTTTCCAGATATGCAAGCAATGGAACACCACTGAAGAAGTTATCAAAAAAGAGCTTATGGTGTACATCGTCAGGTATGGATTTTGAAAGTGTAACTACTACATTGCTTGCTGCTTCTAGGTCTGGATCGGGAGGTACAGCTTTTCCTGAAAATAATTCAAAGTCGTATACGAATCCGCTTATTCCAGCTGTGCCCACAACTTATAACCCCATTTGTGGGTTTTTTAGGGTTATAAGTTTTTAGAGATATCTTGCCTTTGAATGGGATGATTTGCTCATCCGCAGATAAATTTTTCTCTAATGGAATAGTTAGACAAACAGAACGCAAGTGATCAAAAATTGGAGCAACTTTTTCTATCTTATTCTCCAGTTGCAGATTGTCGTTGAAGTGAAGATTGCTTTTTATTTTTTGATACCGATTGACCGCCATAACGTCGGCTATTTGGGGAGTGTGTGTCGAGGGAGAACAATATCGTCGCAGATTTGGCTGCTTGATCATCGACATCCACAAAGATATACCTATAAATTTTTTATTTCTGCTGCAGAAGTGTTCAGTGGCTTATCCGGTCTCTTTTGTACACTATACAATGTGCTCATTTCGACAATATGCTGTATAAAAGAGTCAGTGAAGAAATAATTGAAAATTTGTATGGGTGTTGTAAGCTCTGTAATATGGTCAGGCAACTTCGCATTCCCAATAAATTTTGTATTGTCGTATTCGGTAACGCCATCTCTTTTCTTCCAAGTTATGTCACTTTTGTTTTTCTTTGTTTCCTTCTTTGTTTTCTTCTTTTTTACTGGCAGCAATGCAATTAGTGGAATTTCATCTTCGGATGAAAAGTCCGAATTGTCTAATAACACCGTGGCAGCAATCCTCTCTTCTTCTGCAATTATCTCTTCGCTTTCAGCCCTATTCGCATTTGCAATATTCACCTCATTTTCACTATCAGATAGTAGAAGAGAATCCTCACTGTCTGATGGAACAGTTCGGATTATAGCATCTCCACGTTTGCTTCCGTAAAATGTTCTTGTATCCATGTTTGATTTTCCTAACAGCAAACAGAAAAAATACCATAGTTACACAGCGTTCCCGAATGGATACAAAACAAAAACAGTTTTCATTTTGTTGACAAAGTAAAAATATCTACCAAATTATATGCTGGACAATTAATTACAACATAGAAGCAATAAATAAAAAATTCTGAATGTTGTTACTTACGTTTTTACACAAAAAAAAAATTAAGAAGAGACGCAATTACACACACTTCAGCAATCGCCATTTGCATACATAAAGCCCGGTGAATTCAACTAACAACGTCCGCATGCTTGGTTCAATTCGGCGCAGACGCAAAAGTAGATGTTCCCAAGTGGTCTCACCGTGCGCTTGCCGCGAGATTGCCTGCTAACAAGGTGTTACAAATTTTCTAAGTATATGTTCCCATATGGGAACGTTGTGCAATAGAGGGTTAAATTATATGCATAAAATCTAAAAAAATATTTTCCTACCGAAAAAAAATTCAAGAATTACAAAAAAAAATAAAAAATAACTTTCTTTTTCGAAAAATGTGAATGATATAATTAGCCCTTTGTTGGCTGAATTTTTCAATTTCCTCCATTATTTTTTTTTTAAATTTAAATGTGATAAATACATGTGTGAGTAATATATTTATTAGTATAAAAACAATACAAAACATAATATAATGAAATGAAATATAAGGGCGGTTTCGCAGTGACACCACTGGGCGTTAAAAATAATATTGGCATGAATTATTTCAGTATATTTATTTTGTATGATATTCAACAAAACAATTTTTTTTGTCACTTAGGCACAATCCGACGTCACATCTGAAAGAGAGAATAAAGTATATATAAATTAGAGACCATTAAAAGCAGATGATGCGATTTTATACCTTGAACACATCCATCTGGTGCGATGAGGCTGTCCCTTAGAACTACATAAAGCACATCTTCTTGATGAACAATGTAGAGGCATATGGGCACATGAATCAAATCTGATTTTGTAATGGTTATCAAAGCTAGGACGCCCTCTTTTGGGGGTAGTAGTATCGCTCCCAATAAGACCTAAGGCAACCGAGAGTCTAAAAATCTTTAGCGACATTGTTTTAGATTGTGCTCTTTCCTTGAAAATGATGTATGAATTCACTACTGCCGCTTCCAGTAGGTACCAAAAAATCCGGTGCCACCATTTTTTCGACTTTCTGTCGATTTCATAGCAAGACTTGGGCATGTCGAATATATCAACATGTCCCATATGTTTATTATAATTTCTTACTAATTGGGGGCATGTCAGTTCCTGTAATGTACCGTCCTTTTGCCTTCTATTTGTAGTAGAATCATCTGAAGGATCCATATGGTTACGCAGGAAATGCACTGCTTTACTATCTTTCCATTTTACATACACAAGTCCATCTAAACTGACCCTGTAATCCGATTCTCCTCTTCTCAAATCATTATCTGCTTTTATCCCTTTTGGTAGGTTCTTTCTGTTACGTTTCACAGTCCCACATGCGTATATCATATCTGCCTGTAAGTTCTTCTGCAGACTAACCGAGTTGAAATAATTGTCAAAATATACGTTATGTCCTTTCCCAACCAGAACTCTGGTCAGGTCTTTGACAACTCTACCTCCTAGGTCATGTTCTGAAGCCTCTCCTATCTTCCCGGTGTATATTTGAAATTGAGAAACATAACCAGACGAGTCTGCCCTTACCCAAACCTTGTAGCCTCTTTTGATAGGCTTTAGCGGCATGTATTGCTTTAGGCTGCTACGCCCTTTGAATCGAATCATGGACTCGTCCACCGATTGATTCTGTGAAGGTTTGTAACACCCTAAAAAAGATTGAGACAGTTTTTTAATGACGGGACGTAACTTATAAAGTTTGTCATAATTAGGGGAGTCTCTGCGTGGGAGAAGCGAATTATCATTTGCATGAAGGTTTCCAAGCAACCATTTGAATCTATCTCTTGACATTTTCGTAGATATGAACATATCTCTGAGTTCTGGCCGAGAAGACCAGTAGTCAGAATAGCTGGGCAACCTCTTGATGCCCATCATCAAATTGAGAGCAAGAAAAGTTTTCATTTCTCTCAAATTTACTGACTTGAAAGCAGGCCTGTTGTTTTTTTGTACAGCGTATAAATTGGCCTGGAAGGTGAGGTGTTCAATTAGAGTTTTTGGGAAAATCTGAAGAAATACTTCAGTTGGTGTTTCCATGTCATCAGGAATGTTAGGACCATAGTCTTCACTAAATTCTTTTTTATTTTTCAAGCAGTTGCTTGCAGAATTAGCCCAAACAGTTTCCTTCAATTCTCGTCTTTGTATTTATGAAAGAGGTAACTCATCGTTACTGTCCCATTCTTCATTTTCTTCAGGATGTGTAAATATTATTGGTAAATTTTCTATATCGAATAGATTTTGGTCAACATCGTTATTTTCTAACTCCGTTATGTTTTCATCGTCATCGTCATCATCACCTATGTCGGATTCTCCCCCAGAGGGAATCTCATCCACTAAAGTAAAAAAGTCATCTGGAGGCATGTTTTCTAACTCAGCAAGAGAGAAGCATGTTTTTATGCCCGAAAAATTAAAAATGATGGTGACGTTGTTGTTGCCTGGTGGTTTTGATATGACACCGCAACGTTATTGACAAAAAAATAATTAAATACTATTAATTTTTCTTTCAAATTGATAATTAAGTGTAGTTACACATTGTAGAATAAAAATTTGCTAAAAACTTACCACTCATATTTGGAAAAACAATATAAAACAGAAAAAACAAACTCTGCTCTCAACATATATACTACCACGTGCTCACAATGTGAAACTACTGAAAAAGAGGCATCAACGCGTCACAATATAGCAGAGACTTGTGGAGGGCCAGTCTATGCGTGCGCACATTATAGTGGTTCCACGATAAAGCCACTAGACAGCTAGAAATAAATTTGTCTTTTATTGGTTTCGAGGTGAAACCACTAGCCAACAAAGGGTTAGCCAGCCAAATGTGGCAAAGAACAAAATGCATTAACATAGTTCCTACACTAATGCCGGCGTTTCTAAGCCGCGTGTAGCATAATATGCACAATACAAATGCATTAAAAATTATGCAGTTAAAGTTTCTCGCTGGTTTCTATAAAACCAATTTCGAATATATATATTCTCTTGATAAAATAGACGACTGTCAAAAACTACAAGCAGCATTGTTTATAAATCAATTGAGCGTCGAATATGCAGTGACATTATAATTGGCATGTGAAAACGACAGATTCAAAATTGTACTTCTGCACATCTCCCAGAATATGCCACGACGCGAAGTTCTGAATTTCATCAAATATGCACTGAGAAAAAATGGAGTACTAAGTTTCACAATTGTAAAATAAAATTCTACAAATTATAGTTCATATAGGGACAGAAACAATTTGTAGTAACAATACTCAATTTTTTGTAGTTTTCATTTTACAGTAAAACACACGTTTAGAGATACACCTTAACAACATTGCACAAATGTACTACACAAAAGTCCAAGGTGTTGCAGTTTTTAGTGTAAACTACTACTAAATATTGTAGAAGTCGTTGCCAACGCTTGCTTTAAGTTATTCTATGCTGTACAGCGAATATTACGGAAAACACTTTAAAGAAGTACAAGCTCTTTTGTTGGGAAATACTACAATATTGTAGTTCTTAACACAACTGCTATAGAAATATGTTGCACAATTTTGTAACATTTTGCAATAAATGTGAATTCTCCAGTACTACAATTTGTATAAATGGGTAATGCAGGCCCTGTAGTAAAATACACTCGTAAATAAAAATATTTGCTTTATTTTGTAGTAGGCAAGTACATACACAACTGAAAACTATACATTACTACATTCTACAAATCAAATGAAACATATTACAAAGCATATCTTGTGGATATTAAACTTTTTTTTTGAGTAATATTCGAAAACAAACAGGGCTAGGTAAGTACATACATAAGTGAAAACAATACATTACTACAGTCTATAAACCAAATGAAACATTTTACAAAGCATATCTTGTAGATATTAAACATTGGGTATGTATTATACATGACTGGAAAGATATTTAAATAGCTATCCAAATATGTAAAAAAAGTACCATAGTGCTATTTGAAATAAAAAAAGTTGATGTCACTTCCAGTTAGACCGGAAGCGCTATACGCGATTAAATGACTTGAGACCCATATATTACCCATACAAAAGTTGTAAACAATATTTTATAAAATAAGAAAATAGGCGGTTGTTACATGTTTTCGTTGTCACCCGATATACTAACAGAATTAACAAAATCTGTCTTCAAACACAACCTAATCAACTGTTTTCGTTACTTAGTCGTGCATACGTACTCGTTGCACCTTCTTCTGCTGCATCTGCAATACTATCTTCTGATGAATTTAAAGAGCTGGAAGCTACCGACACTGTGCACTTGTCGGTGTCGGCATCACTACCAGGGTTCACAAATACAAAGGTACTTTCTTCGATGGTCTGAAATAAGAACATTACTTGTGTTTAACCGTATTCAATCATTTTTAAGTAAACGTTAACGACTTAAGTAAAAGTATAAAACATACAAAAGTTAATTTAAATGTTTACAGCAAGTACCCACCTTTTTTAAACGACGGTGTTGGTAATATTTGTTTAAGAATTTCCTCCGCATCCCCACTGCAGATATTATACAGGATATATCATCATATGTTAAACACTCAAAGGCTTCTTGGTCCACTTGATGCTCTTCAAGCATAGGTAATTAAACGACTACTATTATTAAACTTGTATTCAACAAAATTTTGTTTTATTAGATTTTTAAACATGTACACTCCCTCACAAACCCTTGTTTATGTAGGAGTTTTCCTGTAGGGTTACGCTATAACAGCTTAATTTATTTTGAACGTAAACAGAATGTAAATAAAATACCTAGATTTTCAAGCGACCAAAATGGCGTCTGCCGTACTGGATTTCCGCAAGTTGAATGCATTACCGTTATAACGGTTGAAATAAAATTAAAACAATATACTGGAAAAAACTCGTGCCATATAAAATTCCCAGCGTAATTTAAAATTTGCCGCTAATAGCAAATTGTTGTGCAATAATTTTGTTGCACCTCCACTTTATACACGGGCTTGAAAATAATACTAATAGGTAGGTATTTACCTTCAAACATTTTTGTTAAATCGGCCAATCCCCATTCAAAAAGAAGGTTTTGACATAATCGTACATTTCTTTTTTATTTATTAGGAATCAACCACAAAAATCAAACGCTGAAACAATTAATAACTCCACAATAAAATCTCCGACGCTCAACGCACTATGCTGCAAAGAAAACGCCGCCGATGTGCGCGCCAAGTTAAAATGCTGATCCGTGCAATTTGCACAAAGGCAAGTATTCTAGATTTCTTGTTGCTGCGATTGTCGAAAATATATAAACATAAAAAAGGAATTAACCCAAAGAAAGTGTTAAATCGTGACAACAAAGCAGTAGTAAAAATTTTTCCACGCATTATAGATTCTTCAAATAAATAATGTTGCAAGTTTTACATTATTGTTGCATCTGCTTTGGTAGTTTCAACAGGGATCTGTTCAATAATTGTTGTGAATAATTGTAAATAAATATTTGATTGTATTATAATTTTGTACAAGAAAGTAAAAAATTGTTATTGAAATTCAAGCCAACGTCAAATCATAGATGTAAGAAATACAACTAAATATTGCAGAACGTTGTCAAAATGCTTTAATTAAACAGCAAGTATAAACATTGAATTTAAATTGTGTACAATCAACAATAAACTTATTCACACGAGGGCTTCGTCTAGAGTGTCCCGTACGAGCAGACCCCGCCGCTTTCAGCCAGCACGCTGTCGTCACCGTCTTCGGTAAAGTCGTAAAAATGTTGAGTTGACAGCTAGACCAATAAATTCGATAATATTTCTAACACGGCCCTTCCTGACGTTGTGAGTGTCCTCACTCAGGTAGGACCTGGGAAGCTGTTCTTGAGCTGCAATTCAACACAATTTTAGACTTTATACAATTTAATGTTCCTACACGTCAACGTGTACAATGGTCATTCCACAATCAGCGTCCATCTGTTGACACTTCTGCCCGTACTCTAAATGCTGAAAGGAAATAATCAAACTTGGCCAAGTTTCATTAGAAATCTATATTACTAATAACTCTTAACATAACTAAAACATAGAGGGTGTATAATATGTGAAACAAACGACTTACCTGTAGGAAGTTCGTTCCATATTATGCGAACGCAGTCTTTTCCAAATTGGACACTATGTAGTGGCACTTGATTTGTGTCTCGCGCACACTCTTTAACCAAATGAGAATTGCTTGTCCATAACACCTCAGGTCCAGCTGAATCAGAACACGATTTGTGTTGGCGAATCGTTTTGCTTCTGGGTGTTTTGGGGCGGGTTGGGAATGGAATTTGGAAAAGACTGCGTTCGCATAATATGGAACGAACTTTCTACAGGTAAGTCGTTTGTTCCACATATTATGCTTCACTGCAGTCTTTTCCAAATTGAACACTATGTAGATGTTTAACCAATACAAAACGATTGAAGAAGAAAAACAATAACTTTATTGATGGTACAACACTAGAACTATGTAATGTAAGGTATAGTAACTGAGTATTTAATTGATTGGCATGCTTAACTAATTGCCTGTTGGTTTAGTATAACGGAGTGAGCGAATTCGTTTTGGGTTGCTATTAAAGGGCGACAATAGAATTTTGCGAATACTAGAGAGTTTTTCGACCAGCCAGCTGCTTTCCATATCTGTTCGATGCTAAGTCCTGTCCTGTTTTCGGCAGAAGTAGACGCATGTCGTGTAGAGTGGCTACCAAATATTTTAGTGTCAACTCCGCTGTCCTTTAACACTGATTTTACCCACCTGCTCAGTGTTTGGGTGGTTGCTTGTTTGTGGGGAGGTCGAGTAGTTATGAACAGGTATTTTTCTTGATGGTTCCTAAGTTGTGTGGTTACATGAATACATATATCGTTCCATTGTTAAAGCCACTCATAATTTTGGATTGTCGGTAAAATAATTTATTTTTAGTATGGGCTGTTCTCGTTTCGGGTTTGATGTTTTTAGAATATCTGTAATGGGGATTTCTAGACTTGTGTTGGTTTGAACTATTTCGTTTAATCTAATTTTTGTGAATGTTTGCATGCGATGACCTGTGGTTAACGCTAATAACGTCAGTAATTTTGTTGTAAGAGTTTTTAGGCCTAACGTTTCTAGTGGGAATTGTTGTTCTAAGTGGGTTAATACAACTGAAGGATCCCATTTAACTTGGTACTTGGGGAAACTTGGTTTTTGTTTGAAAATGCCTTTTAGGTATCGTTTTACTAGTCCTTCTTTGTCGTAATTTTCCCTAAGTATTAGCGTGAGAGCTGATCTGTGTGTGTTCATTGTGTTGTAAGTTGTTGTAGGTGTGAACTGCTTGTCTAGGAAACAGATAATGTTGGTAATTGTTGGGTGTAATAGGTCTACATTGCTATTTTTACAGTATTGGTACCACTTCCAGATGCTTCCCGAATATTGTTTCAGAGTGTTTTTGCTGAGGGAGGTTACTACGGTGGACACGGCAGTTTCGGGCGCTCCTTTCTTTAAAAATGCCTCCCGGATAATCTGCCTGCTGTCATCGAAAGTTTTTCCCAAAGCGGATGGCTCCCTCTGAAAGGGGATAACAGTAAGTTTTTGTTAGGGGCTACGTGTAAGGGTTCCGTGACAAGCAATTTTTGGAAAATTGGGTACCAGGGCTGGCTAGGCCAGTCTGGAACAATTAATATGCCTTCGGCTTTGTCTGTAATTACTTTATTAACGACTTTACTTAATAAGGCAAACGGGGGGAAAGCGTAGAATAGTGAAAATTTTCCCCAGTCTAAGGTAAATGCGTCTGTTATTACGGAGTGCGGGTCCGGGAACCAAGATACATAATTTTTGCATTTTGTGTTGGAGTATGTGGCGAATAAGTCGATCTGTGGGGTGCCTAAGATTCTAATTATGTACGTATAGGTATTTATATCGAGGGAATATTCCGTTTCTATTTTGAGTTGTCTAGATTCTGAATCTGCTTGAAAATTGTCTTTGGAAGAAATATATGAAGCTGTGATACACAGGTTTCTAACTTCGCAGTACCGCCATATGCATTTTGCTAAAGGTTTTTATATTTTACTCCTCCCATTCTGTTTATGTACGATATTGCTGTGGTATTGTCCAGTCTCGGTAGGATGTCGCAGTTTGTTACGTCTTTAGTGAATTATTTAAGTGCGTTAAACGCTGCTAATAATTCGAGATTGTTTATGTGGTGTTCGCGTTCTTCTGGAGTCCAAAACCCATAAGCGGGATCGTTGCCGCATACTGCCCCCCACCCGGATTTTGAAGCGTCACTAAAGATTTCTTGTTTGAATTGGCGTTTCCGTATTGTGTAACACCGAAAGCCACCAATTTACGTCCGCCTGTAGGGTGGTCGGTACCTCTATTACGGTATTGTAATTGTTGGTATTATTTTTTAGATTGAGATACTTTACTCTTTCAAAGTGCTTGGTATGCCCCCACCCATATTTGACTGCGGGACAAGCTGCAACCAGCATGCCTGTTAATTCTGCTAAAAACCTGATACTATGGTGTTTATGTTTTTTGAGAGATAATAGTTTAGCGGTGATTTTTTGTTTTTTCTCGCTAGGTAGTATTACTGTGAGGTTTGCGGTGTTGTAACGGAAACCTAGGAAGGTGCATACTTTGGTTGGTTGTAGGACGCTTTTCCGATAATTGACTATAAATCCTAAACACTGTAGAATGTAAATCGATGTCTCGATGCTCTTGGGGCATGCAGTGGGAGTTTTATCGATTATTAATATGTCGTCTAAATAATTCACGGATATTATGTGTTTGGTTAGGAGCAAATGCATAACTGGTTTCATGATTTTTGTAAATATGTAAGGTCCTGTGCAAAGTCCGAACGGAAGACAGTGATATTCGTAAGTGTTTCCCTGGTATGTAAATCGTAGGTATTTTTTACTATCCGCGTGAATGGATATCCTGTAATACGCGTCTTTTAAATCGATATTGCCTAGGTACGCGTTTTCTGTTATCATATTCCAGACTGTTTTGTGGTTTTCTAGTTTGAAATGAGGGGCACGAATGAACCGATTTAAGTTCTTAAGGTTTAAGATGAACCTGTATTCGCCATTTGATTTTTTCCTGAGGAAATATGATGATAAAAATTGTGATGGGGTAGGTTTGCATTCGCTTATTACCTCGGTTTCGAGCAGTTTATGAATGGCTGCTTTCATGATTTTCTGGTAAATTTTTTGTGATTGACGGAAACACGTTTGGGTTTGAGGTTTTTGAGTGAACCGGACTTTGTATCCTTGAATCCATTTCAGGATTGTGCGGTTGGTTGTGAGTAATGACCAGTTGTTTAAGAATTGTTGAAGGCGGCCGCAACGTTTTTGCATTACCTGGGTTATTTGCGGCGATAGAATTCCCTGTAGTTCTTGCGAGGTGGCTGGTAAGGGTTGCCTGTGGTGATTGCGGCTCCCTTCTGCTTGGTTTGCTCTGGCGGGCGTACGCCAACCTCTGCTCCTGTACAGCTCCGTTTTCGGGGTGTATGGCTTGGCGTTACCTCGGCGAGGGGGGCGGTAGGAGTTTAAAGGTGTGGCGAGTTGAAAGTTCTTTTTTGTAAAGGTCTCTTTTGCCAGAGCTAGCTCCTTGCTGCTTCGTTCTGCTAGTTGTACTGCTTTAAACTCTTCGGATAAGCGATTTCGGCACACGCATTAATCTGGTTTGGTCTCAGCACTACTTTAACCGTAGGGTTGACCAGTGGGTACACTGGAAATTTCCGGTGGATCGACAGCATGTTGAACGTGTCAGATAGGATACGTCCGGCATCCATAACTATTGGTAAGCTTGCCGGTGCAGTTAGTAGGGTCTCCCCGAGGGTTAAATACTGATGGTCCAAGGTTGCTAGGGCGCTCAAAGCCGTTCCGAGCCTCCCTTGAATTTTTTGCAAGAATTTGTCTTTTCTTATGTCTGTTTCGGACATTAAACTGAGAATTTCGGGATTCATATCGGGTGGTTTAAAGTTGCAGTTGTTGGGAGTTTGGTATTTTTGTGAAAGTTCATTTCTTTTCTCGCTCGTGTCCCCGTTGGCTAAGTAATGATTCCATCTATTCATGATTGATGGGTGGACTGCGGGTGCTGTTGGTTCGACAGGGGTAGTCGGGTCTTCCCCCATTAATGCCAACAAGTCCGGTTGGGCTTCGGAAAAGGTGTCTGCTCCCTCGGAGTCGTCTTCATCGGACGAAATGATTCGCACTCTGCGTCGCTTCGGTCGAGGGGGAGTAAGAGGGTGATCACTGTCCGAGGAACCTGAAACCGCAAGGTGCTTTGTGTGTTTGTGATAGAATTTTAATGAGGTCAAACGCCACACAAGTGATTTGCCGATTCTTGGAACTGCTATCAATTACTGGCCTTAATGGTGGGACTGAAGGTCGCACTTTGCTAAATTTTGCTTAATAAACAAGACGCTTTATTGCGGCTGGTAATGCGATATCTGCAAGACGCTTGCGTCACCGACTTGTCGGCGCGATGATGTTATGTCGGTCAAGGTTGTGACTCCGACAATCCGCCACAGAGAAAAGGTGGTTCTTTTGCTGTCTGAGGGAGGTGGGTTAAGGCGGAAAAAACCCTCACAGGATGTGGTTAAAACTTATACCACGAGTAACAATTTCCATGTAGGGTTGATTAACTTATATCAACCAGACTGGGTGGTTTAAACTTATACCACTGAAGGTTACATCGCCTTGTACCGTTGATTAAAACTTATATCAACTAAGGAGCGAGTAACTGATGCCACGAAATTCGGCTTCCTTGATTTCCGGTTAATCCCTCGTTGATGTGAGGAAAAAGAGCGGTAATTATTAAGAGGTACTTACTTGTAGACGAGTCATCGCTCGATAATAACCGCCTCTTGAGCTGTAGTTTAAGGATTTTTCTCTCCAACTTCACTTTATTGCGTCCCCGGTTTCTCATTATGATGCACTAATCACGTCAAGCGCGGACGACACAAAGAAGTGTTCTGATTCAGCTGGACCTGAGGCGTTATGGACAAGCAATTCTCATTTGGTTAAAGAGTGTGCGCGAGACACAAATCAAGTGCCACTACATAGTGTTCAATTTGGAAAAGACTGCAGTGAAGCATAATACTATTTAACGCTATCTAAACTACTGGACACCTGTACCTTGCAATGCCCGTACCACCAGTGTCCCCAGGAGAGCATATCATGATCCATCAACACACCATGACGACTACCATACAAAACCCTTGCATGTTACCGCCGTCAGGTAGCAGAATCATATACCGACACACACCTTCTGTACAGGTAGGGAACTTACAATCCCTAGCCTATTGCTTGGTCATAATGGATCATCCATGGCCTCATCTTATCGACCCCAGCCACTCCATTATATCGCAGTCGGAAACGGCTGCTGCCAGGGATGTCGGAAATCTCATACCGGTCTTTTCCAACCACCTTACACCCGTTTGCACCAGTTACCCTTAAGTATTAATTGTCACTTAAACTGCGCCTTAACTTAAAAAGACGTTGCACCAGCTAAAATAAGGTCCACTTAAGACATAAGTGGCACTTAAATGTAAGTGATGGATTTCCTTCGCCTAAAGTTGCCCTTAAACATAAGTTGCAGTTATGCGCAGGCGTGAAGCGAAGTGGGCGTAGTTTTGGTGGGAATTATTATTAGAGAACCTTACCTATACTCATTACTCACGTGTTTCTGTTGTATGTACTTTCGTGCTACGTTTTTTGTATTGTAAAGTAGTAATAAAATAATTATGGCTCTACAACCAATGTTTGATATATTAGAAGATGATGATTTAGATGACATTCATGTTATTTCTAATGGAATTCCACGGCAAGTTTATGAACGTGCAGATTATTATCATAATTTAGATGAATTAAATTTTTTCAATCGATTCCGGTTGACAAAAGACGTGGTTTTGTTTTTACTGTACATCATTTTAGAGCAACTAGAATTTCCATATGACACGTAAGTAGCTATGCATACCCTTCCATAATTGTGATACTTTAAAAACGGAAATAAATCTTCAGTAGTAGTACACATCGATTTGGCTCTGAGGTAGACATTGATCTTATATTTGTCAAATTGTAAATTTTAGGAACAATTGTTATCTCCCATCAACCAACTGCTAGCGTGCCTAAGGTTTTACGCTGCTGGGACACATTTACTCAGCATTGGAGACTTTGGAGGAATGCATGTGTCAACGGCTTGTAGAGTTATCAAGCGAGTCTCTGAAGCCATAGCAGCTCAATCACAAAGATTTATTAAATTTCCAACTACAGCAAACGACATTCAAAGGACGCAAAATATGTTTTACAGTGTATCGGCCTTTCCTAGAGTAGTTGGTGCGTTGGATTGCACACATATTAAAATATCATCGCCTGGTTTGTATTTTGAAACTTACTTTTATCTAGAGCACTTTAATTACTTCATCTCTGGTTTAAATTACTTCTAAAAACCTCGGTAATAAATAATCTTTATTTTCTTTTTATGCAGGTGGTGATGATGCAGAGGTTTTTAGAAATCGGAAACAATATTTTTCGATCAACGTACAAGTATTGCAACAGTAATTTAGAATTAATTAATGTTGTTGCAAGGTGGTCAGGCTCTTCCCATGACACAACAATTGTTAACAACAGCAACATTTGTGCAAGTTTTGAAGATGGCGCATTTAATAATTGTTGGGTTAGTATACACAGTCTATTTTACTAGCTCATATAATAATTTATTTACTTTAGGGGACAGCGGTTATCCTGTACGGTCATATTTGATGACACCATTAGCAAATCCAATTATAGAAGCTGAACAACTGTATAATGAAGCACATATCCGTACAAGAAATACAGTGGAAAGGTGCTTTGGAGGGTGAACTGCATATACTTGATCAACTAATCCAAGATAGTCACATTCCAAATTTGCCACAACCTCAAGCAGCTGGTGCTGGTCTTAATGCCAGAGCAGCGTTAATAAATAATTATTTTGTAAATTTTAAAAATTTAAAAAAATATATTTTTTCTAAATGTTCTTTGATTTGTATAGAATTTTCCTTATTGTTATGTATTTATATTATATAATTTAGAGCAAAGCGTGATATTGATTATGAAGATGCAGTCTAAATGAAGAATACTGTTAAAATAATTTAAAATGATGTGCTGTTAATTCTATAATGGAAAACTAAAGTTCCTTTTACAGACGAGAAACATTCAGTCCTGGCATTACTCTATGCATTATTATAATCTTAGTAGTACGTTTGAATTTAAAAAAATGTTTGTGCCGTTTTTTGGTTTTTAAATAAAAATACACATGCTTAAAAATACACTAAACTATTTATTTTTAAAACTACTACATTAATAAACACAAAATAATTATAATATACATAAATACTAAACCTACAAAAACATTTATTAGTAATAATAAACTTACATTAATTTATAAAAAAAATATAACAACTAATATTAATAATATACCTATGTCCTACACGAATACAAACTACAAAAAATAATAACTAATTGAAATCCTACTATAAACTTATTTTTTTAACTTTCCAGTCAATTCTTTTAACTTCAGCTTTTTAATGGCGTTATCTAAGCGGACACCTGTTTTGCGCAATTGAAATTCCTCCCTTTCGCGTTCTTTTTTTATTCTATAATCTTCTTTTTCTCTGGCAGAAGATCCTTGCAGCAGTTGCAGTTGCAGTTTCGCCAACTGCAACTTAGCCTCTGCCAGCTCCGAATAACTATTTGTTAAATCGGAGGAATTTTTAAAACTGGCAGCAACAGGTCTCCTACGCTTTTGCCATGCATTAGGCACATCCCTCTCGGCGTTTTTCAAAGCTGGCCGCAGTTTGATGTTTTTCGGCGTTTTTAGGTGGCTAACCTTGTAATCGCCCCAATCCAATAATTTAGGCTCAGCGTGCTCCTGAAAATAAAAAGTCAAATCAATACCAATAGCACAATAACACGAAATCAAACTTACAGTATCTTCCTCTACTTCAGTTGCAACTGCAGTACTGCTCGATGCAATCGGACTTGGGGCCATTGAAGTCACATCATCATGCACGACCAGAAACTGCTCGTCAGTTTCTTCTTGCTCGCCACGAACCAACGGAAAACTAACTGCGTCGTACTTGTTTGTAAGACCCGTTACCGATCGATGTCTCAGTTATGAGGGACATGGTGAAATCATGTAACGGGTCTTTCTTAATTACGGTTTCAGTCCCACCGCCAGTTTTTATAAAGCTGCGCCTCTCGGCAGCTGCTGCAGTGCGCGTTTTTTCTTTTGGTTTTCGTAAAAAGTTTTTAATGACTCTTTTACGAGGAATTTGGTTTGGCGCCTGGCCATTAAACTCGCAGATCACCTTGTCCCAAGCAGCATCTTTTTCCCGTCAAGTAGTGCCATTTGTGGCTTTGCACTCTACTGTGATTTTAAATTTCGCCACTAGATTTAGTAAAACTACGATTTCCTCATTGCTAAAATTAGCCCCTCGCTTCTTCTTTTCGGCCACGTTCATCTTCACAAAATAAAAACACTCACCACAAGACACCAACACGAACAAGATTTAGCTAGATTATGGTTATCTTTCCATCCTGAAACGTGTTTTTCCAAATTATTGCATAAAAGTTACTTTGTAGAACGGGATGAATGTATACAAACTCTAACGATAAACAGAGATAACAATATTTTAACGTTTTCTAAACACCAGAGTGCGGATAATTTAACAAGCAATTGCAGCCACCTTCACAAAACATATGTCTACATTGTTGCCATATCTAAGTGGTACTTAAATAAGTGTTGCTTACAAAACGTTGGTGCAGCGTAAAGGAAATATAAGCTACACTTAAAGTTAAGTTACACCTTACTGAGTGCCACAAACGGGTGTTAGTCACTCGAAATGGACCCCGCCACTTGGGTGACAACTTCCGACTTTGTCTCGTGGCTGGCACACTGGTAATCCGTACTAACACCAAATCGCCGATGTCATACAGCCGTGCCTGAGTTCGCTTTTGGTCGTAACGACGTTTTTGCTCAGCTTGCTACTGTTTCGCATTGACTGCCATGCGGGTACGCACTTCGGTGACATCCAAGACCTCCCGTTCCTCCGGCTCTAACAGGCCGTCTGAAACAACTCTGTACCCCGTTAAAGCTTCGCTCGGGGTTACCCCGATTGCCTTGTTTACTGTACCGTTCAGCCCTAATTGAATGTTTGCAATGTTCTCGTCGCAACAGTCGTCATCGTTCTTTGCCCCCATGGTAGCCAAAGAGTTTACTATACTCCTATTATATCTTTCCACCTGCCCGTTCCCGCGTGGAATGCCTACAGCGTTTAAATGGTGTTTAGTGCCTATACTTTGGCAGAATTGTTGAAATGCTTGGCTGCTAAACGATTTACCCCGATCACTGATTATTCTACACGGGACTCCAAATGTCTTTATCATATCTTCTAGGGCGTTTATAACCAATATTGTTTCAGTGGTTTGTAACGGGTAAATTAAAATAAATTTTGTGAAGGCGTCAATAATAACTAAAACTTGAGTGTTGCCTGTTTTTGATTTTACGAATGGTCCGACGTGATCTATGTGTACGTTGTGGAAGGGTGTCGGGTGTTTTGGGATGGGGTGTAAATATCCGGGTGGTTTTGCTACAGGTGATTTGAAATATAAGCAATTAAGACAATTACTAACATACTTTTTAACGAAACGTCGTAACTTCTTAAACCAGTATTTGCTCGATCTTAACTCATAAGTCTTTTCGATGCGAAATGACGACCTACATCGTCGTGCGTCATACGCAAGATTTGAAATTTTGCGAGATCCTGTACTACCCACCTTAGTCCGTAATTAGTGATCCTATACACTTTACCTCCTTTTAACGCGTAGTCACGAAATATGTCTTTGTTTTTGCAAGTTCTCCCGATGCTAGGATAGTTTTAATTTTTTTTATATTCTTATCGCCTTGCTGAACCGCCAACAACCAATTATCCTCGGTTATTGCCGTGATGAATAACCCCTTTGTGACAATCGGAAGATTTCTACTCAATGCATCCACGTGCTGCATTTGCTTCCCCTGGCGATGGACAATGCGATACTGATACTCGCTGAGTGCGAGTATCCATCGGCCTATAAGGGCATTAACCTCGGTTTTCAAAAATGCGCCTTTAACCGCGGCACAGTCTGTGACAACAGTAAATGATCTACCTAGCAAATATTGCCGGAAACGTTTAACTGAAGCTACCACGGCAAGAGCGTCCAATTCAAAAGAGTGAAATTTTTGTTAATCCCTGGTAGTTTGTCTACTAAAGTAAGCCACAACTCTTTCTCTCTTATCGTGGACCTGTACCAAGATTCCAGCAAGACCCCACCGACTAGCATCGGTGTATAAATTAATCTCCAATCTTGGGTCAAATAATGCTAACACTGGTACCGACGTGAGACAATGCTTTAATTTTTGAATAGCCGCTTGTTGTTCCACTTCCCACGCCCATTGGGCATCTTTTCGCAGTAACTAGCTCAAAGAGTTTTGCTTTTGTAGCATACTCCGGGATGAACTAGCGGAAATACCCGGTCAAGCCCAAGTACTGACGTATTTGATGAACGTTCGTTGGTTTTGGGAACCGGGCCACAGCTTCAATTTAACTTTGGCTCGGTTGAATATTTGAGTTGCTAATTTCGTAGCCTAAATACAGAATTTTTGTCTGTAGAAAAAATATTTTTTTAGATTTAACGTTAATTCGTGGTCTTTGAAAAGCTGCAAGATTTCTAGCAATATTTGAAGGTTTTCGGCGACAGTAACAGAAGGAATCAAAACGTCGTCTAAATAAACCAGGACCTTGTTAAATCTCAATTCCCCAAGAACTGAATATAGCATTCTTTGAAACACTGCGGTAGAATTGGTATGGCCGAAAGGTACCCGTAAAAACTCATAATGTCCATCCTGGGTCACAAACGCAGTTAGCGGAATAGATTCATGCGATAATATCCCGAAAAAAGGTCTAAACTAGTAAAATATTTGAACCAGACAGACGTCTCAGTTGTTCTTCAATTTGAGGAAGGGGGTACTTATCAAGGACTGTAATTTTGTTTAACTCGCGATAATCCACGCATAAACGCTTCTCTCCGTTTTTCTTTGAAACTAATAGCACATTACTTGCGTATGGCGACCTTGATTCTGGAATAATTCCGTTTTTAAGTAGTTCGTCAATAATTGCCCTTATATGATCGCGTTCGTGGTCGGAGAATTGCCGCGGTTTGTGACTAATAGATTTTTCAGATGTTAAAGTTATTTTCATTTCTGTTAAAGAGGCAACACCAAGTTCAGACATATTTGCGGCGGTGCATTCAGAATATGTGTTTAAAAGTTTTAAAAGCGACTCTATTTCAACCGGGTCTTCAACGCCAACATTAATAAGCGACCGTTCTAACATATTCATACTGACGTTTTCTGTAAATTCTAATAAATTACCACTTTTATTATAGCAATGTCAGGAAGTTCGGTGAAATTCTGACCTATTAGTAAATCAAGTCCCATGACAGCACGCTGAATAACATAAAGTTCGATATCTTGCTCGACTTTGTCGACACTAACAACAACGCGAACGAAAGAGTGAGGTTTAATGTGGGACCCACTTAACGTAGACAAAATAATTTTGTTTTTTAACAACATCTCTTTTAACGATAATTGTGTAACCGCATGTTTTGTAATTAAAGAGCATTCGCTGCCGAAATCGATAAAACATTTAATTTCGTAATTATTTACGAACACGGTTTTGAAAAATTTCCCATTGGTGTTTTTGCCTAGAAAATTTATATTGTATTTTTCAGGTGCTAGTCATAATCGGCCTTGCGGGCAATTTCGTTTGCAGTGGCCCACTTGTTTACATTTGAAACACTGCAGTAACGAGTTTGTTTTGAAATCTTTCACGGTTTTAGGTGCTACCGAATATTCTTTGCTTGTACTAGCAGAGACCCTCGCCGCCGCTGTGTCGAGTACATTTTTACCCACCAGCCCCGGCTTTTTTTGTCGCTCGTCTAAAGTTTTGAAATGCCTGGCTAATATACTTGGACATTTTATCCCTGCCGTTTCCACTGAAAATTTTATTTGTTCGTCACGGATTCCGCCCATGATTAAATTGACTTTGTCTTCGTCGCAAATTTGGAGTTTTAACTTGTTAATTAACGCTATTTTTTTAAATGTATACTCAGATAAAGTTTCCCCGCTTTTCGGAATACATGCCATGAGATGTTCTAGAGATTTATGTAGATTGCGTTTTGGCAGAAAATTTTGTGTTAACATAGCCTTCCATTCCGGCCAAGTGAAAACTCTCGAGGGCAATCCGTGGTACCACACTTCCGCAGGACCTCTTAATTTATTCAGGGCCAAATGACAAATCGTCTAATCGTCCCAGTTGTATAATTGAGCATATTCATCTAGCGAATATAACCACTCCTTTACTTGTTGGGAAATCGGATTAAACTCTTCAACGATGTTGTTATTAATTGAGGTCACACTTACCAGCTGATCAGCATCTCTCGCCCCTAAATTCTGTACAAGACGGTCCATACCTCTTACGATGGCATCTCGTAACTGGGATATCGTGTCGCTCATCTTACTTTGCCGAGATCGTCTCGAGTGCTGTTCACCTGGCTCCGTTTTCCTGCTGCTGCTCCGACGCCCAGCGTCTCGACGTCGCTGACGCTCCTCACTCCTGGATTCGGTGCGTCTTTTTCAACTTCACCCTGAGGGTGTACTCCGGGATTCCTGGTAGGTCTCGCCCCTTTTCCTCCCACGACACCGTTCTTGTTGGTTGTCCTTGGGCATTTTTCGTAACACCACCCACAAACTAACACTTTGTTTACCGATATACCGTGTAGTGTGCGTACTTTATCCCACTTCTGATGTAAGAAATAAAACTAAATATTGCAGAACGTTGCTGAAATGCTTTAATTAAACAGCAAATATAAACATTAAATTTAAACTGTGTACAATCAACAATGAACTTATTCACACGAGCGTTTCGTCCAGAGTGTCCCGTACTAGCAGACCCCGCCGCTTTCAGCCAGCACGCTGACGTCACCCTTTTCGGCAAAGTCGTAAAAATGTTGAGTTGACAGCTAGACCAATAAATTCGATAATATTTCTAACATAGAATTTCTTACAACAGAAGTAATAACTAATACAGTTATAACAATAGCACTGTAATTTGGAACAGTTGATTATTCTACCTTTAAAGGTGTTATCTATATCCCCCCTTAAGGTATTTTATAAAATCCTTATAGTAAGGTAGAAACGATATATTCTACCTCAACAGACATTCCATATACCTTATAATAACGTGTAAAATTGTACCTATCGAGGTATAAACAAATAGGCCAAAGACGAAAACGTGAGTATTATACTGCCTAAGCACAAAGGTCATATCTGACAAAACGGCCATTTTAGGTTAGAAACATTTTTCTGAATCTGTTTATGCCATCTTGTATTTTTTTAATTTTTGTCATATAAAAAACATTTTAAGCTAATCTTGACCTCCTCTTTCACCTTTCGCACGCATAATAAGCTATTTCAGTTTATTTTATTATAAACAAGTATATATGCCCTTTTGCATTAAAGAAAAAAATCAACGTGTACTTAGTATTACGTGGCCTATCTATCAGAATTATATTTCAGAAAGAAAGTCTAGTTAATTGAGAAACAGAAATTTAATATAAAATAGTTGAAATAAACAAAAACTAATACAAATGAGAACCACTTTAATAATTTAAGGTAAGTAGGCCTACCTACCTAATAAATCTTACAACAAACAAATAAAGGAACATTTCTTGTACAAACTAAGAATTCTAAAATAATAGAAATATGTAGTTTATAATTATGATTTACGAGTAACTCGTAAATAATAATTATATAATAAACTATAAAGTATTACTCGTCCTTTTCAGGAAGGTTTTTCCAGAACGCTATTCTATTTTCTGAGACAACTTTTAATATAGCTGAGATTAAAAGCATTCTTCTTTTTCTTGCTCATTCCAGCGGATTCTGTTCGCACTCTAGGATCAGGAACTACACTTTTTTGAACTTTTGAGTCTTTCTTCTTCCGCTTTTAGTGTACTCTTTAAGTACAATTTTCTACCTTGAAGATGACCAATCGATAGCAGAAAATTTCTACCTTAAGTCTTTAAAGCTGAAAAGATAATTAATGGAGAGGTATGAAAGCAGTAGTAATCCGAAATAAAAATGGTTTATTTAATCAATTATTTAATCAGCACTATAAGTTTAAATTACATTATTTTATTTACAACCAGCGCAATTTGTGGCTTGAATTGCTTGAGAGGCTCCTCGAGCTGGCATATATTTGAGCCCAAAAAACTTAGTTTTTTTTGTCTTTTTGGGGTACTGTATATTAAAAAGAAAAATTACAGCTATAACAGCTTCCAATGCTGCTCGAGCATTTTCGGAGTCTGTTGCAGACACAATGCAGGGCAGTATACCAGGTTCCTTAAATAAAAAATTATAAACTGGAATTTTTATCATTTTGGTTTATTACTCACATTTTTTATTAACTCCATGGGGTCTTCTTTAAACAAGAGGGGAAGCAAAATTAAGAAGCCTTCACTTTGATTATCTGAAAGTACATCGCTAATTATTAATTTTTTTCTTTGTTATGAAGATAATTGCACTTACCATTTAGATTTAAGTTGCCTCCTTTATCTTAATTTTTCCTTCGTAGTTTGGACACCCAAGAATGTTTAATATTTTTTCTAGTCTTTCATTGTCAAAGAAAGCAAGTATCTGCTTTTCTATATTTTTATGGAAGAACCTCTCACAATCCTTAATCAGCTAAAAAGGAAACCGAAAAGTTTAAATAGACATATATTAATGAAAATATTCTTACTTGAGAGTGCCACTTCAAACATGGATGTATTTCTAAGAGTTCAACAATTCTTGAATTTTTGTATAATTCTTGACGGTGAGATATGGTCCTGTTCATACGGTCATCGATAACGTCGCCGTCTATGACCTCATTTACACATTCAGTGTCAGTTAGGTGGCTCTGGATAGTTTCCTCACTTTCTCCTTCAACCGGCATTACAGTAGCAAGTCTCTCTTTTTTTTCAAGAGTTAACGCCATATTCTATGCGGCTTTATGTACCGCCGCACAGTGGTCGGAAAAGCGAAAAAGCTGGCCAAAACTAGGATAAGTTTCCGAAATTAGCAAAATCTTGGATACTCAAGTTTTTGAGGTCGCTGAATACGAATTTGAAACCAGAATTTAAAAATTCAAAATGGCGGATTCAAAATGGACGACGCATTTTGAAAAAATATTTGATATGAGCGAAACTTTGTACACTTTAGTTTTTGAGGTCGCTGAATACGAATTTGGAACCAGAATTTAAAAATTCAAAATGGCGGACCCAAAATGGCCGACGCATTTTGAAAGAAATATTTGATTTGAGCGAAACTTTGTACACTTTAGTTTTTGAGGTCGCTGAATACGAATTTGGAACCAGAATTTAAAAATTCAAAATGGCGGACCCAAAATGGCCGACGCATTTTGAAAGAAATATTTGATTTGAGCGAAACTTTGTACACTTTAGTTTTTGAGGTCGCTAAATACGAATTTGAAACCAGAATTTCAAAATTCAAAATGGCGGACCCAAAATGGCCGACGGCTTTGAAAAAAATATTTGATTTGAGCGAAACTTTGTACACTTTAGTTTTTGAGGTCGCTGAATACGAATTTGAAACCCGAATTTCAAAATTCAAAATGGCGGACCCAAAATGGCTGACGCATTTTGAGTAAAATATTTCATTTGAGCGAAACTTTGTACACTTTAGTTTTTGAGGTCGCTGAATACGAATTTGAAACCAGAATTTCAAAATTCAAAATGGCGGATTCAAAATGGACAAAGCATTTTAAAAAAAATATTTGATTTTAGTGAAACTTTGTACACTTTGGTTTTTGAGGTCGCTGAATACGAATTTGAAACCAGAATTCCAAAATTCAAAATTATTTAATAGACAAATGTATGTGAACGTTTACAATTAATTTAATAAAGAGTATGTATAGTTATTCATTATCGTCATTCGAATCATCATCATCATCGGCATGAAAAAGATCACTGCAAAGAAAGAGTACCCTAGCCTCGGTGGAAAAGCTTTTACTTAGCTTCGGTAACTGTTTTCCTATGCTCGATATAAATGGGTCTGACGTAATCAATAAGCGTTGAAAAACATCCCGCATCGTATTCCCCCTAGAGCTTTTTCGAGAAAAATGTTCCCGATATTTTTTTATATCTTTATTTCTTGCTTCCTGGGCATCTTCTGACATTTGCCCAATTGGAAGCGGGGACCATTCAATAATCTGAGCACCGTGTATCAAAATCTTATGCACAGTCGTTGGCATAAAAAACCATGGGTATAAATTCACAAACAGTTCAGCAGTATCGAGACAGTATTTTCTAAATTCTTCAATCTTGACAGCAAACCCACTGGACATTACTTGCAGTATAATATGAAATTTGTGGATTAAATTTTCGTCTACTCCCAGGATTCTAGCAGACACTGTCGAATTCTCAAAGAATCGCCTCGCGGTGTTACCATCGTTAGTTGTGCCAGACCCTGGTTTCGGACAGTCAATTTTCAAATGCAATTCGTCCTTAAAAGCTTTCTGAATAACAAGTTTGCGCTGTTCAGTTATTTCTTTGTCGGGCCCTTTACGCGCTTGCCATTTATGGATACCAATCTTATAACCGACATGTAATAAACATTTAAAGCATCGTCTCCATGCGTGCAAATTTGACAAACCCAGCTCTAAGTGTTCTACACGAATGACTTTTTTTTTAATTGCTTCAATATTATTGAATTCCTTTGACGTTGCTCCACACAAGTAGCAACGCATTGCGGATGTTGTGTCTGTTACCGCATTACATACTTTGCCATCTATCATGGTAAAATGTACTTGAAATTGTACAACAACTTCTTTCCCATCGATACAAATTTTAAAGGGATCCAGGGAGTCAATTTGGCTTTGAATTACGCGCTTTTCGTTTAAGGTAGATTCAACATTTTCTTTGAGGAATTGCAATCGAATCGGACGACAGAAACGAGTGGAAGACGGACGAGGGTTTTTCCAAACTACAATCTCCTGACGCATTTCATTGTCCTCGCCAACAATTTGTAAAAGAACAAGTGATGTTAAAAATATTGATGCATCTGAGCTTCCATCATTACTAAATTTTTGATTGTACTCACTCTGTCCCGAACTTCCATCGCAACCCCATTTAACAATACACCGGAGATTACCTGTAACTCGAGGGTGTAATGTTGTAACAACGTCTGTTTGAAATGCCAAGATTCTGCCACAAGTGTGGTTTAGTAACGATTGAAGTTTCACTTCAGCACATGTTTCTGTGACCGTGATATTTGACGGATAGCAACAAGTTTTAGCTGCTAGGACCTTATCATAAGATGGGCAAATCCGTACATTTTTTTCCCTCAATGAGTTTCTCAAATCTTTATACTGTTGTTTTGTTAACTGCAATTTAACTAAGTCGACCAATGCTTCATCTGCTGACATCTCAGTAATAGGTGGTGCTATTGCGGCTGTTTTGTAGGCCTTTTTATATTTTGAGGCTCGCGACGGAGATGCTGTGATGTCCTTCAATATGTTCGCTGCATCAACAGACCCAGAGCTGCGAAGGCTCATTTGAGCAGCATACGTTAACTCTGATGTGCTGAGTTTTAAACGTACATCCTCCGTCTTTCTTCTCTTTGATCGGCAACTAGCGTTCTCGAACTCCATAGACGGTCTTCCTGTTGTAGAAGGTGCGGGTGTTTCACTCATAGCACAAACGTTCTAGAAAATGATTATTTCATTGTATTATATAATATTATTTTATCATATTGTATTGCCCATATAGAATGATATTCACCTTAAAAGTCACTGAAGATTGAAACCATTTTTCATTTTTCTCATAGAACCAATCTGCGATGTAGTGCGACTCTTTCCACTTTGATTTGAAATTGCACAAAATCTTTTTCACATTGGTTTTCGTGCTTTTGTCAACTTGGAAATTGATATTTTCACGTTTAGAAAAATTGTCTTCCAATATTTGAATCAGGGTATCGAGATTCGACTTCAAATGTCCTTGAAGAATTTTGAATATTTCCTTTTTCGTATACGTTACTTCGTGAGTGCCTGATCCTGCGACATTTGTAAAAAAAGTTCATTAGATTAAATAAGTAGCCATATAGTCTTTATGTCTGAATTTGTCAATTAGTAATAAATAAAATAACATTCTTTTCGGTATGAGCACCCAGTATATAAAAGAGGCAGGTGCACCTGGCGCGGCCGGCGCTTTGCTATTGTGTTTCAAATCGAGCGGGGAGTCCAAGTCAAGTCCGACCACTACCGCGCACCGCACCGGCATGCACCGATCAGTGAGCGCGCGAGGCGACTACATGACATGACACGACAAAAAAAAGCGAGTAGCCAAACTTGGTAAAACTTGGTAGATTTCTTTGTAAATTCTCGAAGTATGCACTATTAGCTGTACACTTAATTGTAAAACTTGGCTGGATCTCCTGGGATCACAACTTTTTCGATGATAAATGATGCATGTGTTTTTAGATTCATAGTTATTTTAGACAATTGTTTAACACAACTTTAAATATATTCAAACAAAATTCAGAATTAAACTATATTGCATAAAAATATTCTACATACCTCCAGAAACACTCTCCATTGCACGAAATTGAAAGCACACACTCCATTACCATATTACAATATGAATACCGCGCAATATTACATTTGCAGAGAAACACAGCCCAGGCTACTCTGACAGCAGCGGTACGTTGGGCTGCTGCAAAGAAGCAGGTACAAAAGGTAGCTCCCTCTGTTGATAAATTCTTATTACTACGACCATCTGGCCACTTTCATTTTTTGACTTTTGGCCAGCTTTTTTGCTTTTCCGACCACTGTGCGCCGCATGTTTATTGCGCATTTCAGTAATAATATCATCACCCTTGATTTTTTGTCTTTCGGATTTGAATTTTGTTACTAAGCCTCTGTGCCAAGATTCCTAAAAGAAAAATGCTTAAGGAAATTTCAATTATAAAATATAATATGCTCACATATGCCCTAGTATTGCAGTGCATGGACGTGTTTTTGTCAGATAACTTTGGATATTTATGCACCAATAGTGCACAGACATCATTGTACTCTCGCGAAGTTGGGTACCTACAAGAAACCATAATATTTACAATAAAAAAATCCCTTTTTAATGAGTTGTAAATTCGCCTTCTTGCACTCACATGGTGTAATGGAACATGTCGTCGAACAATCCCTGGATTAAGGCCGGGACACACATGACCGCACCGAGCCCGCACCGTGTGACGCCCGTGTGTTGGACGTCGCACGGCGAGAGAATTGCACAATGTATAAGTACGGCGTAGTCCCCACCCTACCGCACCGACACCACCGCACCGAGGGCGCACCGTGCCCGACTAGTTTTGTTTACTTTTTGACGGGCACGGTGCGGTGTCGGTGTACGAAGTTTTTATATTTTATATTATTATAATAATAATAAATATTATTAATATTAAAATGGATGTAGAAAAATCAACCGAAGCGATAAGAAAGTTTCCAGTGCTATATGACCAGTCGAACGAAAAATATAGGAATGCTGAGTATAAAGATCGAGTGTGGAAAATAATTGCAACCACCTTGGAGGTTGAAGGTAAGTCCATAATTTTATTTTTTTGTGTTAAAATGTTATGTATATTGTTAAAATAAATATATTTATTCTACATTCAGTTAATTTACTTCAAGTTGAACAGTGCAATAGAATGGAGCTATTTAGAACGGAATTCAAACGCACTTTATATTTAATATTAAATTAACCCCACGAAATAAAATAATTATGTACAAAAAGTTACGTTTTGCTAATCAAATCATCAGGGTCACACGTTCTTGCCACTCTACACTACCTTGTGGGGAATTAAAGAAATGTTTGAACTGCTCTCGCACAGCAAATGCTTCTTCTGTAGCCCTACCGCGAAGGCGGGGTAATATCTGAAGATTAGGTGACCTCTCTTGTGTCGAATCAGTTCTTTCACTTTGTTGAGGCACATTATATCCTTCGTTCTTTCGAATGAAGTTGTGCAAGATACATGCTGCTAGTACAACCTTTGTTATGTTATCAGGTGATCCTTGAAGCACTCTCATGAAAATTCGAAATTTTTGCGTCAAAATGCCAAATGCATTTTCAGATAACCTTCTTGCCCTGCTTAACCGATAATTAAAAATTCTCTTATCATGAGTCAAATCTCTCCCAGGAAATGGCCTCATGATGTTAACTGTGAGAGGGAAAGCTTCATCGCCTACTATAACCATTGGAAGTTCAGTATCTGTTCCAGGTGGGGATTTTTTCTTCGGGATATTAAGTTTATTGTTGTGTAGTGCTTTTCCAAAATTAGAATTAGACAAAACACCACCATCTGAGTTTCTTCCATAGGCTCCTACGTCTACTAAAATGAAATTGTAACACGGATCAACCTGAGCCAGAATCACAATAGAGTAAGTTTTCTTGTAGTTCCAGTAGAGACTTCCCGACAATTTTGGAGCTTATATTATTACGTGCTTCCCATCCAAAGCCCCGATACAGTTAGGGAACTGCCACTTTTCCCAATATTCATCATCTATAGCGTTCCACATGTCTTCATTTGGCATTGGCATCACTTCGTTTAAAAGTACCTCCACTATTGCTGTGCAGGTATCGTGGACAATAGAAGCAATTGTTGATTTTCCCAACCTATAGCTGAAAGATATGGTCTTGAAGGTATTTCCAGTAGCAATATACTTGAAACAAAACATTTATTTTATGTTACATTTGATTTGTTACAGGTGAAGTGGACGAATGTAAAAAATGGACTTCTATTCGAGATCAGCTGTGTAGGACGCTTCAGAAAAGAAAAACAACATCTAGACAGGCTGCTGCAAAAATCCGAAAGTATAAGTATGAGGACATTCTCACATTCTTATTACCTCATCTCGGTGAAAGGGAGGGCCTAACTAACGTGCCACAAGTAGGCGATGAAGAAGATGATGAATTTGAATTTGGTGCTGACTCGCAAGAGATTTCTACTCTAGAAGAAAATGTCAGCAATGTAGATGAACAGCACACTGAAGGAGAAAAAAACCTAACAGCTACTAGTAAGGACACAACTATGCGGTCAAGAGAATCATCCAAGTACTAAGTACAAATCAATTGTCTGCAAAAAAAGATAAGTCTGACACACCTTCAGCAACCAAAAGGAAGATTCCTCGTCGTGAAGTGAAACCAGAAGAAACGCCAGCGAGCCAGCTAATGGCCTACATACTAGCAGAGAAAGAAGCCGAGAAACACAAAGCGCCAAGTTCACAAACATGTCAACAAGATCCAGTAGATGCTTTTTTGTGTGGAATCGCGCCTACTCTCAAATCACTCGACGCTATTCTTCTGAATGAAGCAAAAGGAAAGATTTTTGATATAGTGCAAGAATTAGAATTGAGACAGTTACAATTAAATGCGGATAGCCAAACAAGATATTTTGTGCCGAACTACTCGACGTCGCCTTCACCATCATCAGCACAGTCGTTACCATCCCCAATACCTTCACCCTTAACACCTTCACATCTTACAACAGCAGATCAAACCACAAATGTTAATGAACGTTCATATTATCAGTTCTAATACCTCCTATACTTCTTCACGTCACGTAACTTTAACAACCAAAAATAACCACAATGATTTTTATAACTTTCTTTGTAAATATTTACTAATATGATAAAGTAAAAGTAAAATGAATATAAAGAAAAATGTTGTTTTAGTTTCTAAGGGCTTGGAGAATGTGTATTGCTGTGTGTTCTAATTCAAAAATTTATTTTTAAATTTAAAAATTAAAAATTAATACTATTTTTTTTATTACTAATAAAAGTATGAGATTTTGTTGAGGTATGAGAATTCTTCGTGGTCTTGTAATTCTTTGAAGTTTAATTATAGCGACGGTAATGCTGTGGTAATCTTGATTTCTTGTATCTTTTAATAATTAAATGCATTTGAAGTGGCATTGAGATTTTTCCAGGATACTATTCCTAGAATAGAATTGTTATATTAGTAAAACTTGACTATAAAAAAATATAGCATATATAAAACATGTTAAGGTAATTTAATATTGACGCAAACTATGCATAATTTAACTTGAATTAATTTGTTTGCCAATAAAAATCGTTTATGTAAAAAAATATGAGTCGAACTGTGTATAATATTAAAGGGTAATCCTTATTTGAGATGTTATTCATTGAAAAGTGTTTCTTTAAGTGAATAAGTGAAAAAGGAAAAATTTAGAAAATTATTCTGACGCACCTTGTATAATTTTAATTTAGAATTAATTTAATTAATGTGTTTGTTGTGTTAATTTAATTTAGTTTGATTAGATAACATAATTGTTCATTTGGATTTGAAGCAAACCGTATACATTGCTTTTGAGTGTGTCGGTATATGGAGTATCGTGATGTGGGTAGTTTGCTGCATTTGTGGGTCAGGGTTGTAAGAAATAGCCAGACGGTTTTTGTATAAAATATAGTCAGAGATAAAAGTGATAAGAAGTCATTGACCTCACAGAAATTACTTGTGGGCCTGGGGTTCATGTTAATTGGTGAATGTGGCTATGGTTGTGAAATTTTGATTGTTTGATTGATAATTATTAGTGCTGGTGGGCTGGTGTTGATTAGTTTGTGTGCCTTTGTGGGTATGAGGGAAATAATTTAATTTGGAGTTTTGGGGAGAGTTTTCTTCAGTGAATGTGCCTGTCATGCGTTGGTTTGTGTTTGAGTCGCGTATTTGGAATTCGTGTAATCCAGTTGATCTGGGATAGTGGCATTTGTGTAATGGGGTGAATAAGGGTGAAATTTGGATTATAGTTGATGGGGTTTCGTGGCTGAGTTGTGAAACAATGAAAATTTTATTTGTTTCCGGTTTTTCCTTATGTAACGTATTCTTAAGGGTGATAGTTGTATGTTTTGTAAAGAGGACGAGGCTTTTAGCCAGATTTGAAAGAAGAGCTTCCGGTAAGAATTTGTTAGCGTGGGTTGCGTTAATTATTAGCTCCCAAATTTTTGGTAATGTAATTAGAAATTTTAATATGAACAAAATAAATTGTTGTTATAAGTGAAAGTAACAAGGTGTTTTATTATTTAAAGAAAATTGAGAAAAATCCGTTGAATAAAATAAAAGTTATTGGAAGATTAAAAAGTAGAATTTTGAAGCGTCCTTTCTTTATTGTAAAAAAAATTAAATTGTGCAAGTATTAAAAATTTCAATGGGAAAATAAATTACAATTTAAATATAATAACCAGTGATACAAGTAATTAAAGAACAATTTGAAAGATTCTTCGACAAATAAATTCAATAAAATATAAAGTGATAAAAATGGCGTACCTGAGCACCATTTTATGATAAAGAGGTAGTTCTGCGAATTTCCGGTTTTTGAAGTGTAGTAATACATCTTGGTGTCAGTGGTTCAGATTCGTATTTGACTGATAATATTGAATTATTTTTCTTCGTGTGATATAATAATAAATCTGTAATAATAAAAGTTGATCAGTTATAATAAAAAAATTTTAAAATGCTAACAATAAATTAAGATAATATAATTATCTATTAAAAAGTAAATGTATAATAAAATAATTACGTACCTGAAAATTATTGTGAAAGAACTTTCTGGGAGAGCACATGGTTTATAAGTTTGGAAGATCATCGTTGATGCAGCACACGTATAGTACCGTGCACTGGCACGTCACAGACAAGAAAGAAAAATTGGTTTCATGAGTGATCTACCATCTAGATACTGACAAGCGCACGCGTAAGAGAAAAATTGGTTAAAGGGGAAATAAATCCTTGGTCATCAAGAATTCTACATGGAGGATTAATCAACATCAGATAAGTCAGAATTTAATTTAAGATTTTAATAAAGAAGTTGTTTTATTTATTATCGTATGTGCATTGTATGTATTTGTATGTAAATTTAATTCATGGTATTTTGGAAAAATCTATTGCGCATAATTAAATAACTCAGTCGAAATTAGGGAATGTCACGTACCATTTCATTAAAAAAATATTCAATTTTAAAAACCCTGAGATGTATGAAATCAAGAGTTTCATTTCAACTAAATTATTATAAAAATAAAATAATTAAAGTCTCATGCTCTAGAAGAATTTATCATGCTAATTAAAAATTTTATCCTATTTATTAAAACCAGTTTAGAATGTAAAATCGTTTATTTATTTAAAAATACTATAATTGGCATTATTTTAAAGTTAGAATCAAAATTAAAACACACAACATTTAATCTTTTTGATTACTGAGCTAGCAAATGTCGGGTCATTTATTTAATCTTACTCAAAATTATTATATCCAAATATTTAAATTATTTATGAATTTATATAAATTCTATAATCACAGCATAATTTATGGCTCATCAACGTGGGGCTTTTTATATTTATTTTTCTATTAAAAACTTTAAATTAATTAATTATTTTAAAATTATGAAAATGTCTGGATATTTTCAAATACCCAGATACACAGCATAATTTATGATCGTACCAACATGGGGCTTTTTAGCAATTAATTTTATTCAAAAATTTAAAAGTAGTATGAATTTCCAAAATTCATATTACATAGCATAATTTATATTCGCCAACGTGGGGCTATTTAATATTTTATATTAATTTGAAATTTAAATTGTAAATGAATTTTTATTCATATTACACAGCAGTATACTATAACTTTTTCATAATTAGGTACCTATGTGTAAAATAAACAGTGATTTAAAGTAATCCTACGTTTTATTTTTTGAATGTTCACCTACCTCAAACATACCGCCAAATGTTCTCTTGGTGTTATTGATAGTCTCCAATATGTATCTTCTTTCTTCAGTTTCTCTTGAAGTTTCAGTTCCAGTTGGTTGAATGTGGACATCGACATTCTAAAATATTCGTAAAACTTCGTCTCATCGCACTTTAGATGAGGCAGCAGCGAGCAAAACTCCCCTTCAGCACATCTTTTCTTCCATGCGTTGTGAACCCACATTCTTGTCCGATTTCTGCGATGATTCCTTCTCCAATCAGCATCTTCTTGTTGTAAAGCAAGTGCTACCATCCCTAATTCACTATTTGTAAAATTTTTCAACATTTTGTCTCCACGAAACAGCTGCATACGCTTCAAAAAGAATACTGAACTGCAATCGTGAGAGACCAGCACGTCCGACACACGGATCACGTGCGAACAAGCGTGGTCTCCCGTCATCGTCACCGACAGTCGGCCGACTTGCGGTGCGGACGCGGTGCGGTCATGTGTGTCCCGGCCTTTATCCTTCTCCTCATCGCTGGTACCAACACTGTGGTTTTCATAGCTGTTTCTAACTCTTGTGGGAATTTAGGGAGTCGGTAAGGCCTAGTTAAAGTTTTCGATTCGTTATCTGCTTGCCCCACATTTTCATGAAGTTCATCAATTAATGAGTCGTTCGTTAATAAATTGGTGGAAAGATCTGCTGCAGAAAATTACAAATAATTACAAAAGTTCTAAATCTGTTTGCCAGTGGTGAATTTTCCAATTTTGCATGTATGTACAGATTCGCCCAACATAACCAGTTTAATTAATAGTGGACATATTAGTTAGAGACCCACGAAATGCCAAATTATAATTTAAAATTAGTATTGACGTGTTTAGAACCAATGTTTGGGGCCCCCATTCTTTAAGCCAACCGCATTCGCTAAATAGCGCTTTACTATACTTGAGCAGTAGCTGAAAATTTTGTTGCGGATTAGGGTGCAGTTAAAGAATAAAATATAAAAAGATAAGTACAATATGCATCCCCCCGCACCACCGGTCTTAAGTCCAGCATCTATTTCAAACATTTTTCGAAACACCCTGTATTTGTCTGAAATTATACACGTGATTAATCATTAGACTTACCTGCTGGTACCAAAATTACTTTAATTTTATCTTTGGTTTGTAAATTGTCAATTTGTGTTTCGGTCCATTCTTCATACTCTGAACTGTACGTTTGCAATTCGAACAATTCCTTTATGTCGAAACTTTCCGATGTTTTCAGTAGTAATTCGGTTTTTTTGCAACGAATAACTTTTCTCCGTTCTGCCAGAGATACCAAACATTCAAACTCAGTATTATCCATTATAACAATTATGTACAATGAGGAATGCTATATTAATAAAAGAATAATTTAATATAAACAAATATGTACAAAATAGTCTTATTTTGCTTAATATAATTTATCGTAAATGGACATTTTTCATAAATTTTTTCCGCCTATAGTGTATGAATTAATATTAAAACAGGACTTTATCGTACTAATTTCCATACACATATTTAATGGATTGTTTTCTCCAACTTCGTAGGCATCATGATGGCTGTCATAATTTCGTGGAATCACAAGTTTACCGTATATCACCCAAATACCAGCAAACATGAAAATGTTATTTATATAAAAAAATAAGGAACATTTTCATGGCCACTCACGTCGTACACAAAATAATGACCTACTCGAAATGTTTTGCAGACGTATTTTAATTTTTTTACAGATAGTAAATTTGAACAATGTTTTCCGTAAAATTCTAAAATTATGTTTCTTGTTGTTTGATCTAAACTAAAAATATGTACATGTTTTTGGGTCCCTACAATGTGAATACCCTTGCTGAAAGATGCATTGAATCCACCTAAACTATTACTGGACAAATTATCACCTGATATTGTTGCAACTGCTCCCAAAATTTTATTATTACACCATTTAATGCTAACGCCTTCGGTTTCTAAAATTTTTACATCATCTAATAAAGGTTGCAATACAAGCTCAAACCCGTATTTTTCTACGTAGATCCATTTTACTAATAATGCAAGATGAATACTTTTTAAAGAAGACTGATATTCGCTTTCAATGTTTCCAATTATAAAATAAAATGCACATATCTTATGAGTTTTTTTGTAGCTTCCAATTGGATTACAAACTTCAAATTCGTCTGTGTAAAGGTGCAAGCGAATATACGTAGAGTTGCCTTTAAAAAGTTTGTGGTTTCTAAAATGATCTCCTGTTTCGTAACCCTGTAAAACTTTAGTGCTACTACTTCTTCTATTAGAGCTAGTCCATACGTCTTCATTATTTAAATAATTTTGCACGGTTTCTAGAATTGGTACGTAATGTAATACTTGATTTTTTATTTTATTTGCGCGTAATTCTCTCCCCAACCAATGTTCTTGTGGGGGTACAAAAGTATTTACCTCCAGAAAATGCTCTTCGTCGCTTTTAGAAATTTCAAACATAGAATTGATGTAGCCAAACATGTCCAAAATTTCACTTTGCTGTTTGTAAGGTTATGTTCATAAGTTTGCATTTAATTAATAATTTTCTTTCGATATGGGAACACAATGTTTTGAAAAATGCTTGAGTTCTAGAAAATATTTTTTTTGACGTACTTGAAGGCAGGAGAAATTCATTTTCTAATTGCAGTTTAAAAATTAGAAATTGCTTTATAAATTCTGCTGCGAAATCGTAACTATTTTCATCCTGAATGTTATCTGAAGTCTGATCAAAAGAATCATAATGAACACTCTGATGCAAAGGTTCGTTGAAACCAACAGAATGCTCAAATTTGTCACTACGTTTAGATTTTGTAGTACGAGTATGTTTTTTATAACTGTTCGCCAGAGATTTGTGGTCCTTACGGCAATGTAGAATTAATGAATATACACGTTGATATGATTTTAGACAGCCATCAATCTGACATACTATATTACACTGCTTTAGATGAGCATGGGAAAACTACATATGTTGTAATAATAATTGCAAATGAATGAAAATCTTAGAACAAATATAGCATTCGTACATTTTAAAGTTATTCCTAAAAAAACGTTATTCTATTACTATACTAACATAATTATTCGTTAAAAACTTACCTCTTAGAACAGTTCGTAAAGTGTAACACAAAATAAAACACTTAAGTCGGCACTTTCGGCTATAGGTTTTCGGTCAGTAAATGAACGAGGTTTAGTAATAATAATAATAATAAGTTTATTAATTAATAACTCAATGGTTACAAATAACTAAATACATATCACCAACGTTTTACGAATATATAATATTTTACTAACACAAATAGGTAGGTACCTACAACATAAAATAATAAGTTCTAAATCTATAACACCTAAATTACCCTGTTCTATATGTAATAATATGCATTCTTAAACTACTCTTAAAGGTATGTACAGTTTTATTGTTTTTTACAATTTCTGGCCGTTGATTATACAAATCCAAACCCTTGTGGAATATATTATTCATTGTTTGAGACTTATTTTATGTTGTAATATAGTAATTATCATTTTGTTTAGTGTGGTAATCGTGAATATCAGATACTTTAACAAGATTGTTTTCCAAATATTTGGGCAACATACCTTTTACAATTTTGTATATAAAGACCATGCAATTAAACTGAAGTTGCTCTTTAACTGATAGAAAATTTAAACATTCCAACATAAATATAATTCTAGTAAATCTATTACAATGTAATAATGCTGTCATAGCACGGTTCTGTAACTTTTGTAACTTCTGTAATTCACAATCGTTTAGTAAGAAAAGAATAGTACTGTAGTATGTAAAATGAGGATAGATCATAGTGTTGTATACAGTTAATTTTGAATATAATGATAAATGTGGCGCTATTCTTTTTAAAAACCCAATTTTTTTACCTATCTTTTTTTGAAGTACATTTAAGTATGATTTAAAAGTTAACTTTCTGTCAATTATTATACCTAGGTATTTCACTTCACAACCATCTATTACAAATCTTAAGGTTGTTTACTTTACATGCATCTAAACAACTTTGACCTGATATTAACATACCTTTGCTTTTATTTACATTTAACTTTAGTTTATTTCCTGCTAGATAATTATTAACCAAACATAAATCACTATTAACACTATCAATTAATGCATTTAAATCTTCTCCTGCTAGGTATATTAGGGTGTCATCTGCAAACATGTGGATTTTACACTTTTTGGCAATTTTCACAATATCATTTATATAAATGATAAACAGTAAAGGCCCCAGAATACTCCCTTGTGGTACTCCTATGTTTACATCCTTTGGGCTGGACCTCTTTTCTTTCCATTTTGTAATTTGTTTTCTGTTGTGCAGATAGTCTCTAATCCATTGCACCATCTTTCCTCTTATACCGTATTTATACATTTTCTCAATAAGAGTGTTCCTATCCACAGTTTCAAAAGCTCTTCTATAATCTAGAAATATTGCACAAACCGATTTGCCTTCATCTCGTGCCTCCTTCCACTCATTGATAACATACTGTAGTGCCGATTCGCAAGAATGATTATGCCTGAATCCTGATTGGTACTCTGTTAATATATCATTTTTTTCAATAAACTCCCTAATTTGTTTATATACCATTTTAAGTTCTGGACTTATTGAATTTAATTTAAATTCAGAACTTGTTGAGTTAACTTACAATTATTAAATAAAGAGTGATTTATTGCGATAACTTTTATTACGACAAAAGCATGAAATCAGTAGCAAGACAGTTGTAAGACTATTGTAAGACTGGTTACATTTAATGGGTACAGCCTACTTATATTAAAACGTTGATGTGTTTAATAATCACGAGTTTTATACGAATAAACAAATGAACGATGACGATCCTGAGTGGTTTTGGGGCCCGATGAGGGACCTTACATGCATTACTAATATTTATATGTTTATAATAACAGAATCCGAGCAATCTAGTGCATCATCTTCTGATGTGTCATAATAAAGCTAACAATTGCATCATGATGGTGAAATTGCTAAATTACAACATTAAAAGCAATCTAACGTAAAGTAAATAAGGTATTAAATACATAAGTAAACGATTATAAAGTATGTGAGTAGACAGGTATGAAATATATAGAGTAAATAAGGTATAAAATACATAACACCTCCCTCATTAAGAATGGAGTAAGTGCATATACGAACGTAATGTTAAACACGACGTCGAGAAGTTATTGCTGATGATAAGGGTAGTTCTTCATCTTGATAAACAAAAGTATCTCTATTTCACATTGTACACTGGGTTTAAACTCACTGTTGGGCTAGGGGTTAACGGTGTTCTGGCACGTATACTGCAGAAATTTTAAATCTTAGGACAACAAGGTCCATGTCGAGGATCATCTCCGGGACTGGAATTCTTCAGGTAGCCTATGAACTTACGGCAAAGGCCACACTTGCAGCAAAGTACGTAGAGCAGATCAAATGATAATAGGACAATTGTTATAATAACAAAAGTGCTGAGGTGTCTTGAAGCAAATGTTTGTTTTCCTAAGAAATCTAGCTAATTTGTGTTCTGCTATCTTGAGGTCATCTAGATTGAGATTATTCAATTTAAGAGGAGTTAACGTTATCTTGGCAACATCTTCATGGTTGAGATTAAGACAACAATCAAATGGGATACTAGGAAAATATATAGTATCAGAAATGTTTGATGTTTTTTCTTCAATAGCAATAATTTGTGTAGTACCAACATAGGCACTGCATTTTGGTAACAGCGTCAACATGGAGTTTTCTTGTAGGCTGATTGTTCTTGGATCGATGCCAGGACAAGTATAAGTCAAGGGTAGTTGTTTTTGTAGTACAACCATCCATTTATTGTTGTTAAGTGGTTGGAGTCGGTATCCATCTATATTATTAATAAGTAAGGGATGACATCTAGTGGTTGCAAGATTTAATATTAAATCCACTTCGCATGGTGCGTCAGCTACCGAGTATGGTAGGGTGGCTTGACATATACCCATTTTGGGTTGTAATAGTTTGCATGAGTTTATATCATTAATTCGTAAATACTGTCTGTTATTTTCAGATAATCCCACATATTTGGATTCAGGAATAATAGTGTGGAATAAGGTAGAATTAGGGTCTTTTGTGGGCAAGGAATATAAGTGATACAAGGTATACGTATCCCTTTCTACAAGAGGTATTTGTAAAATAAAAACTAGTCTTTGAGAAGTTTGAAATGCAGACATTGATATGACATTAAACAAGTTTGGCAAGGTTTCAATGTTAGGAGTTAGAGGTAAATTGTTTTTTTCTAAATTTTGTGCAATAATCTTAAGGTGAGTAATTAAATCAATTGGTTTAACAATGGAACTATGAATAACTCCAAGTTTAGAAAACGTTATGCTTTCAATTGTTTCAATTAATTCTTGTTCAATATAAATCAAGGATTCCAATAATTGCCCACAGATATCCATTAGTTTTATTTGATCATTAAGGTACGTTTCTTGGCCTAATAGATTATTTAAATTAATTTGAATGAGGGCTATGTCTTTACTGAAGGTTTCTTCATCAACTTGAAGCTTATGAATAGTATTATTAAAATTATGAATGGTAGAGGTAATGACCTGAATTTGGTCTTTCATGAGATTTTGCAGTTCTTTGTCGTCCTTTTCCAGTTTATTAATACTTTCGTCATAAAATTTACCATCTGAAGCGTCTAAATTTCCGGTAATGAATTTCCATATGGAACCTAATTCATCAATGGCTCCGCGTCTGACACGTGTTGGCATGGAAAAGTTTATTTCATCAAATTTTGAATTTATTTTATTTTTAAAGGTATTTAAAAACCTAAGGTGTGCCTTTAAAGATACACCAAAGTGTTTAGTACGAAGGGGAAGGGAGCTTTTAAGTGTTTTAGTACTGTCAATAAAGGTTTCTAATGAATCAAGGATACGGGTTGTTTGTACAAAACTATTTTTTAATAATGTGAGGTCTTTGTAGATTATCAACTTCCAGTTGTCATTTGAAATTTTTACTTGCATTTCTTGTTCATAAAACAGTCCAATGGTGTTACGTAAAGGTGTAACTGTAAGTTCTTTATTCATTGCTGTTGTTCCGACTAGGAACCTGTAACAATGAAGAAAGGGGTTCATCATCAGATTCAGTGAACTCAGGTTCAGATTCAGGGTCAGTGAATGGCTTTAAGCGATCAAAATTTATTGTATATTTGCCTCGTTGGAGCTTTATAACAGCATTGTTAGTACCTTTTATTTCTAAAATTTTATGGGGACCAGTAAAGCGGGGTGCGTGCTTGACATGTTTCATGTTAGCGCCTCTTTCTACCCAAACCAATTGTCCTTGTTGATATTGAGGGGGATTTTTTGTGACATGTTTATCAAATCTATACTTTGATTTGTCTTTACTGATATTAATGTTTTGTTTAACAAAGTCACAAATGAACTGACTCCAATTTTGTAACTCCTGAATAAAAGAATGTGTTGGTTCTTGTTCATTGTTAAAATTTAGTATGTGTCTTTTAAAATCTACATGTCCAAATACAATTTCTTGGGGAGTAAATTTGGTAGTTTGTGATTTGCTATTATTAAAAGAAGTAATGAACATAGGTAGTGCGTCAATCATTGATTTTGTTGGGTATTCTAATTTAAAACATCGCATCGAGTCGGCTAACGTACCATGGAAACGTTCAACAGTACCATTTGTGCGAGGATGATCAGCAGAGCTATAGGTTGGAGTAATATTATAAAGGGCACAAAATTCTTTGAATTCTTTACTAATAAGTTCGCTTCCTATGTCTGAGTGTATTATTTTTGGAATTGGATAATGTTGAAAATAAATTAGTAAATTTCTGACAACATTTTCAGAGTTATTATGAGACAATGGGTAAGCTTGAGCGAATTTTGAAAAATTGTCAATAATAGTTAAGTATTTAATATCTTCAAATTGGAATAAATCAACGTTTATTTTTTCAAAAGGAAAACTAGGTGTTTCCGAAAGTCTCATAGGGTAGTCTGTATTTTTCCTACAAATTTTTGCTTGACTGCATATTTCGCAAGAACGGATTACTTCAGTGACATCATTTTGCATATTTGGCCAATGAAAGTTTTGTTTTAGTTTCCTAAGAGTTTCATTTTCTGCATTAGAAGGAACTCTTGTTTGATTGGGCAGAAAGAAGTGAACAATTTTCTTGTGTTTTTCATGGAACAGGTTTTGTTCGGTATGTTCAATGAGTTTATAATTAACAGGGTAATTTGTTAAGAATGTATTAGAGGGACTGCTGGTTAAAGCATTGATTTTTATTCGAGAAAGGGCATCGGCATTAGCATTGATTTTTCCCGATATAACTTCATAATCATATTCCTCCACGATAAGCCTCCACCTAGCTAATCTAGAACCAGGGTCCTTTATAGAAAACAACCACATCAAAGGTTTATGATCTGTAATTAATTTAAATTTTCTACCATAAATATAAGGCCTATGGTGTTTGACAGACCAAATAATGGCTAATAGTTCTCGTTCAATTACAGAATAACGAGTTTCAGCAGGGTTTAGGGTTCTGGAAGCATAAGCAATTGGTAAATCGTTTCCTATTTCTCCTTGAGAGAGGACAGCACCTATTGCAAAAGCGCTGGCGTCAGTAGTGAGAAGAAATTCTTTAGAGAAATCGGGGTATTGTAAAATAGGGGGAGTAATTAGTAGATGTTTACAAGTTTCAAAAGATTTTTTACAATTTTGGTCAAAGTTAAACATGACGCCTTTTTTTAATAAATTGGTTAATGGTTTAATTACTTTTGCATAAGAAGGGACAAAGCGTCGGTAATAACCACTAAGCCCTAGGAACATCTTTATTTCTTTAGGGTTTTTGGGTTAGGGAAAATTTTGAATAGCCTTAATTTTATCAGGGTTTGGTTTTACACCATTTTCCGTTATTATGTGACCTAAATAGGCAACTTTCTTTCGAAGAAACTCGCATTTATCAGGTTGGATTTTTAGATTACAATTTTGGAGTCTGGAAAAAACATTTTTTAAACGAACTAAATGTTCCTGAAGAGTGGAAGAATATATTATAATATCATCCATATAAATGAGGCATTGTTCTCCTTGTAATCCTGTCATGATGTTGTCCATCACTCTTTGAAACGTAGAGGGAGCATTTTTAAGACCAAAGGGCATCCGTTTATATTCAAAATGTCCATTTTCAACAGAAAAGGCGGTTTTCGGAATGTCTACTTGGTTGACTTCTATTTGGTGAAAACCGGAAGCTAAATCCAACGTGCTGAAGTATTTACACTTACCAAGCTGATCAAGAAGATTAGAAATGTTGGGCAATGGGTATTTATCTCCTACAGTGATATCATTTAGTTTACGGTAGTCTATTACAATACGCCACTTCTGGGTACCGGAAGCATCTAACTTTTTCGGTACTACCCAGACCGGCGATGACCAGGGGGAAATTGAAGGTTGTATAATACCTTGGTCTAACATTTGTTGTACCTGACCTTTCACTTCTTGTTTGTGTACCTGAGGGTATCTATAAGATTTTACAAAAATAGGATTATGATTGTTTGTGTTAATTTCATGTTTAATTTGGTTTGTAAAAGGAAGGGTATCTCCGTTCAAATGAAAAATATCCGAGTAGTTTAGGCAAAGTTGAGAAATTAAAGTTTGTTCTTCTTTGTTTAGATGTTGAAGTCGTAAACTAGAAAGGATTTCGTCATCTCGTGATGTATGTTGAAATTGTAAACCGGAAATGATTTCATCATCTTGTGATGTATGTTGAAATTGTAAACCGGAAATGATTTCATCATCTTGTGACGTCATAGGGTTATGAACGTTAAGAGAATTTATTGAAAAATTATTTTCAATTGATTCTAACTCGATAGGGTTAAGCTTTAATTTTTAAGGGTTTGTTCCTATATTCACAATAGAAGTGATAAAAGATTTGTTCTTAATTTGAACAAGGGCATCTGGAATGCGAACATGTGAATTAAAATTCATGCGAGGACAAATTGCACTAGAATTATCCTTTGTAGAAGTAGGAATAGAAATGTACATAATAGTACGAGTAGGAATAGTAATTTCATTATTAAGTTCCGTGTCATACAAATCAGTATTTGTTTGTACAGGGGCTAATTGCGAAGTATTTGTTTGTACAGGGGCTAATTGCGATAAACACATTGAACTATCACTGTATATATTCACTTCGTTATTACTAATAAATAATGAGTCACTGACTAGCGAACTATCATTAGTCATATCGTCATCATTGCTGCAGTGCAAAGTAAGAGTTTTAAAATTGGTTTTAAGAATTTTATTTGGGATATCAAGAACACACCTATATGTTTCAAAAAAATCGATTCCCAATAAGCCGTCGTAATCAATATCGATGTCTATTACAAACAGTTTATGAGCAATTCTAGCATTTTCGTGAGGAAAGTAAGTTATGCTTTTAGTAACAGGAATTTCCACTTTGGAAAATCCATGAATGGAAACTTTTTCATCTTGTATTAGGTATTAAAATGTGGGGTTTACAGATTGAAATGGAGGCACCGGTGTCTAACAAGAAACGGTATCCATTCTTATTGTACACGTAGTACAAATTATTAGAGGATATATTTAAAAGTGTAAATTTTCGATTTGTTCTGTCAGGTTTTCTGGACAGGTTTCGTTGAAAGGAGCGCGACTGTCCTGTTCGGGCTCCAGTTCGGAGTTTAAATGGTTTACAGGGCGTTGGGGATTATGTTGTATAACCGAAGGTCGGTTTTGATTTAAATTTTGAGTCACGTTAGGGGGTTTATTATTATAACCACTAATAGAGGGTTGATTATTGTTTCGTTGGGAATTTTGGCGTGCATAACAATTTTCAATTAAATGTCCCGTCTTTTTACAGTACCGGCAAAAACGAGGATTAGAATTAGGTACAGCACTAGTTACGTTAGTAGAACTATAATTTTCTTTAGGAAAAATTCTTTGAGTTTGTTTTGAAATAATAGTAGTTTTAGATCTATTATTTTTTAAATAGGCTATATTTTCTTCTTCTGACATAAATTGTTCAGCGTGATCCAAAGTTTGGGGTCTTTGTGATCTAATTATAGAGCCGAAAGGATGTGTTAAACCAGAAAGAAATGTTTTTAGAGCAATTTTTTCATGGGACCTGTTTAAAGTAACACGATCTACGTCATTAAGGGTAATGTCAAAAGCAACACTATTTCGTAATTTTGTTTTTAAGTCTTCTATTCGTTGAACAAAAGCACGAGGTGTTTCATTGGGTTTTTGGAAAGAAGCTGTTAAATCTCTGAGTAAACCTTCAGTATCTCTACAATCACCAAAATGACCAGTTAAAAGTTCTTTAATACTGTTCCAATCTGGCAAGTTACGTGGAGAAATAAACCTTTTAGCCTTTTGAGTTAATTTATTTTTTAAAATAAACATTAGAGCGTTAGCGTATTCATCTGGGCAATTATCAGAAGTAAATTGACAGCTGCAATGAAGTCAGCAAGGGTTGCTTGATCTCCATCATATTCAGGAATCATGTCCTTTAATTCTTTTAGAGTATATTCAGCCATGATAAAAGGATAGGAATGGACTATAAGAAAGGATTTCAAATAGCAAAAGAAGAATATGTGGTTATCTTACTTACAAGAGCAGTAGTTGTAGCCACATTCGCTTGCGTTGGAATCCCAAATGTCGCAAAGACGTCCTGACGAGAAGCAATCACAGGAGGCCTGAATGACTTTCTTGTAGTTGGTTGAGGTGTGGGATGAGAAGTTCAGTCCGCAATGAAGTGTTGGAACACACAATGTTTAAATTTCACAGGAAAGGGGCCGCTGTTAAATTTTAAAACACCGTTGCAGAATCCTCCAAGACTGCGCCACTTTTAAGTTCTGGACTTATTGAATTTAATTTAAATTCAGAACTTGTTGAGTTAACTTACAATTATTAAATAAAGAGTGATTTATTACGATAACTTTTATTACGACAAAAGCATGAAATCAGTAGCAAGACAGTTGTAAGACTATTGTAAGACTGGTTACATTTAATGGGCACAACCTATTTATATTAAAACGTTGATGTGTTTAATAATCACGAGTTTTATACGAATAAACAAATGAACAAGACGATCCTGAGTGGTTTTGGGGCCCGATGAGGGACCTTACATGCATTACTAATATTTATATGTTTATAATAACAGAATCCGAGCAATCTAGTGCATCATCTTCTGATGTGTCATAATAAAGCTACCAATTGCATCATGATGGTGAAATTGCTAAATTACAACATTAAAAGCAATCTAACGTAAAGTAAATAAGGTATTAAATACATAAGTAAACGATTATAAAGTATGTGAGTAGACAGGTATGAAATATATAGAGTAAATAAGGTATAAAATACATAACAACCACCGCTTCTAAAATCTTTTCAGTTGCTGCCAGCATATTTATTGGTCTAAATTCTTCGCTTTTCTTTGATTTCACTTTTGGAATAGGTATTACCGTCGAAATTTTTAGATCTTGAGGGACTACACCTTCTGATATCGATAGATTAATTTTATTTAGCAATGCAAATCCCATGACACAAAACATCTCCTTTAAGGTATTCATATGAACTTCATCGGGACTGCCTTTGTTAACTTGTTTACACACTATTCTTTTTAGGTCCTCTATAGTTATTTTTTTTAAATTTTGAATCTGTTCTTTTGATTCCTGTATATTTTCAGTTACGTTACATCCATTGAAGTTTATTGTTGCTATTATACTTTCGACATTATCTATGAAATAGTTGTTAAATCTTCGTGCAATTTTTGCATTATTTATTTCTGTTGTTCTGTCAAACTCAATTTCCAAACTTGATTCTTTTTTGTCTTCTGGAATAATGTTTTTTATAGTTTTCCACATTTTTTTTTCTGATTACCTTTGTTTTTATCAATCATTTTATCATAATAAGACTTTTTTGCACTTCTTATTTTATATTTAACATTTTTCTTATGCATATTATAAGCTTCTCGTACGAATCATTCCTTTTCTTTATCTCCATCTTTACATCTTGCTTAAACCATGGCTTGTTTGTTTTCTTGACACTTAATTTTTCTATCGAGTTCTTCTTTAATGCCATTATTACATTTCTATAGAAAGTGCTATACACTACATTTATATTACTTGAAATATAGTTCCAATCTGCCCCAATCAATTCATTTTTTACTTTTTCATAATTTACCTTTACATGTCTTGTGTTCTCACGTGTTGCCTTTATTATTCCTTTCGTCAATATTTCTACTATAATTATGCTATGATCAGTAATTTTTGGTATATGGTTAACTCTACTATTTACATTTGTACAATTTGTTATTACAAGATCTATCAGTGTTTTTGACGTACTAGTTATCCTTGTGTACTCCGTCATCAATTGCCTGAATCCAAAGCCCATTATTATATCTTTAAGTGCATTTGTGTATGTATCGTTTTCATTCTTCCAATTTATATTAAAATCTCCAAGACATATTATGTTTGTATGTGTATATACATCTGTAATCTCCTCAAACAATTGTTCCAAAAATAGTAAAAACACTCTTTGGTTACCACTCGGTGACCGATAAAGCACACTGCACATTAGTGTTAAACCGTTGATATTAATATTTACAAGGAGGACCCAGTAATTCCACTGAGAAACATATTCTTTTATAATTTTTACATTTATATGTGGCCTAAAGTAAATTATTATTCCTCCAGTATGTCTAGAGTGAGAATCCAGTCGAACGTTATTGTAACCTCCAATATTAACTTCTTTGCTTTCTATATCACTTGTTAGATGTGTTTCAGTCAAGCATAACATAATAGGTTCAACACTCCGTACCAATTGTTCAACTTCGTCGTAATTTGTGAGCAGTCCTTGTACATTTAAACACAATATTTGTTCTAAAGAAGTGTTGTTACTGCTAGTTTGATTTACATTCTGTAGTTGCTATTTACCTATAAAAAACGCATCGTCATTTTTCTTTTGCTGTTCGATTTTTTTAATATACACCGAACACTTTGAATCAAACGCTAAGTGTTTACAGTCGAGTTGTACACCAAACTTATTGTTTGCCAAACTACAATTTATACATTTCACCGGTGCTTCACATTCACCTTGATGTTTCCCTTCAGCACATGTACTACATACTGCTTGATTTGTCCATTTATCTGCTTTATGATTGTATCCAAAACATTTATAGCAACGGAGTACTTGAACATGTCCAAAAGCTTTATACACCCTCCAACCAATCTCCACTTGACCTGCTGCCGTAATTTCCCTGTAAGAATGTTCATCTGCTTCTATTATCGCCATGTAGCGAGTTCTCATTTTTTTGACAACAATTACATCTATATCTGCTGTTTCTTTGTCAATATAGTAATTTTGATTCATTATCCCTCTCTTTATAGCTTCTTTTTGAAGCTCCAGTTTAAAACCAATAATCTTAATTTTTCTCTTTCTTCTTCCCATCACACTCATCTCAGTTATGTCGTAAGTGTTGCCTAGTTTACTCTCCAACTCTGCTTTCAACTTTGTAGAATTTTCATCTACACTACAAGTTATGGCCACGCCCCCTTGGTTCATATTCTGTACTCTGGCTATTTCCTATTTCTTCAGGTTTTATTTTTTCCTCCATTATTTCCCTAATTTTTGATCCATCTTGATTAGTTCCAGGTTTTGTTTTAATTACAAAGGTACTTCCAACTTTTGTTTTGCATAAGTCAATTTTACACTGTCCTCTCTAACCTTATCTGTTGGATTTTTTCCACACCCTTAACTTCTTCTATCGACCCTTAATGTGTTTTTATAAGTATCTCCTTTAAACCATTAAGTTCCCTTTTAATTACTTCTACCTTTTCTACAATCTTAACCTCACTTTTCGAATAGCACATTGTACAAAACCATCGGACTCCCTGGCAATTACTTATTACTCTGAATTCAGTTTCACTAACACTTGCACATTTCAAGTGAAACCACTTTTTGCACCATCCCTCACATCCAATAATATTATCACCATCAAATTCAATACTACACTTACCACATTCTTTATCACCGTCATCACCTTCCGCTATTTTCTGTCTACAGTAAAGGCGCGTTTTCACGGGTCAATTTGAATCGAACGACTTGGGTCGTTCCACTAGATCGAACGTGAAATAAGGTTTACACCAGATGATTGTATTGAAGCGACAGTAAAAATTTAAAATGGCGTCAAGTGAGATAATCAGAGTAGGAGTGCAAATAATTTGTTGTGCAATACGAGAGCAACTATTAAAAAAGTAAAAAAAAAGTAGACGGCGACGTTGGTGGACACGGCCGTGGATTCTGAGACGAGATGCCCTTGGTGCATCAAATGGACTTCTGAAAGAGTTAGTTCTAGAAGATCCAGAAAACTATCGAAATCATCTAAGAATGGATGAAACTCATTTTGAACAACTCCTACAGAAAGTTGCGCGTCTATTGAAACACTTGCGTGCAAAACACTACATAGACTAGTTGGTTCTTGCCGATTTAGCTGTTTACACGTTCAATCACGATCGTTTGACGTATAATCGGCCGCGATCGTTCGGCAAAAGTAGAGAGTCTTTCTACTTTGATTGAATCGAATTACTCCGCCGAACGACCAAGCCGAAAGTTGGTTTACACATTCAATTTGCTTTCGATTCAATGGTCGTTCGATTCAAATCGACCCGTGAAAACGCGCCTTAAGGGAGGTTTATATAAGTAATAGGTACAGCTGCCCTCACTGCGGGAGGGGTATAGGTGTACTGAACTACGTCATCCTGGAATTTTCCAGTTTCAACAGATAATGAACATTCCTGGTTTCTCGAAGTCTAAGATGCAGTTTTTAATGTACATAACATAACTTATATTTTTAATTCCTGCGAAAGACGCAGGCAACCGAATTATAGGGTTCTGTAAAATCAGTTGCGGATCCCTTAATATAGAAATTAGAATTTGACAAAAAATATAAATGAAGGGGGGTAATTTAGGTAATTACAAGCAAAGAACAATGGAATTTCACGAGTATTACCAAAATTGGCCAAAGCAAAAACGTAATTGAAATAAAATAACAATTGATACAAAAATTGTTTTTCGTAACTGAATATTAAAACATCCGTTTGCTGTATATTAAAAACTGTTGAGTAGACTTTTTATTTTTGTTACATTTAAGTATTCTTTATAATTTTAAAGTGTTGCAAATATAAGTTAGCGCAGTTCTCTTGAAGCGGGATAATTTAATACGTTTTCTGATATGACTGTAGCCTGATTTTTTTTTCTAAAGATTTAACTCAGGATTTTTTTTGTAGGACCTAATTTCCGTAGGATGTTTTTTGGGAGATTTTTTTCCGAATTTTTCCGAGAATTTTTTTCGTCTACCCAATATTAGAGCAGAATTTTTCTGCGTCACAATAAAACGAAAACTTATTAGTGTCCGCCTGTACAGGTCCATTGTCTAATTAAATGTAAAAAATTGTATAACTTATACAAAGCAGGAACAAAAAGGTCATTAAAATGTCATAAATAAAGGCCAGTTAGGCAAAATGAAACGTAAATGTATTATTATGGGCTTCCATTTAAAAACCTCTGTAAATAAGGCCAAAAGTTCAGCAAGTTATGCGTAAACTTGTTTTAAACAATTTTATCGATTTTATACATTACTTGTGGTACTCACTGTATATTGGTCAGTGTTAGTCGATAAATTATTTTCTTATAGGCCTATCCCCAGAAGTTTTGTATTTAGTATAAAAAGCCTGAATTCAATACTGATTTCATTTCATGAACGTATCCTAGAAAACATAACTAGCAATGAACTAAATACAGACTTATTCTTTTTACCATTTAAGAGATTGTATAAATACTTTCTAGGATTTTAAGTAATAACCAACAACTGTTAATCCAAAAGAATGTTGTACCGTATAGGTAAAACGGCTTTTGTACCTAAACCCTAAGAAGGAACATCCTGTTGCAAGATGTACCATTCCTAGCGAAAAAACCAATGGCGTCATAAATTAGCAAGGACATTCTAAAATGTATTTCATGAAAAAAAGTTCTGCTGTTTCTAATTTTGCTGTGCTAAAGTTGACTGTCGTAAACTCATAGAGAACCAAATTTTAGTAGTGATAAACAATCGTTTGAAAATCCGCTACCTCGCTTTGGTTCAACAATGCGAATACCAAAATTAAGCAGACATGTTTCTAAGAATTTTCTGTCTTATTTTTGTCACGAAAGTAACTTTAGAATCCCTCTTTTTATTTAAATAAATATTTTTACGGGCGACTGAAAATTTTTATCATACGAAAAACAACCAAATCAAGCCATATAGGATGGAAAATCTCGACCTTATCTTCAGGGAAAGAATTATTTATATTATACGATATATTATGTATTATTTCTATTGGGTACTTATTTGAAACGTTCGCGCAGAACATTTGTGACATCAGAAATATATAATAAAATTATATACGGACGCGTCAACGAAGGTGTCGCCCCGCCACGCGTTAGTTTTGGTAAGCGTTCGGTTCGGGATAACCTAAAACTTAACCAGGCGTTTCGCCTACAATTCGTAGTAGATAATCAGTTATTTCCAAGTTATTGTTACAGTTTATATTATTATTTTGAGCGAAGTAGTACTTGTTTTTATTATTAAGAATGAAAAGAAAAAGCAACCATTTTTGTTGTGTGCCTCAATGCACCTATTACGGACAAGGCATTTCAATGCACAGATTTCCAATGTGCAACAAAAACCTTTTACGCACATGGATATCTAAATTGCGAATTGGTAACAGGACTACCAAAACCATGTGTCTGCAGCAGGCATTTTACACAGGAGGATTTCTTTCTGCCAAGTAAGTACTCAAAGTTTTGTAAAATGGCAAAATTTTGCCCTTTTTCGTCCATTTTTTATAATTAGTAAACTCGCTATTTAATTGTATGTGTTCAGTGTCAGAATGTTCGGGTTTGTAGGTCTCCAGAGTTTCACTTGACGAACTTTGACGGGGCCGGAGCTCTTTGCTCTTGGTATTTCTGTCAAGCCTTTTTGCGATTTTCCGTGTTTCCTGCAAGTCCAACGATCCCTTTCCCAAACCAAACTTTCTTAGCAATAAAATAAAACGTAACTCAATTACAGGAATTCGGTTGGCTTTATCACAATGACAATTTGTTGAAATCGTGCACTCACACAAGTTTGGATTTTTTTTGCAAGTGCAGTCCACGACAATAGGACATTTACAGGCTGCTACATCGAAAAGCAGAGCAGATTCATGTTTGAAGTCGTCAATCCTTTTTTGGAATGCGGCCTTTTTTATATCGCGGTGGTACGACTTTCTTATCTTATAGTACTTATCATGGTACTTATTAATCAGCTGTACTATCCTATACTCGGACACCGCAGGAATAGAAGCTTTATCATACAAATACTTAATCTTTCTAGCCACTGTTCCAGCCACTTCATGAAAACTCACCCTTTTGTTGTTGGAGCGTAGCGACATCTGATATCTTTCTTGGAAGCAGCACATTAAGACATCTTCGTAATTATAAAGCTTATTCGGCAAAAAATCTCTTGGATTGCCGAATATTGGGCATTTAAAATCCTTTCTTGTAGTGATTTTTATGGACGTAGCCATTTTTACATCAATTCTCCGACGTCAACAGTCAACACTCAACAAGCAGGTAAAAACAAAGTCAAAACGCTTTCCGAGAAATTCACTGTCACACTAACAACTGCTGGCAGTTGACTGAGAGACAAAAGCACTTACCGAACTGACAAGGGGGCAGGTTTCCATAGCAATGTGAATGAGACACCGATCCTCGGCCAATCACGTGAAAGTAGAAATTAGAGCAGAAATGGTTAAAAATAGCATGTTTCATATGCTATGCGCAAACGGTTAATATTCAAAAATCACTGATTTTTAATTTTTTTCGTGTTCTTCATGCCCCAAACATCACATTAGGATCTATAGCGTTTTGATAGTAGTGAGTTTAGTAATTATAAAAAATGGACGAAAAAGAGCTAAATTTTGCCATTTTACAAAACTTTGAGTGCGATGCGCGAACGGAAGATATTTTTTTATTTGAATATTTTTTTTTTCATTTTACTTAACTATGCAAAAGGCAACTTTTCCGGGGTATAGCTATCGAAAAAAAAAATAAAGTGTTTTTTCGGCCCACCCTAGTGTCCAGGTTGATACGTATTCCGAATACCAATCGCTCGATATCTCGGACATTGTTAACACATCATATAGGGTGAAATTTTGCACAGGTGTGGCTAATTTGGAACTATTTAATGTAATAGTAGCAGCAGTTCTTTCATTAGCGAACAGCAACAACAAATTATTGACGCAGAAAAAGGTTTTATTAACGCTGATGCTAATAAAACTCGATTTATCATTTAGGTTTCTTGCCATTCTTTTTAATGTATCTGAGGCTACAGGTAGAAGATATTTTTCCTATACATGTCAGGCACTAAGTTTTCTTTTAAGTAGTATAGTAAAATTTTCTAGTAAAGAGGAAATCCTCGAAAACATGTCTGTGTGTTTTAACAAATACAAGAAAACTAGGTTAATCTTAGACTGCACCGAGATAGGCATAGAGAAAAGCAAGTGCCTAAAATGTCGGATAAGGTCGTATTCAAATTACAAACGTCAGCATACTTGCAAAATTTTAATAGGTGTAGCTCCTTCAGGTCTAATTACTTATATTAGTGAGGCCTACGGCGCACATAGGATTATTTCATGAATCTGGCTGGACAAAATTATTTCTTAATTTTAATCACATCTGAGGTTTCCTTAATGAATCGAAGCCGGATTGGACGGCAATAACGCGGAGATGAGGGAGTTGGGTTCTGCCACAGAATTTTACTATTTGTAGAACAAATAAGGCGTAGAGGCACAAAGGAACTTTGAAACAAGTTGGCATCTGAGTCAGAATGGCAATTAAATTTTTGTTTGTATTGCGCTTGTTGTGCGCCATCACATCCCCACTTGCACATAAGCACCAAGGCACTCCTTTCTTCTTCGTCAAGGGTTACCAATATCTCTTGAAGATCTCTCAGCAATCTGGAAGCCGTGTGATCCATCAAACTCTGAAGCTTAGTTTCAGCTAAAGTTTCTGCTACTTTGAACGATTCCTTGTCCGGATAACAGTCCTTTTTAGCTTCCTGGATTTTACTGTAACACGGATACATGTCCGGGTTATAGCTCCTTATGATGTTGTACTGTCTCTTTGATAGATTAGCTTCTATAAACATTGACAAAGATTGCTGTGGTGTTAATTGTACCTTTTCTTTGGATTTGCTGCCACTGAAAGCCTTTTTGTATTTGGTCGCTCGTTTTGGTGTGGAAATGATTTCCTTGAGCACTAAGGAGGCATCTCGTTTTCCTTCGTCACCTAATTTAGCCTGAGTAGCAAATGTAAGTACTTCCAAGTCATTGCTTTTTCTCAAGTCTTCTATTTTTCTACGCTTTCTTCTCTCACTTGAGTCAGAAAATGATTTCTTTGGCCGTCCGTGTCCTGCGGATGATGAGCTTAGAGCTTTAGGTACATTAAGCGTTCCGTCTAGCCATAGTTTGTTCTGTTTTTCGAAGAGATCTATTCTTTGACGTGAATTCATCCACTTGGTCTTCATTTCAGACTTTAGGCGACGGAATTCTCTTCTAAACTTGATACTATCCTCATCTGAAAATGGTCCAAAGTTGAAGAGGTATGCTTCTAGATTGTTAATTTTTTCTGCTATATCAGCACCTCCTGACTCCATGGCAAATGTGAACAAATGTCTACGAGTCATAACTCGACACTCGGATGCATCTAGAACACAAAAAAATCACAATATAGCAAAATACAAAATATCGATATTTAGAGGTTCCCCCAGTCTTAAGCCCGTATCTTAAAAAGTGGATCGAAGTGGACCGATTTCTTGATTGTTTCGAAAAGAATAGAAAACAGGCTATCCAATGACACCATGATCAATGCCCGGCAAAGCCCGGCACTATAACAAAAATTCCTTTGAAAATTTTTTTTTGGAAAATTTAGGTCCCAAAACGGAATTTTTTGAAAAATTAATAAAAACCGAAGTACTAATTATATCAAATTAAAAAAATATACAAATTGTAGACACTTACCTACTTCATTAGACTCCATCACTTTCTTTTTAAGAAAACTTTTCTTGATCACCATAGAAATTAAATAGAAAACTGACCTAGGTCGTGTTACTGTGATATTTGTTAGATGCACTCAACAAACTGTCAACTTTAAAGTGGCCGTAGAAGCTAGTTATTTGAACGAGAAAAAAATAACACTTGAGAGTAATGCATTAGAGTCTTGGCTACCTCAAAACACACATTCAATCTTTCCAGGGCCGATTTTAGAAAATGGGTTTATGGCCGGCCAGATTTATCAAATAATCCTATGTGCGGCGGGCGGGCTTCTGATAAGGCAATATTCAATAATGAAAATATTATTCAAATGTTGAATCCTGGAGAGGATGCTGTAATGGTGGACAAAGGTTTTGATATTGAAAATGAATGTCGTGAAAACTTTATTCTACTAATAAGACCGCCATTTCTTCGAAAAAGGAAACAGTTGTCTAAAGAAGAAGCATTGCAAACAGCCGACATAGCTAGAGCACGTGTACATGTTGAACGTACCATACAAAGAATTAAGCTTTTTAAAATATTAAAAAATAAACTTCCAATATCTTTGTTACCTCATATTTCGTATATTATAAATATCATTGGAGGATTAGTAAATTTGTCGGAGCCTATACTAAATAGTAATAAGTTTTAAATTGGTTTTTGAAACATGTTAGAGTTGATACATGTACGAATATTTAGTCATATAGTAGTATTATTTGCGGTATGAAAATATTGTAATAATGGGTATCGTAAAAACGTAATAAAAGATAAAATAATTACTAATCAAGTTTTATTTTTATTTTTCATCATTTAACATGTTTGTGACATTTGTAATCGCAATAAAACAATTTTTTACTGCTTAATTTTTATTTTAAATGACATTAGAGAATTAGTAGAATAAAATTTAAAAAATGCACAATACAGAAAAATAAACTTTCGAGCTTAGAACAACACACACAAAACCTGACACAATAATAAATTTCTAAATTTATCAAACACAGATTTCAATGACCAACAGATAAAATTCCTGAATAAATTATACAAAAAATTAAAAGCTATTACAATTATACAAAAAATTAAAATTAAAAGCTAGATGTTAATTACTACCACCCAACAATATTTGCCTTAGTATAGTAATATAATATACAACGTAAACAAAGTGTAGACATACTAATAACTCTTGAAAGTAATTGGCATTAAACACTTCTTTAATTAAAACATACGATTTGTCAAAAGAACTGTAAACAATGAAATTACACTCGTTAACATTTAATATGCCCATCCCCATTTGTATCTGACTGTAATATTTGTGTTTTTTATTGATACTAGTACTTTCACCTTCGGTTTTTACAAAATCTAAGTCATTGTCGGCAACCAAAGATCTGGCTGATTTGTGTTTTCCCTTTAAGGGACATTTTATTTCTAGAATTTTTGTTATGAATTGGTCTTTAATAATCAAACCATCCGGACTATATGCAGCCCATGGAATATTAAAATTTACGAGCATTCCACTCCTAAAAACCTTCTCGCCTGTGCTTGCTTCATAAGCTGCAACTGCATTCGGCTCTTGCTCAGTGCCATATCGAGTGTTAGCATTTCCCTCGAATTTTGAATTAATAATGTTATTTATTTTATTTCCCCAATTTGGTGCCTTATTTTTGCAGTATGTAAATAATTCATGGCACCTGCTGCAAGTAATTCTTTTCTTTCGCTCATTATGCCATAACATACAATCACTTTGCTTGATTGTGCCAACCGCTAATTCTAGTGACTGATTTAATGTAACGGCAATGTGCGTGACAAAGAAATTTTGTTCACGTTCTTGCAGTTCACAGGGTGGCAATTTATACGGCCAAGAAGCAGAAAAATGGCATCGTAATGCATTTTTATGCAGTATAGTATCGTCACTTTCATCAACAGTTGACACACTTTCGCTACTATTATAAGTATTTGTATGAGCTGAGCTTGTACCTGTATTAGCATGGGAAGTGCGATTTCTGCTAATATGCCTGGCAACTTCACTATTTGGCGAGACTGCAAACATCTTTAAACGATGTGAGTAAAAGCTCACCACAAAACTACAGTTTAGCTTTTGGTAAATGAAAAAATTAGTACTATCTACTAAAAATTATTTTATACCAAATTCGATGAAAATTAGAATTATGAGGACAACTTAATTAACTAAGGTTCAATTCAACTCTACTTTGTCAGGAAGTTTTGGAGTCCTAGGTTACAAGTACTTACCTCTAATACAATCCTGAAAAAAACTTTTAAGTAATCCTTCTGGGGCATTAAAATTCTCTTCCGGCGCCTTCAGCATATGGCAAAAATGTTGCATTGGGAAAACATCCAATGGTTTATTATTTTTAATTGTTCCCCACTGCTGCTCCAAATCCGTACACGTTAAAACCGGCACATCTTCAGACCTTTTTAAATAATATGTACGATTACATATGCAACAAATGTAGGTATTATTCTTTTAAAACTTACCTATTGACGTGATGAAGAACTGCAATAATGTGTTTACATTGAATTCTCATACATACCACTATTTAATACTATATTTATCTTATGGGGATGACCCTTAAGATTGGATGTTTGCAAACATAACCCCGAAATAACATCGTTTGTTTGCCCGCATAAAATTACGTGACCAGCCTTTAATTTTTCTTCGCCTTCTTTAAGAGGTCTTTTCGCATCCCCAAGATAAGAAATAATGTCAAAACGGCTAACTTTCTCCATATTTTATCAATAAAAATTACACTAAGAACGTACTAACACCTTACAACACGTTCACTATTTTTGCGTTATCCCGAACCGGCTCCAGCCGACGCAAGCTGACGTTTGTGACAGCGCCATCTACATTTCGTGACGCGCCCGTATTGTAGCAGGGAAACCTCAACTTTATCTTGAAGTTGAGAGTTATTTCAAAACATTATTTTTAACGTTAGTTAACAAACATAAGCGCCGGAGTTTGAAAATGCTCTTAAGGTAGAACATTATTTCTGAAGCTCTTTATTTTGTCCTTTTAACCGACAAAAGTGCTACCGCTAGAAAACCAGTAAAATAATACCATAGGGTGGAAAATTTCAACTTTAACTTGAGGTGGAAAAATATTTCGTAGGGTGGATATACGCTGCTGTTGACTTACAAAATTTCATCCGTAAGATATGCGATAAAATTATACCCTAACGTAAAAAATCTCAAATTTATCTTAAGGTAGAAAATTATTTGTGAAGGTCTTTAATTTTAACGCTGACAGGTAAAATTTATACCATTAGAAAAACACAAAAATTATACTACAAGGTAGAAAATTCAAAAAATACGTCAGGGTATAAAATTGTTCTTAGAAAAGTATTGCATTATACCTTTCTTGCAAATGCAAACTAGAATATAATACCTTGCTTCCCAAATAATGTTGAGTAGGTAGGATAAATACCCTAGGTATTTGTTTACGCCTCTGTATAAATGTTTTACCTCCAAGGGGGGCAAATAAAATTACCTCTTAATTTAATTTCTACCTTTTTTCAACCTTTAAAAATAACAGTGATCTTTTACAAAGTATTAACTACAAAAATTTAAAATTTTAACTACGTCGTCTTTCGTATTTCTTAATGATTATATATATTAATTTGGAATACAATTGTAGGAAAAATGTTATACTACAATATTGTAGTAAAAATTTGCAAGACATATTTCTCAGTGTGATATCACTAGAAAGTCAAGTAAAACAACATCAACATCTTACATCTGCCTATGGCCATAGAGTTAAAATTCAGCCAAAAGGGTGGTCTTATAGTTCCTGTAAACACGATGCCGGCATTTTTAAGCCGCGTAATTGTGTAGCATAATATGCAGTATAAGAACGCATTAAAAATTATGCAGTTAACGTTTCTCGCCGGTTTCTATAAAACCAGTTTTGAATATGAGAACGTTCCACTTTTTAAGGTTTCTCTTAAAAAAAAGATGATTGTAAAAGACTCCAAGCAGCATTATTAATAAATCAAGTGGACGTCGAATACGCAGTAATAATTGAATAAGCATGTAAAAATTACAGATTCAGACACAGATTAATTACTTTGAAGGTATTTGCCTCTAGTTCTTGAGAAAAACCAAACGGTAATAAATAATATACAAAGCGTTAGAATTTAATCATGCTACGCACAGACGACGGTGACATACTGTTTATAGAAACCATAAGTTTTAGCATACCTGCTTAGCGTAAAGTTGCCAATCAAGACAGTTTTTTCTTAATTTCTCGGACGTGTTGGTTTGCTGGTTTATTATTCAAAGCACTAAAGAACACTAACAATGCACTAACGATTGGCAACCATTTTTTCTTAGTGCTTAATGTGTGCCTGCCGAGCGTGAAGTTGGCAGGCAACTAATTTTTTTTAATTAGTTTGTTTGCTGATATTTTATTTAGAGCACTAAAGAGTACTAACGATCGGCAACATTTTTTTCGTTAGTGCTCAAAGTGTGCTTGCTGAGCGTGAAGTTGGCAGGCAACTAATTTTTTTAAATTATTCACGTATGTGTTTGTTTGCTGATATTGTAATTAGAGCACTAAAGAGTACTAACGAAGCACTAACGATTGGCAACTTTTTTTTTGTTAGTGCTCAAAGTGTACCTGCTAAGCGTGAAGCTGGCAGGCGATTTTGTTTTTTTAATTACTCGAAAATGTGATGGTTTGCTGGTTTTCTTGGTAGGGCACTAAGGAGCACTAACGAAGCACTAACGATTGGTCAAGTCGTTAGAGCTTTCATTAACCTGCCAACTTCACGGACCCCGTTCACGGCACAGTAAAGTGAGTTGTGAGTCGTTCATTTTGAATGACTCGTTCACGAACGACAGACACATCTCTAGTAGCTACAATTGCTTGTTGTTGCTAATAATTTTAAATTTATTCGTTACTGCTTAGCACCTATTTATGAACAAAATAAAGTTACACGGCTTGTTACCCATGCTTTAGTATTGATTAGGGTTCATGAATAACAAAAAATAAAATTGAAAATAATAAATAATTTTTGTTTTAGATGACAATTACGCGATCGATTCATTCGGCTCGCTTGATTCAGTTCGGCTTAACCGTTGATGTTTTGCCTACTATCACGATTCAAAGATTTGATGAACAGCCAAATGCACAAGCAGCACAGGAAGCGGTGACAAAACATCAGCAAGATAAGGAGTAGAAAATAGCTGTGAATGTTTTTTATATTATTTACATGTTGCCAAGTACTGGTAGTGGTACTCTTACCCTGACTGCTTGAAAAATTATTTTCTAACTTTATTAAGAAATTAACCACCGTAAAATATGCTACATATATATATTTACTTTTAGGTGCATATTGTTACCACTATTTTAAACGGAATTTTATAATTTAATAAAGTCCGGCTCTTGCGCAGGGCTTTCACGGAGTTTCATCGTGGCTTATCTATCAGAATTGTCTGCTCTATTCTTGTTAGAGGAACCAGCTACGGTCCTAAACTTGGAAGTTCTTTTCACCAATCCTTTCGTGGTTGGAAGTCTCGGGAATTTGAATAAATTCAGTGAACTCATGGGAATCAACAACTACCAACAGGAGGACATCTTTAGCGATCGCTACGGCGTATTATTTAAAGCACTAAAGAACACTAACAAAGCACTAACGATTGACAACAATTTTTCCGTTAGTGCTTAATGTGTGCCTGCTGAGCAGGAAGTTCGCAGGCAACTAATTTTTTCAATTAGCTTGTTTGCTGATATTTTAATTAGAGCACTAAAGTACTAACGATTGGCAACAATTTTTTCGTTAGTGCCTAATGTTTGCCTGCTGAGCGTGAAGTTGGCAGGCTACTAATTCTTTTAAATTATTCACGTATATGTTTGTTTGCTGATATTGTAATTAGAGCACTAAAGAGTACTAACGAAGCACTAACGATTGGCAACTTTTTTTTGTTAGTGCTCAAAGTGTGCCTGCTAAGCGTGAAGCTGGCAGGCGATTTTGTTTTTTTAATTACTCGAAAATGTGATGGTTTGCTGGTTTTCTTGGTAGTGCACTAAAGAGCACTAACGATTGGCGTAATTGCTGTCGTTAGTGCTGTCATTAACCTGCCAACTTCACGGACAACCGTGAACGAGTCGTTCAGCGTTGCCAAATGAATCGTTCAGTCCGCCATTACACAAGCATATCATATCTTCGTCTCGGTCAAGTATTGTAAACTATACAGTATACAGCATAGTCTATAGGAGCGGTAGTCAATTAGAAAGAAGCAGCGCTGTGACGTCACGCCGTTCACCGCTGTAGCCGCTGTTCTCTCAGCGCATATGAAATGCATATAAAAGTACGCCTTGATATACTACATAACAAAAAGCTATTCATTTGAAGGAGATTAAAACACAGAATCATCTAAAGTAAAATAATATTTTTCTTTTTTGCGTCTTTAAGAAAGCTATTAAAGCACGCAAACGCGTGCTATAGCTCGGTTGCGTGCTTTAATAGCCTAGTGCAATTTACATTTTTAAAGTTGGTACCTCTGTTGAGATGTCAATATTGTCAAACCTATGATGTCAAAAATCAAACGCTAAACCTGGGTAAACGAACACAACAAACGAGTAACAATAACGTTTAATCAATTTAAATTGCGCTCTGGAAATGTACAATTATTATAAATATTAACAGTTACATGAGCAGTATCTTGTGCATTAATACAACACCAGGTAAGTTATTAGTGGATACAATATTCTGATGAAAACTACTGCTCTCGCTAACAGTAGCGGTTTTATTTGTGTCGCAATCTAGCTGTGGGGTAGTAGAGCATCCAGGCAAGTTTACATCAGTTTGCTGAGACCCAAACATTTGCGCAACTTCAATCCTCTTCTGCAAGGAAGCTTCAACGTATCCCTCGGCAACAGCAGATGACCGCCATCCCCCGTGGCGTTTTATGGTCAACAAATCACCACCACGGTTTGCCACATGTGTTGCACTGGATCGTCTAAAGCAATGCCCAGTGAAAAGTTGTGGATCTGTCAATTTAAGAAAAACCGCAATATCTTTCGACACTTTCCCCATCATATTAATGCCGATGGGGCTGTTAATGCAATATCCATTACGATAAGTTAAGAAGAATCGCTTATGAATAACTTTGTTAGGTCGTAAGTTAACGTATTTCTTAATTAAGTCAATCATTTGCTTATCTGTTACTGCAAATATCCTTGGTACATTGTTTTTTGTTTTAGGAACAGACACAAGTATGGAATCGGATTTATATTGAATATCATCTATAGACATATTCGTTAATTCTTCTCGCCTACAAGCACCGTTATACCCCATTATCAAGATAACCTAAAATGAATTATTGCCATTATATTCTAAGTTGGAAATACACTTATAAATTTTGTTAAATATAATTGCACTACATTTTTTAGTGTTATTAGTACACCAAGTATTTAAATACAGTGGAAACCCCGTTATAACGTACCATCAGGGGCCGTCAAATTTGGTACACACAGAGAAACAATTACTTGTTTCAAATAGGATAATCTTAGATCAAGAATATCTCTGTTTTGTATATCCACAAGTAAATATTATCTTACTTGAAGAAAATAAAACTCTTGAATTTAATTGCTTGTGTTAAATGGCTAATAGTTTTAAATGAAAAATATCCATTTGCTTGGATTAAGTAAAAAAGATATAATTGCACTAAGTAAAGCAAAATATTCGGTGTGACCTTATTATTTGCTTACAACAAAAAGCTCAATAGTTTTGAATAGAAAATGTTTATATCTTTGGATTAAGTAATATAAATATCATTCCAGCAAGTAAGTGCCAACATTTGCCGTGAGTAAAACTTTCTTAGACCGAGTAGCTAATAGTTTTAAATGAAAATAATGCTATTGTTTAAATAAAGCAATAAGACATGATTAGATTAAGTAAACACAAATATTGATTTAAAATCAAAAACGCCGTTCCTTTCTTGGTTTGTGGCAATTGTACCTCAGCTCTTATAAAAATTTGTTTCTAATGTTATACATAGTATGAACTTATTGAATGTCAAATTGACGCCATATGTCACCGCCAAAAGTTTTTGTTTTTTAATAAAAAATAGTCTTTAGTTAGATCTAATTAATTTTGATATTCGTATTCTTTTAAAACACGATTTTTTTTGGAACTGAGGAACAATCGCCCACAAATTAAGAAACGAACTACACTTGTGGTTTTGCATCAGTTTTTTTAGATTTTTATACTTTATTCTAATTATCAGCCGAAGTTTGATGAAAGTTTTAACAATTTTTAGAGGGATTTTTTCTCGTTTTTAATTAAATTACTTAAATTTGTCACAGTATGAAATTCTTTTTTTAAATTTACGCCGTGTTAATTTAAAAAGTAGCGATTCATCTTTGTAACTTGCTTCCTCCATTCATCTGTTGGTTTTATCAAACCCCCATGTGACAGCTGCTGTACCCACGATGGCAAATTGTAGTCATAGGCATTTACTAATTTATATGTATGGTCTCCTAAAAGTGGGTCCGTCTTTTTATATTTCCATGCCAGATAACCAGCTATGTACTCTAAAGCGTCCTTTGAAGTTTCTGGAATATCTTTTTTAGGAGAACTGTCGGATGAACTTAATGTCACACTTTCAATGTTTATGCTCAAATCACTGTCGTCATCGGCAGCAGTTATTGACTCAGAGTGAACCAAATCCACTTTTTCAAAAACATTAGCGGTCATATAATTCCTCAGTTGTTCGGTCTTCAGTATTGGTCTCTGAGTGAAGGATGCCTGGGTTTTTACCTAAAATAATGAGACGCATTCGTTTGGTAGCATTAATTGGAGTCGGGTGGTCATCAAAACCTCCTCGGCTACAAATTTGAAAAAAAAAAGTTTTCCAAACAATCTTTATTGAGTTTGTATGTGCATAAATATTTTATGTCATATTTTCTTTTCATATCGTTAAATAGTAGAGAAAGGTCGCCTATTTTCGGATAGCTTTTGATAATGTCCTAAATTTTTAATTAAAAATAAGTCAAAACAATTTAGTTTTGCTAGACTACAAGGTGTGTACCTTGTAGTCTAGGGAAACGTAATATCGTGGAAACAGCTTTTATTCAAATCAATTGTTTTAACAAAAAACAGTTGCATAAACTTGCAAATTTTTGTACACCGAGAAAAAAAACTGTTGAATGAAACGAGAATAGCTTCAGTCAACAGATTTTTGCATTTGCGGGTGGCCAACATTCTAGTTGCATTCGTACAACTTGTAAAACATGTCAAAGATATTTATTTCAGAGAACAATATAATATGTTAAAGGAACATGTACGTCAGTTGTTCACTAAAACTTTAGTATTTTTGTTTCAAATAAGCAAGTTGTATTGGTGCAAACACGAAATATATTTTATTGAAGTTGTAATACCATTTCAATCAATACACACATAGAAGTAATTACTCGCTTTAAAACAGAAAATTTTGATTCAAGAAAATCTCTGTTTTCAATAACCACAAGCATATATTTGCTTAAACGGAGAAAATATTTTTCTAGCAAAAGTTTTCTCGAATCAAGAAACGTTTCATCGTAAGGAGAAAAACCATATTTTCACTCCAAAAAAGATTGAACCGTTATATCAAGAAAGTTTTCTTTTTTCGAGATAATTCGTCTTCTTCATGCAATATAACTATTTCTAAAACAAAAATATAGGTTCTTTTAGATAGAAATGTTGTTTGCTCAAAAATAAACAATTGTATTCTTTATCGAAATAAAGAATATTGCTGTCCCAATCATTTGTTTTCTTTTGCCGAGATAATTCGTCTTCTTCATACAATATAACTATTTTTAAAACAAAAATATAGATTTTTTTAGATGGAAGTGTTGCTTACTCAAAAATAAACAATTGTATTCTTTGTTGAAATAAAGAATATTCTTATCCTAAGCATTTCGGTATTTTCTCCAAAACGGAATCTTTTCTTGAACTAAGCCATGTGAATTGCTTAATATGTGATGGGTACTTTCTTGTTGTAAGCAAATAATAGTTTCATATAATGGTCACAAAAGCACACAAAATTTGAACATTTTTTTATTGAAAAACAGTATTACATAAAAAATTACACTATGAAGAACAGTATTACATAGGTACAACCAACGAAAATAAAAATTTTGTATCTGTATACTTAATGCTGTTAAACCAATAATTAGAAATATACCTATAGGATATAGGTACCTATTACCTATAATACACTTTTCTAAAGTAGAACATAGATGAATGCCCTATACAATATAGATTGAAATTATTTATTCTAACAAAAATTATGTAACAAAAAGACGTTTTATTAACTTAATTTTGTTTTACCTAAAATTTGCACTAGACCTATATAGGGGTGTTCAAAGTTATCGATATATCGATAACTATCGATAAGTTATCGATACCTATATCGAATGACGATAACAAAATTTTTAGTTATCGATATATCGAAAACTTATCGATAACTTATCGATAACTTAACGATAACTTATCGATAACGTAACGATAACTTATCGATAATTTATCGATAGCTTATCGGTAACTTATCGATAACTTACCGGTAACTTGTCGATAAGTAACAAAAAACAGAAGAAAAAAGTTAAAAAAAAACTATAATCAAAAAGTTTGTAGGATTCAACCGCTGATTATAAGTCAAGCAATTAACAAAAAAAAATTTTCTGTGAAAAGACAAAACAATTTAAACTAAACAGTTTACACAGCAGACACTTGCGCTGGAGCTGGATCAGCATTTAAGAGTAAAATGACTAGATACAATAGCACCACGAGAAAGAGTGAAAACGCATTACTAATGTGTTTTTTTATAATTTATAGTTTACATTGAACAGGAACTAGGAACTGCTGCGCAAAATCCAGGTTCGCAAAGATTCACCGCACCATTATCGATAAATTATCAGTATGTTGTCGATCTGTTATCGATAAGTTGTCGATATGTTACCGATATGTTATTGATAAGATATCAATAAATCATCCATAAGTTATCGATAAGTTATCTATAAGTTATCGATAAGCTACGGATGAGTTATCGATAAGTTATCGATAATTTATCGATAAGTTATTGATAAGCTATCGATAATTTATCGACAAGTTATCGATAAGTTATTGATAAGTTACCGTTATATCGATAAGTTATCGATATATTAATATGTTATCGATATATCGATAATTATCGATATTTTTTCGCAAAAAGTTATCGATAACAAAAAACAGTTATCAAACACCCCTATAACAGTAACTAAATTTTGATATTTTACAAGATTTTCGTATACAGTGCGGTCTTGATATTTCTTTACAAAATTTGTGTGTTTTAATGGGAGGCTAAATACCTACTACTTTTCTGCTGATATTTAAATTTTATAACTTTCAAAATGGCGACTAGGCGCCATCTTGAAATATTTTTTTAAATGGCAAGGGGGATCGAGTGACACCTCATTTGAAAGGTCTCTTTGAGTAGAGTATAATTCTAAATTTTGGGAAAATTTTATGCATTCAAAAACAAATGACAGACTTCCAAATTATCTGTTTCTGATATTAAGCAAAACGCTAAAAAATCTAGGAGGCGAAACAACAGAAGTAAAACAATTTAAATAATTAGTCTTTCTGTTCTGTCACTGTAATTCAGTTATTGTGTTTGCTCACGTTTGAATATTGAGTGTTAGAACCGGTGATACTAACAATAATTATTTTTTTCTGGATGAATATTTTTTTATGAAACTCAAGGAGCAGACGCAGAACTAAAAGACCTTTCGAATGAGGTGTCACTCGACCCTCCTTTCCATTTAAAACAATATTTCAAGATAGTGCCTAGCCGCCATTGTGAAAGTTGTAAAATTTCAATATCAGCAGAAAAGTAGTATTTAGCCTCCCATTAAAGCACACACAATTTTGTGAAGAAATATCTAGTCGTTCTAAAGTTAGTAGGGGGGAGGACATTTTACGACCGCACTGTATATGTATTACTAAAGAAAATAACAAACAACTAATACAACATCACTTCAAGTTTGAGACTGCGATACAAATTTCTGATTATGTGCCAGAGTATGTACAACAGTATGTTGGTACATGACAAAGTAAATCCCTAACTGCAACAACTTGTTTTTCTGAAGTAAAACAGACATTATATGCCCTATAATGTAAATTGAAATTAATGATATCTAACATATTGCAAACGAGTAAGCATAAATTAGGATGTTCTTTGTTAACCCTAGATCGGTGGCGTGGGAGAATTTCTACCCCAAGCTTGATTTTGAAGATTTTGAGGCCGTTAAATATCTTATACATTGTAATAACTATACAAAATGATAATATAAACGTTATTTATTATAACTAAATTAAAAAAGAGTAACATTTTATTTATTTATAGAAAATGTTTGTAAATTAAAGTTAAATGATGTTTGCAAACTACTTGTACAAGTGCACTTGTACACTTGTGCAATATCTTACACATGTCACACGGTAATAACTATACAAAATGATAATAAAACATTATATAATAACTAAATTAAAAAAGCGTAACATTAATTTATTTATTTATAGACAATTATTGCAAATTAAATTTAAATGATTTCTGCAAATTACGTGTTTGCATTTGCTGCATTTTTGCGTGGCCTTATCTAGGTTACGTGGACATATCTGGCACCTTGTATTCCTAGACCTTTTTGGAGGTGCAGGTACTTCTTCCTGGTTTTCTAACTCTATATACTTCTTAATTTTGGCTGAAAGCTCCCTAGGCAAAGTTTTTAATGTGGCCCTAAATTTTAAATGATCATCTATTAGTTCTATGGCCAACGCCTTGAGAAATCTTCTGCGCATCATTTTTTCTTCTTGTTTATTAGAGTTGAATATAATTTGAGCATTTATGCCGCTTATGTCTAATAGTGCAAAAAAAATTGTCAGGGGCCAACGGCAACTCTTACGGGCTACTGAATACGAGGCGCACATTTCGTCGGCAACATCCACTCCTCCCTTGTTAGAGTTGTGGAACGTTACTATTTCTGTTTTTTTGTTGGTTCCAGTCTCTACATTTTTATCGTGGTGCATTGTAGACAGTAATACAGTGGCGTGTCGTGACTTTTATAAGAGGGGAAGCTGTATCCACATACCGGGGGGTCCGGGGGTTCTCCCCCGGAAAATTTTGAAATTTTTAGGCAATATACTCAATTTGACCCACAAATCGTCTATCTTTCTAATTTATTTATTGTGCCTTCACCTCCACCCGAAGGAAAAAATGATTTAAAAAAATTAAAATTTATTTTTTATTATATTCAATTAAGTTTCGGTTGCACCGAAATGGTCAGAACTAGTTTGTATTTGGTCAAATCTATTTCACTCTGTATTTTATTATGAAACCTACCTTACTTAAAATTGAGGGAGATTCGCCTACTTCGTTTTGCAAATTCATCAACAACGTCATCATAAAACCTTTGTTCAAGTGACATTTCTTGAATTAATTCCTTTTCTATGGATAACAGCGCCAGGTTAGAAAGTCTTTCTTGCCCGGTAGAATTTCTAATGAAGTTCTTAATCCTTTTTAACGCTGAGAAACTGCGTTCTGTGGATGCACTTGTGGCCGGAATAGTGAGAGTTAATTCACATAGTTTAATAATTTCGGGACAAGCTTGATCTAGTCCACATTCCTTAATGGATTTCCATAAGTCAGTAACACTACTTTTATTTAAACCTTCCGACGTGTTGTATATCACTGAAAGTTCGGATCTTAATGCAGGAAAATCAAAATATTGTGAATAATTCTGTTTCAAAGATTCAAATGCACCTTCCGGAATTGTATTATGATCATTAAAATTGATTAACTCTATAAATTTTAAACTATTCATATTTTGAAATCGGGCATCCATGTGCGTAGTAATATTGTCAATTATTTCTAAAAATAATCTCCGATAACAGGCTTTTTCGTCTCCTACGATATCAGTGCGTATTTTTTTGATTTTGCTTTGGTTTTAATATCCACTCGCTCGAATTTATTCCATAGGCTATCAAACTGTTCTCTTTTAGATGAAACAACAGATTTAAATTCCCGTATCTTTTTTAGACAAAAATTTATATCGCTTGATTTATTTTGCAGAACAGCAAATACGTTTTCGCAAAACGGAAATATTTCAGAGAAAATAAGAAGTAAAAGATTAAAATTAGTTTCTGTTTTTAACACGTCTAAATATCCTCTAGAGCAAACTATGCTTTCGTGGTCCCATTCCTGCTGGTGTTCTACTGTTTTTTTTTTTCAAAAAAATCAATAAGTGGCTGACGATATTCAAACACAGTTTGCACCAATCTTCCATTGTAACGCCATCGAGTGGGTGCTACCTTTGGCATTCTCTTATGAACTTCCAAATCTAAGGCAGTTGTTCGTTTTGAAGATTTTGAAAAAAATGAAGCGATGCCACTTAAAGTTGAAAAAACACCTTACATTCTTTTATACTGCTTACAGACTGTTGTAACACCAAATTTAAACGATGCGCCATGCAATGTACAAAAAGCGCGCTTGGGTAAGTCTCTCTTACTTTAGTCTGTAGTCCCCCTAATTCACCTGCCATTACTGCAGCTCCATCGTAACTTTGCGCCACTAATTTTGAACCAAAATTAAGTTCCTCTATTATAGATTGCACTAGGTTATAAAGAGCGATTGCTTTAAAAATCCCAAAAAGCGTTCTTTAATTTCACCTTTCCTTGTAACATAACGAACAACTTTCGATAACTGGCTAATATTTGCAACATCAGTAGTTTCATCTAGTATAATTGCGATAAACGAAGTTTCCTCTATTTCACACTTTATTTTTCTTAATGCAACTTCTGCTACACAAGAAATTAGATCATTCTGTATGAGATTTGAAGTACCTTTAAATACTGTAGAGTTTTCCAAATGAATTTTCAATGGTTCATCATATTTGGCCAGAAAATTAATTAAATCCACATAATTTCCCTTATTTGAAGAATTTTCAGACTCATTGTGACCCCTAAAACCATGCTCATGTTCACCTAGGTAACGTAGCACATCTATAGGCCTTTGAAGTATTTCACGATTTTTGCGTACTTGCTGATTGTGTTGTTCATTGCTTATTCTCAACTGATCATCTAAAGAATGCTCTATTCTTGCTTTACCGAAGGTTTTTTCTTTAATAATTGACTGAATATGTAACTTGCTAGACGAATGTCTCTTTATTAACTTATGTAGATTATTTAGATCCGAAAACCCACTTTTGTTCCACAAATTCTTTTCATTTGCGAAGAGAATACATGGCCAGCAAAATAAAAGCGACTTAGTGTCGCAACCGGTGAGCCACTCGCATTTTTTATAAATTTCTGTTTGGAAATGTCTCACATACAATTTAGTCTGTTTAGTTAACTTTCGTAATAATGGACTTGGCCTACCTTTTAAAATGATTTGCTTTTTTTCTTCAAAATTAAAAGTTGCAAATCCCTTTACCACTAAATTGCACACAGTACAGTCACATACTAGTACTACTAAACTGTTTGAAGACGTTGGCGTACCGGGCATTGATATAGTTCTTTTGCTTTGTAATCTGTCAGCCTACAGCTTCCAGGCGCACTAATTTAAAATTTTATTTTTAAGTCTCACTCGTTTAAAATGACACTATTTTATAAATCCTAACTAATAACACTTTCTAAACAATGTTTATATACATCAACTATACTAAATCACTGCTACAATACTTTAAAACAACTAAATTTAAATTCTCGGTAAACCACCCACAGCACGCTCAATTAAATGCAAAACCCATGCACAATTGCATCCGAGAGTTACGCTGTAGAGATACAGCTTCCAGCACGGAACCGACCGAGGGAGCGGCGAGTGGAAGCGAATTTCAGGCGCGCTAGGATAAGAAGCAAAATTCATAAGTGATGAGCCGCGCCGCGCCGCCGCGGCCGTCTAAGAAAAGAAATTAAAGGCGATACAAAAATTTAAATAATTGTATGAAACTAATTTATTATTAAGATATAAGTAGGTATAATGATACATACTTTTTGTAAGGGAAGCAGTGCTTCCCTAGCTTCCATGGAGAACACGCCACTGCAGTAATAAGGCAACTTTTCCCTTTTTGGGGAAATACGAAACCAGCGTAGTGTCATTTTTAAATCGAAACATGCTGGACTTAATTTCTTTGTTTTTAGTTTCAACAAATATTGGTGGTATTTCTTTTTTGTTCTTTCTCAGTGTCCCCACCACAGTTAGCTTATGTTCCGTCAAAAGATTTTCAGCAAGAGGGACACTAGTGAACCAATAATCAATAGTTAAATTGCGCCCACTTTTAGGTATTGATTTAATTAGCCTCTTTACAACTTCGCCTGGCGAATTGCTCAACTTGGAGGGCCCAACGGGCTGCTCTCCAGCGTAGATTTCCATGTCATAAGTATAGAACATTTTAGCGTCTACAAGCGCAAAGATTTTAATACCAGGTTTACTATGTATATACTGGCGAAATATACACCTGCCACGAAAAGCTTGCACTTTTTCGTCTATAGTAACATATTCGCTCAGCGAATAACATTTTTTTGAGTTTGCCACAAATTCCTCAAAAATATCTCGAATAGGTGCTAATCGATAAAGCTCCTTTCTCTGGGCTCGAGTATGGATATCATCAAATCTAACACACCTCAATAGAATTAAAAATCTCTGTTGGGACATAATACACGGAATTATATCAATTCCTGTTCCATCTTTGGACCACAAGTCTTCAGTATTGAGGTGCGAAGATTTCAAGACGCCAGTTAAAATTAGTAATCCAAATAGAGCCTTCATTTCAACAAAGTTCGTTTGAGCAGCATTCCTGTCTGTGCTGTAATTGTCTTGTATTGACAGAATAAATATATTTGTGTAATCTACAATTTTATTTATGATTTCATCTGAAATTAAATTATTCCAAGCCTCAAATGGAGAACTAGCTAGTCTCGCATGCCCTATGACACCTGGCAAATGGCTAATTATGTTGTGTGCTCGGGTACGTACATTTTGAGGTGGTTCAGTTTTTTTTCCATTCTGTGGCTTTATCCCGGCCTAAGCAGAAAAAACGATGAGCTAGTGGCACATCATCGTCCGAACTGCTACTACTATTTGACTGTTCTTCTCCGCTTTGGTCGGTATCTGTATCAAAATCTCTATTTTCCACAAAGTCCATATCATTCTCTAGGTCATCTTCGACTCCACCTAACACTTCTGTATCTTCAACGTCTTGCCACAATCTTAGTAGTCTCTTGTTCCCTTTCGTAATCACCCATATTTGTTTGCTTCTAAAATAAGCAAAAAGAATAATTGAATAAAAATATTATCTATCTTATTTCCAAATAAATAATAACGAAGAGGTTTATAACAATTATTATTACTGTAGAGAGATGTACGGGTATTATTTATAAATATATTATTAAAAATTCTTACCTATACGTAATTGGTGGCGTGGGAGAATTTTTACCCCATAACATAGCACGCTTTCAAAGATGCACAAGTCACTCACGAACGAAAGGTGGCATAGAACTGCAGCAGCCGCTAGTATGTACGACAATGATGGCGGAGAAGGTACACAATGCGCAAGAGTCATGCGCTATGAAATCTAGCAGATATTTGTATAAGATGGCGTGGGGTAGAAAATCTCCCACGCCACCGATCTAGGGTTAAATATTGTAAGGGGGCAAACTTGCTGTAACATTTTAAAAATATTTAAGAATTTATTTTGTTACTTTGGAAAACTCGTTCACGGCGCTCGAAGTGGAGATTTACACGCGAAGTGCTAGCGAAGGAAGTGGTGTGGGGAAAAGGAGCTCCCAGAATAACTCCTTCCAAACATCCCTACCACCTTCGCTGGGTATAAAACCAGTGCACCAGCTCAATTTAGAAGAATTCATTCCTGTCTTTCTTAGAAAGAAGAATTTAATCCTGTCATTCTTGGAAACAGGAATTCAATCCTGTCATTCTTGGAAACAAGAATTCAATCCTGTCTTTCTTGGAAACAAGAATCCAGCTTAACTTTCATTTAAAACAAACATTCCGAATTGTTTTCCTGTTAAATTTATTTGATTTCAACTTACTAAATTTTATTTTACTCCGAACAGTTCAACTGTTAGACAATTTTTGATTTAAGTCAAGACTGGACTTAGAATTCAAAACCAGACTGAGATTTAATTTGAACTTGAGCGTGTTTTTAATTTAAATTAAATTATTTAGAACTAGGAATTGAATGTTTAATTTTTATTGTAAGTGGATTTGGATCTTACATAGAAATTGAATATTTATTCAAATATAACAATCAATAGTGAGGGTTGATGTTCTTTCAAATGGAGTTTGAATAGCTTATGAAAGAAATAAAACTTAATCACTAGAATAGAAGAATTTAATTTCAATACTGAGATGCCTCATTGAAATTAAAACTTTTATTTAACCAGAAGTTACCAGTTATTTTTATTAATTTGAAACTTTCCATGAATTGGTTTAGTAACCCGAAATCTGTAAATAATTTCCCGCAGATTCAATTCCTTTAATTTGTTTATTTAAATTGCGTTCCGATTATTTAAATAAATCCAGAAATCACTATGTGGGTGGTTGGGTGGGTATGTGGGTGAGTGGCGCCTCTAAAGGCGAAAGTACTGGACCTATTTTGATGAAATTGTAATCAAGAGGTGTAGCGAAAATTGTATTACTAGTTAAGTTTTTCAAAAAAATCCGAAACCAGAAACCGGCGCGGCAGTTAGCCATGTTTTTTCCAAAATTAAATTTTGGAAATTGGAGCATGGGATCTGAGAGAAGAACTTAAGACAAATCAAAATTTTTTTACCGAACTCTAGCTTTAAAATGGCGGCCGTACACCGAGAAAAATAATTAGTTGAAACAAACAGAAAACGTTTCAGTCAACAATTTTTGCACATCACCGGTAAACAATGTATCTCATGCATTCAATCGAGATTTTAAAAGTGTTGAATTAATTATGTTCAAGCAATCGTAAAAAGTGTCACATTAATACATAGTAGCTTTGTTATTTGGAATGCTTTATTTCTTAAGAGAACTGGTTAAGGATATCAAACCAATCCAATGTTTATCAAAAGAATCGCATAATGCTTTTGATTAGAGTGTGTTGCCATATCTTCTCAAAGTTCGCGGTGCATTAAGTCAACATGTTAAAATTGTCTTAATAAATTGTAGTATTTCGTTTGTTCAAATAGCAGAATGCATTCCACGGACATCTGAAAGATGTTCCACCAATAATAATTATTTTTAGTTAATGTTTTATAGTTCTCCAATTAAAATAGTTTTCAGTTTTGAATCAATATGAAACACTGTTTGAATCAACAAGCTTAACAACGATTGAAGCAATAAACCCCTTTTGTTGGATATACTCCTAGTTTGGTTTTGGATATGGTTAACACTGAAAAATGCAACTTTATGTTTTTTTCTTATTTATTAAGAACAGCAGATAAAAACAGTGAAATACATTAAATTTAGACGCTATAATAAAGAAGTAAAACATAGAAAATTAAATATTTTTTTAGAAATAACATTAAAAATATTAAGCATTAAACACAAAGTACTTATCACTTACTCAAAAACAACAACAAATATTTTGCCATTTCCTAGAATATGAAGTGTGTGCCGCTCTACCCTGTTTAATTCAGCATATTTAAAAATGGAAATATTCTTAGATTCTTGAATTTCGTAACCGTAGTAATGTTCAGAAAAACCAATGGCACGTTATAAAACACACACTAGAATAGAATTTGCGTACAATACAATATGTGGTATCTAAATAATCTTTTAACACTCTTGCAGAACATTTTTGATTGCTTGTATTTGGTTCTATTTCTTCTAAATGCTGCCTAAGTAGATGCTGTTTAAACGAAAATATTGTTGGAAACAAACGAAAACATTTGGTTTGTATGCAAGTGAACTTATCGGAATACTAATGCCTAATCTTGCTATTAATTATAAACAGTTTTATATTTTTGAATTTGCAATCCCACAGAGGGCATATTATTATAAAAAATTACGACTAACAAGTATAATGAAACAAAAGTACAAACATATTTCTCATTCACTGAAGTTATTAAGAAGTGTACACTGAGACCATTATATTAAGAGATAATTATGACATAAAAAATCGCAACAAACTTTACTTTTACATGGTTAATCATGCTTTTTTGCACTCCACAATCGCAGGCTTCCCCTAGAATATTTTTATTTCTTATTCGTCCCTTGAAGGAAAAGGGGATGCCAAGGCAGTGATTTTGATCATCCATTTGCTATCTAAACAAACAATTACAAATAATATTCCCTCAAAAATTAAACATGCATTGTTTACCTTCAGGTAAATCATCAGATAGATTACTTAACAATTCTTCTGTTGACTTTTTTACTGTTGAGACATTACTATTTCGACTTATCTGAAAAGTATCTTTCCAGTGTGTCATTACTAACTCCCATGGTTCTGTATAACTCTGTAACTATACAGCACTATTTTCCATATCACCTGCAGAAAACATAAATTATGAATAATTTGTAATACAAATTATATAAAAAAAATTATACAAAAAAATAATTATAGATAAATACATATTTTAATACACCTACAGATGGTCTCCCAGAACTCGCCTTAAAGCTTTTTAATAGTGAAAAACGCTTATAAGCGTGCTTTCTCAAAAAATACATTTGATAATTTCGACAAGCCCCCAACGCGCGGTTATTTCCCTTAATAATTTTGAAAATACTTACGCTAGCAATTCTAAACGTTAATTAAAGCATGTCCAGAGAAAACGTCGAGTAGTAACCCTAATAATTAATAAATTAATTTTAAAAGTACTTGTCTTCAACTTTTATTTGACGACATAAAAATAACGTTTCCCTATATCCTTCATTTATGTGTAACTATAGTTATAAACGATATTTTAATTTTGTACTTACTTTAATTAAGCTTGCAGCTACCTCACTAAAGACACCAGTCACCGCACTGTTCTCACAGAAATAACGGTCTTAAAATTTGCGCGAGCTGCTCGACTTAGTCAAAACACGCAACTGAACAAAGATAAGCTAAATGATTAGTCAGCACCCCAACTAGCAGGGCCGGATTAAACTGCCTGATGCCCTAAGCACTGACGGCAGTTGGTGCCCCTCCCCCCACAACCCATCGTAAATTTTTTATTAGGTTTTTCATATTACAAAATACAAAAAAATATAATTTTATTTTTACAAATGGATAAAAACTTACAAACGTACTTATTTTATTTTATTTAGTTTTGAAAAGTTTCCTTCTTGTTTTTCTGGCTGCAAATTCTTTAATTACATTTTCAAAACTAATATTACGTAAAACATCTGCTTCTATACATAGAATAGATAAAGCATCTAGTCTGTCTTGTTGCATAGTTGCTCTATTGGGATTTTTAATATGTTTCAGCTGAGAAAAAGAACGCTCAGCTGAACAATTTGTAACCATTAATGTTAAAAATATACGTAAAGAAATGTCCACATTTGCAAAAGCATCCTCAATATTGTCGTCCACAATAAGTTTATAAAGTTCAGCATGACTGAACCTTGTTTTGTTGCACTAAACTTATGTCGCACATATAAGTGAAACTGCTGAAGCTCAGTTGAGAAATTAGTGTTCAAGTCTTCTGGGTAAGATTCAATTAGCTTTTGACAACACTGAGATTACCATTTCATTTCATTTTCAGTAGATAATGGGGTGACATTATGGTCATTATGGAATACATCGCTTAGAAAGCAAAATTTTTCTGCTATTTCTTTGTATATCTCTCCTCTTTTTCTCATCTCAGCTTGTAGTTTGTCAATAATTGTGTAAAACGTGTTAATACGAAATTTGTCCGTGTCCCTGGCATTCAGGTATATTTCTGGCGCATCGCCGTCATTGGGCAACTTCTTTCTGAATCTTTTTCGAGCTACTTTGTAATCAACATCTGGTAACGTTTTCTTTGCAGCTGTCTCATATTTTTCAAATTCTTCTCTTGAACTGCACAAATGGTCAGCTAATGACCCATACAAGTCGGCACATGTTTTTAAATTGACCTCCTCCTTCTGTAGCACTTTGCTTACTCTACGAAAATTTTGCAAAATCTCATCCCATAAATGCAACATAAAAACAAATTCTAGTTGTGTCATCTTGTTGGCAATATTAGTTGCTTCTCTTTTAGTATCTCCTTTTTGTTTTTGGTCTTGAGCTATACATTCCAATGCTTCTAAAATATTTTGAAATGATTTCAAAATTGCTGTTGTTGCCACCGCATGTGCCTCCCATCTGGTATCAGAAAGGGATTTGAGGACACTTTCATTTCCAATACAATCTTTAAGTATTTTCCACCGGCTGGTTGAGGCTGAAAAAAAGGTATAGAGCATCTGTGCTATAGCGAAGAAATTAACAGCCTCTTCACAACAATCAACGGCACTTCGCCCTACTAGATTTAGTGAATGGGCCGCACAGGGCACATATATAGCAAATTTGTTTCTTTCTAATATTTTTTGCTGCATCCCCTTATATCGGCCTGACATGTTCGCAGCGTTGTCGTAAGATTGACCCCTGCATTTTAAAATGTTTATCTTTAAAACTTCACTTAAATATTGTAGCACCTGATTTGCCATCTCCTCACCGGTATGACTTTTTAGTTCCAGAAAGGTTAGAAACCGTTCAATAGGCTGTCCATCTTTTAAATATCTAAGTACCACACTTAGCTGATCTATATGTGATAAATCTGGAGTTGAGTCAACCGACAGACTAAAATAGCCAGATGTTTTTACTTCGTCAATAATGTGCTCCTGTACTTTTTGTGCCATTATTTGTATTAGTTCCTCACATATGGTTTTGGACAAGTAAGATGCATTTCCTTTGCCAGAGTTTCCATATTTAGAAATGTGACTAGCTAAAAATGGATCGAATTGGCTAATTAGCTCAAGCAGCCCCAAAAAATTTCCGTTATGCAATGATCCAAATATTTCTTCTGTTCCTCGAAAAGCTAAACCACGCTCAGCTAACGTACGGAATGACACGCAATGACACGCCTCAGGACATGTTCCCAGTAATCACACTCTTCTCGAATTTGTTCGTCCAACTGTTGTCTCAATCCCGTGCCCTGTCTACGTGTTAAATATGTTAACATAGCATCTCGGTGAGTAGTGTTTTTTTCATGAGAATCAATTATAATGATATTTCGCCAGTCAGAGAAACCTCCTCTTGTAGCAAAATTTGTCAAATGTTTAGCAAACAATTTGCAAACAAAGCAGTAAACTGATCCTGTTGAAGGTGAATACAATAACCACTCTCTCTTGTATTTCTCACCATTTGATTTTGTCCCGACAAAAAGTTTTTGTGAACAATATCTTGAAGGTCCATTGGGGAAATGTCGGTAAGACTTATCGAATGGCCCGTTGTGATGTTGACAGTCGTTGGGTCCATTAAAAATCCAATAATCAACATCATCAGTAGAGAAATCAAGCCATAGTCCTGGATCTTTTGCTTTATTTAAATTTACGTCAGCATTTGCAGAATGAATCATTTCATCGCCATAGCCCACTAAACTTTCATTTTCATTAATTACTTCAGCGTGAATGCTAGTATGACTTGAACCAGCTTCAAACTTTGCAGTGGACTCAGTAGAGCCAGAGGTATTAAGAGAATTTATAGGCAAAATGAGATCACAAGTGCTTGATGTGCTACCCGAACCTGGTTGTATCACCTCGATGATTTCGTTATCATAATTTGATTTTGAAGTAATCAAAGTAGTATTGGTGTCAAGGTCAACCTGTGATAAAGGAGATATCATTTGATCCGGAGGTTGTACATTATCTTTTGGAACTTGTGTGAAGAACGTATTTAGCTTTGGAATCTTGGACACTATATTTAAAGTCTTCTCTTCTTTCTCTTTTGCTATTTTCCGCTTACCTGCACCACTTATCTGATGGCGTTTCATCATGGAATTAAACAAAACACTATCTATCTATCTATTACCGACACTTTCAATAACTCACTATTTACTACTAAACACGTGAGTGTTGTGGATGTCTGTGGTCCGTCTCAAGTGTTAGCGGAAGACTGAATGACGGTGACGACTGTGACGAGTGACGACTGCAATTTCCCTCTCCACTCTCCGCTCAGGCTAGACAGGCCGGCGGCCGGCGGCTGAACTTGATCCAACCTGAACACAAGCAGGCGCATCGCGCACTGACACAAAACATTATTATAACTTATACTCCAGTCAAATCATTAGGAATAACAGGAATAATGAATTACAGATAGATTTCTAATCTAGTAAAAAAAATTGTAGCAAACAGTACAGAAATAAAAAATATTTTGAATTTTAAATGTAGGTAAGTACCTACTGATTTTTTTTTTTTTTCTGTGGTGCCCCCTTTTCCCTTGGTGCCCTAAGCAATTGCTTATTTTGTTTAGTGGTTAATCCAGCCCTGCCAACTAGTATATGTTTTCAACATTACATTTCATAAAATGTTATAGCAAATCTTTAAAACATTTGTTCCAAACACTTTTCGTATATTGAAGAAACTACCACAAGTTCTATATTCAAAATGGTATGTTTGTTACATTGAAAGCAACATATTTCGAATCGATGTACGACAATTTTACCAATAATGTTGCAATATGTTGAGACAATGCCAAACACATTTTGGTTTAAACAAACAGTTTTGCATTGAAACAATTACTTACATTTTATTGGATTGACTAAAAAGTGTATTCTTTCAAAGCACAGTTGTTTTCACTATTCATTCAACCCTACAATAGTGTTCAATGAAACAAATATAGTTTGACAGTTTATTTCTTTTGCATGAATACTCTGTAACTATTAAAGCAATATAATATTTGTTCCGAATAAGCAAAAATCAGTTGATTCAACAGAAATATTTTGAAAGTCGAAATCATGTTGAATCAACAAATCCTGTTTTCTCAGTGTACAATTTTTTGAAAATATCGACTTTAACGCTCATTTACTCAAAAAGTAGTTATCTGATCGGAATCAGGTACCACTTGTTTAAGAACCTTTCGTAAGTAGTATACGATGAAATAAAATTAATTTCGAAAATCCAAGAAAGATCGCTACGGCGGCGCCGCTTCAAAATGTTGAAACTTTTCAAAAATTATTTTTTAAAAACTGCCCACACGATTTTTCTAAACTTTCTGAGCCGATAGAGCTTGCATTGAACTACAAATTTGTTTTTTACTAATATCCCAAATTTCATTCTGACGCCTTCCAGGAATTTTTGAAAGATTTGAAATTGATCAATTATTTATTCAAAAACTCAAACGTCGATCGTTAAAAATTTGTATCAGTTCGATAGACGATTTGAAGTACTTGATTAGGGTTTGCTCAAACTATTTCAAAAATTAAGAAAAGAAACGATACTTTTTAATATCAACAACGCGTTTTTTTTGCGTTTACGTGATTTTAATTACGCCGATCTATTAGGTAGCTCTAGTTAAAAAATATATTTTTCATTTTTGGCATATTTTTGATAACTTCTCAAATAAAACTGTTATGGCCATTTTTGTTCGACATTTGAAGCGGAATTTGTAATTCGCCGAAGCGCGGCGGGCGCTTACCTTGCTTTCGTGCAGTTAGTCGCTGCTTCTATGGGCAGAGTTACGGTACGGAAACCAATTGAACATGCTATCGCAAATTCAAATTCCCGCTGCTTCTTTTCTTAGAATTCTAATACTCGGTGAACTCTGTACAACGTTATAATTATTAAAAGTTACACTCTTGCAAATTCGGCAAGTACGAATATTTAATATGGGACAGTCCACTCGAAGTCGACACTTCGGCTTTTTTTAAATTTGTGTTTATACAAATTTGCAATTTCCATATACCTAATGTAAGTAGTAGGTAATGTTGACTTTACTATTTTAAGAGCTAAGAGCAAAGTTAGAGACTACAGAATTCCATCATGGAAATTTCAAATCTCTCCGTATTCTAAAATTAGTTTTGTCTACTAAAATGCAAATCTGGATGGCGAGATCAGTTGCGTGTCAATAGGGGTGGCTCCGTAAGTACCCCAAAAATAAGAAACATACATTATAGTATCAAAGCTCATTTTTTTTACTTAATACCTAGTAATATTAGTAATATTTTAGTTATGTTGCCAGACCATTACGTGCTTGATAAAGCTCTGCAAGAGTTATGTGAACTTGCGGAGGTGGGCACCCCATTACCAGTATTATTTCAAAGCCAAATGTACAAACCATTTGGCTTTTAAAAATTTTTTAAAAGTTTGTATATTTGAATTCCATTTTTGAAAATTTAAAAATGTACAAAAGCTTTTCGGCAATTTTAAAAATTTTAAATTTTTAACATTTTTATAAATTGTCAATATTTTCAAAAATTTCCCAAAATTTGTATATTTTCATAAAATTGTCAAAACGTAAAAATTTATATTTAAGACTTTAACGTATTTTTAAAATTTCCGGAATATTTTAAAAATTTTCAAAAGTTACAATATTTGCGAGGAAGGCCCGTGTCGGTGTACCTTCAGCCTCGGCTTTTTGGTAAATCTTCTACTGCCTAGCCCCATCCGCGTAGGCAACCGAGTGTGCGTCGTAAATATCATGACTGCCTAGGTCTTATATAGTAAATTCCAAATTTTTATGTACCTGGCGGATTATATGCTTATCTGTAAGTACTAAGGTATGGACATGCCCTCCGCCGGTATAGCCGGGTGCTGAGCAGTGCAGTAGGTAATTTATTTTGTCCGTTTAATTTTATTATTCTAAGCAATCTATATTCTAAGCTTTCTGTTTTTCTACAAGTGGCTTATTGTTAAATTATTTTGTTGATGAAGACAAACACAGATAAATTTTGCAGCATAATTATAGACTGAAGATTATATTACATTTTAATGAGCGTTTGCATTAGTTTAGTAAAAGGTATTACTGCAAATGATGATTATATAATTTCCTTATTTTATTGTTCTAATCTTTGAGGGGTGTTTGTTTGCAAAAATATGTGATTTAGTTAGTCGCAAGACTTTGAAAACGCGTCTTTAGTTTAAGTCACGTTGATGAAAAAGTAATAAGCACGTGGAAAGAAGCATTGTCTACTGTTACACCGGAAATATGGAAAAAGACTATTGAACGCACAGAAAAAACAATTGAAGAATGTTGGGAACGTGAACGTTTAATAATTGCTGAAGTAAACCCGCTTATAATTAATTTACAATCCGAATCAGATTCCGATGATGATTTTGATTTTGGCCGTTGCTTTGAAGACAATGACAACGAATAAAATAATAATTGAATTTTGTGTTATAATGTATAATTATATTCTCTAAATTAGATTAAGTTACTTGTATTATACACAGAATATTAAATGATTGTATATTATATCTCTTGTGAAAACCAATTACTCTTAACAAATAAATTAATATCAACGTACCTACACGACTACACGTACACCACTGGTCTTTAGCGATAGCCCTTTAAAGCAGCAAGAATCGCGTAGAACTCGTATCGTTTATTTCTCTTTGGCGCGTTAGTCAGAAAGAGATACAAGTACAACTGGTATTAGTGACCCACGTTCGAAGCGCAAATATGTAATAGTCAACGAGTGGGAGTGAACAGACGCTATCCGTACGTCTTCGTACAGTTCAGTTTCCTAATCCGCCAGGTACATAAAAATTTGGAATTTACTATACATAAATACGTAGTGTAATGTAGTATGACAATTAACCTTGAGAAACGACTGGCAGGCACAATTCAATTTTTAGACTTTTATTTTAGTTTTCAGTTATTAGACTAATAACCAAAGATAACCTTGACAAATAATTTAGAAAACTACACGTCATTGCCAAGGTGAAATATTTAAGCAGCAACTTGTTAGGCTGTAAATACCACGAGCATTCGTTTTTGCGAAACGAAGAAAGCATTTACTACTTACAGCCGTTTGCACCGGTTTTGTACTAAGGATTACTTAACTAAGTATTCTTTAACGTTAAGGAAAACTTAAATGAGTTATCCGTTGCACCGCGTGCTACCGTCCGCTCCTTAACAAAGGCTTCCGTAAGTTGAAATTTTAGGGATATTTCGTTATCGCCATCTTCACACTATTGACCATAACTTCACAAATATTGTGTTTGTTGTAATTACTCTCTGCTGTGGGTTTATTTGTATTGGAACAGCATTTGAAATTGTAGGCATAGCAGGTTGGTATAAACACATTATTATTAATAAAAGAGTTAGCATACTTAAACTTTCCTATTTTTACAGAATAATGCTTCCTGGTACAAAAACAAAAAGAGTGCGCTCCTCTAATTTTTCTGCAGAGGAAAAAATGGCTTTGTTGCGAATAATAGAAAAGTATAAGCACATTTTGGAAAATAAAAAAACGAACCAAGTTATTCAAAGTGAAAAAGTTGCTGCATGGGAACAGGTGGTTGAAGAATTCAACTGCTATGCTGCAGATTGCAGTAGAAGCGTTGATTCAATCAAGAAGTGGTGCGACAACCAAAAGAAAGATACAAGGAAGATAGCTGGAGATGCTAGAAGAAGCCTATTGTTAACTGGAGGTGGTCCAGCAGCAATCAAAATTCCTGATGCAACAAAGGATTTAGTTTTGGAGCTGTTAAATACTAAAACGGTGACTGGCCTTGAGAGCGATGTTGGTGGTGATGCTGGTCTTCCAGTAACATCAGATGCAATGGTGTGACAAAAATTTACCTATTGTTTTTTTTCTCATTAAAATTGAGTTTTTAGGAGGTTGTTTGGGAATCGGAAGACTTATTAGGGTTAAACACTGATGATGTCGTGGGACCAAGCGGTGCTACAGTAAAACTACAAGGCATAAACTGGGGAAGGTATGAACCACCTCATTTGCAGACTCCACTGGCAAGTGAATTGCAGAAAATGCAGGGAAATACCTGCAACAGCAATGTAAGTTTTTTTTACTTTACTTTTTACTTCGTTGAGGTTCATCATTAACATAATGTATCTATTCAAACTATTTACTACGCAACTAATATTATTTTAGGAAACTTCAACTTCAAGCCGAAAGCACAGACGAAGGCCTATTTTAAAAACTTTCACTTCCTCCGACTTATCCAAAAAATATGAAGAGGTGGTGGCAAAAAAATTAAAAATAGCCGACTTGAAGTTGCAGAAGTTGACAGCAGAGTTTGTGCATGAAGAGGAGGAGGCACAACTTCGAAAACGAGCTCTGCAGTTAGACACCTTAATTAAAGAAAATACTCTAAAAACAATTCAGGAAAATGCTAATTAATTCTTTTTTATAATATATATTGTTAAATAATAAAATATTATTGACAAAGATTGAGTAAGTATTAATTGATTTTATATTATTTTATTAGCTTGTGAAGTATTGTTGGATAAAATTATTTCTAGTTGCATCTTGCAGATTACCATGGCGATTCGCCAGAACAGGGATTTGACCGTTAGCAATTAAATGATCCAAAACATTAACAGCTTCTTCCTGTGGTGGTAACTCTTCACCCATAGTTCTAGCCACATTGTGTAGTACTGCTGTTGCTATAATTAACGGTAAAATATTTTCGATTTTTAAACGCATTATATAAGCTAATATAGGAAATCTTCTTTTCCATACTCCAATACATCGCTCAATTGCATTTCTGGTTCTTATAAGACTTTCATTATATAGTTGTTCTGGTCGAGTCTGTGGTTCTATCAAAGGAGTTAAAAAATAATGTCGCAAAGGATATCCACTATCACCCAAAATAATAGCATTATGATAATCTCTTTCAAACTCGGCGCTTAAATTACTGCTATTGTAGATAGTGGCATCATGTGTTGAACCCGGCCAGCGAGCTACTACATTTAAAAATTCCAGAGTTGCATTACACATAACTTGTACGTTTATCGAAAAATAATTTTTTCTATTTCGAAAAATTTCGCCGTCATCACCATCAGGTGACTGCACTCTAATGTGGGTACCATCTATGACTCCTATTATTCGTGGGAAAGATGCAATTTGGAAAAAACTATTTTGAGTTTGTCTAATTTGTTCGGCAGTTCGAGGCATTTTTATGAACATTTGATAAAGTCCTGTAACTGCCCTCGACACCCTATGAATAATTCCCCATAGCGTAGAATCTCAACGTTAATAAAAGTTGATTCATAGGTGAAACGCTGTTGTTTCTACAAATATATTGTAATTATGTAATTGGTACAAATAATTTTTAATAGAGTAAACATGAAACTTACGCATCATTAGGATATTCCAAATTTTGTTCTATTAACATGAGCACATGTAATGTTGATTCTTTACTTAACCTAAATCTTTTATAAAAAATCATATCGTCTAGGGTTTGGTAGTAATTTGTTCTAAAATACAATTGTCGTGGAAAACCATATCCTATTATTTCCAAAATATCTTCATCATTTTCAAAAAATTCATTCATTTTAATCAATAAATAAATACGTTCTTAAAGAACCCTTAACTTTTAAGCTGCCAAACAAGTCTACTTAAATTTAAAGAGCCCTTAACCTGTTTAAGTCAGTATTGACCTACGGTGCAACAAACCTAGGATAATAAGGCCGCCTTAAATTTAAGAAATCCTTAAAAGTCGTCGGTGCAAACGGCTGTTAGTGCAGTTTGACGTCGAATGAATGTTCGTCATTATTGTATTTGCCTGCGTTAAAATTCAATAATTATATTAATTTTACATTTTATTCAATAATATGGCGCAAGTTGCAAGTGCTTTTTCGATAGAAAATGAATTACTTCGCACGTATTTATTTTACTGCTGCGTTCTTTTGCTTAAAATGTTAGTGATGTCTCCATTAACTGCAAAACAACGTCTTAACACAAGGTATGATGAGAATTTATATTGATCAAAATGTAATAGTTTAAAAGTAGAGGCACCAAGAAAAATATATATTTTTGTAATCTGGGAACTCTAAAGCACGTTTCCACAATTTAGGTAACTTTCAAAAAATTATTTCTCAATCCCAGCATGTGACCACGTGGATGTGTGCAACAGTTGGCACGCGTATCAAACTCGAAATTTTAAGAATTAGGTACTAGACCGATTTTAAAGAAAATAGAAAAACCTACCTAAGTAAAATTCTTCGGGAAAATTTGTTTTCCAAAATGATCCGGAACGGAAAGCAGAAGTTGTGTATTATTTTTGATTTTTACTTTCCTCCACTTTTGTGTACATACGTCAATGCAAGACCGGCACTAGACGTTTTACCGCCCTAGGCAAAATATTTTAATGCGCCCTTATATGTATGAAGTAGGGCCGCGACCGGGGACCTGGGGGGTATATCGTATCCCCTAACCTAGGGGGGTTTGCTCTCCCCAAAAAATTTTAGAAATTTTGATACAAAATACGCATCAATTAGCTATTTTTTTGCGAAAAAACAACAAGGTAAAAGAAGTGGCAAAGCAATAAAGAAAATAGTAATTGCTACAAATTTATTATTTTTACAATATTGGGTGGGCCAAGTGACGGAGACGGTCAAATATTGGCAGTATGTTTTATTAACAGCACTTCGTTTACCGCAAATTTTAATATTTTTTAAATTATTTTAGAAATTCAACTTTCAATTTAATATTGGTTTCGCAGAGACTGCCTCTCAGTTTCTATTTATTTTAAGTGCGAGAAATTTTTTTCTCGATTTTTAATAAGAAAAATGTATTCAATATTAATTTTTTTCCTTCATTTTAACAAGTGAGCCAGCAAAATTTTAGGTAGGCCATAGCTCACCCAGGCCCACCCCTAGTTACGTGCTAGCAATTTTCAGATCTAGCGAAGCACAAAATTTCAGCGTTTGGCGCCTCTCACAATGTGGCGCCCTAGGCAGGGGTCTGTTGCGCCTGCCCATAGCGCCGGCCCTGTCTACGTGGTTTAGAAACAACGTTTTTTTTTAAATGTATAACTATAGGTGAGTGCGTGCAGCTCAGACTCCCAAACCGATAGCGATGGGCCGATTTCGATTAGCGGAATGTATTTCAAAAATTCATCTACCAAATAAGCACTTAAAAAATCCGAAATCAATAGCGAAAGCAGAGCGAAATGTTTTTTTTATAGCATTTTATTACAGATCTTTTTTAATTTGATAACGGAATGTGATGGAAGTTTTTCCCGAACTTTCTAGCTTCAAACGATTCAAAATGATACTCGCTACGAATTTTTGATATTTTTTAATTTATCACCTTATTGCTAAACAACGAATTGACAGATTGGACTGAAATTAGGTATTATAATATAGCCCTAGAACCGAAAACTGTGCAGTGAAAAATTAATAAAACATTTCTGTTTATGCTATATTGCTCATGACGCTCATTTCTAGGGCTTAATTTTCTTATCTCGTCTAATTTTCCCCAATCTTTTTTTTTTGTTTTTTCTGGTGCGATCTTACAAGTCACTGTTCGTGCGTTGATACAAAATTACAATAATTGTTTGAAATATAAAACATTAAGACCATTAAAGTATAAGAAAGTGCAAGCGAAGTATTTCGCTCATTTTTCTGTGAAAAACGAAAGTTTGCAAATTTGAGCCCATCAAGTGGTTTTTCTAAATTCGCTCATTTAATGGTGGTGGTTTTAGGTTAACCCATTAAATCCCAAGCATTAAAATACATATTTTTTGGGAAATTTTTTATTATATACTGAACAATGGAGTCACAATGAAGCATAAAAAAGTTTTTTTTAAAAATTTCACCACCAAAATTGCAAAATCACATGGGGTGCATAAACGCACCTTTGGGACTAAGTATACTGTTACAAACTAAAAAACCTATTCTATTTAATTTCTATGAAATGCCTCAAAACACTGAGGATGCAAGTGTACATTACATTTTTTACACAGGTATATTGAGTGACTCTTGCACAATCGGCACTTAACTCTTTTCTTGGTTTCATGCTGAACAATGAGATGGCCAATATTGTCTAATCTGACATCATCCGGAAGACTGGTTTTAGAAGGTCTTCCGTAATGAGAACGTTTCCTTTCTGCACTTGTATCTTGGTTTTCAACCACACTTTCTTCTTCTTTCCCTCTATTCATGGTACCCTCAGATTTGGTGAGTGATAGAACCAACGATGACTTGAATTCTATTTGCGGTATTTTGCTGTTATTGGCAATACTATATATTTTCCAAGCGTTTACTACACAGCTGTCGATAAGATTTATGAACAATGGCCACCACCATTTTTTGCCGCGAATTTTTATGCGATAATTCGCAATCCCGTTGTCATGTAAGTCAACACCGCCCATATGTCGATTGTAAGCAGAAATCATTTGAGGTTGGGGAACTACAATGTCTTTTTTTTCTGTTCGATTATATCGCTTTACATTTACAGTTGGGAGAACACTCAAGTGATTGCTGGCTACATTTACAATAGAATTATCGTTCCACTTTACAATGCATATTTTTTCCTTGACGTCATATGCATAGTCAAATGTGCCCCTTGCTTTTTTTGCTAAGCTTTTGCTATTCTCCAAAGGACACTTGTTTGTTCTGTTATCCTTTACAGTCCCTGTGGCTAAGAATTTACGACTCTCTAGAACTGTAAATAATTCATAGGAGGTGAAAAAGTTGTCAAAAAATATGTGTTGCCTCGCATCTTCGACCACTGACAACAAATTGATAACAACTTCTGATCCCAGGCAAAGCTTGTAAGTTTCTAATTTATTGCGTGCTCCCCCATAAGGCATAAATTGGAAAAGATATCCTTCAGATGAACAAAGGCACCAAAGTTTGAATCCAAATCGAACCGGCTTATTTTTTATAAACATTTTAGCGCTGTGTCTTCCAAAGTATGGCACCATTTCCTCATCAATTGATAATTTGTGGGAAAAAATGCCAAATTGTAAATTGTTTTTGTTTATTAGGTCAAAGATGGGACGAAGTTTTGCAAACTTGTCACTTTTATCCAAATTGTCATTATCTGACAAGTGGATGTTTTGCTTGATGCTCCAAAATCTGTTGCGACTCATGCAGTTCCTGACTAACGCCACCCCTTTGTCTTCATCTTTTGACCAGTACATCCTGACAGCTGGAAGACTATGGTAACCAGACAGTAGCAAAATGCCAATAAAACGTTTTAGGTCAGTTTCACTTAGAGTAAAATCATGCCTATTTTTGTCAGAAGCGTACTTCTTTGAAAACTCAATAATTTTATTTGTTACTGTCGAATCAAAAAACATAGAAAAAACTTCCAGCGGAGTTTTTCCACCCACACAGTTTATTATATTTTCTTTGTATTTGACCTCATTGTCAACAGATACAGGCGGATTTTCTATATCACATTTTATCTTCCATTCCGGTGGCGCGGTAAGGTTTTTCTTCTTATTTGTAACTTTCTTTTTTTAGCAGAATTTGTAGCTAATGAGGTATTTTTTCTCTTAGTAATTATGCTTTTAGCGTCACCCTTAGAGGGTCGCAAAATGTTTCTATCTGACTTATTTTTATTTTTGTTTTCAATTATCTTACTTTTAGCAGCACTGGTTGAAGGCTGCAACACTTCTTCTTCGTTAGAGTTCATTACATCAAAGCTGTTGGTAGTATGTATCTCATAAGTCCCAACAAAATCTTTGGATATATCATCTCCCACAATTAATTCCTCATCTAAGCTCTCTTCATCAGTAAGCGTATCAACTTCTGGAGGAATAAGAACTGCATCAAATTCATCATCGGATATATTTTCAGCCGCTTCCAAGAGTTCTTTGGCTGTCAGCGGCCGCTTATTGTCGTATATTTGCGAATGTGACATTATTTGCTTGTACACAATACTAAATAATCAAGTTACTAAAGACGAAATTGAGCGTCGTATTGTAATTACTTACCAATATTTACTGGTTTTTGCCGCTGGACAACACCGTATAAACGTCAGAATGACATACCCATAAATGACATACCTAAACAAAGCGAAGGTTATGGTTGCATTCTGCGGCGCACCGTGCCGGCGCATAGCAGGTTGAGAATGTAGAAAGTCCCAAAGGTGCGTCAGCGCACCCTCACATTCAAAAGGCATTTTTATATAAAACCATAAATCAAATCACAGTTATAGTTACACAGGCTAACTCTATGATCATATTTTTGATTATGCACTACTATAAAATTGACTCAAAAATATTTGTAAATTGACATTACAAAAATTAAAATATGTCTGCAAAAACAGTGATTTTCAGTATAACTTAAAAAATAAAATAGCACATACATAAATTTCTTTTATGAACGCAATAATCTATTTTAGCTAAGAAACAGCTCAAAAAACATTATGGATGCAGTACAAGTCATTACAACTAACAAATTATAATAAAAAAAAAATAATATATAAAAGGGTGCGTTAGCGCACCTTTGGGATTTAATGGGTTAACCATTTATATCAAAAATGATTTCGACATATTAAAAATATTGTTACTAGGCATTCGCAAATCCTGAAGATGGTGCACTAGACAAGGTAAAACCTCGCCTGGAAGAAAATGTGGAAAGAGTTAGAAGGTAACTTTCTCAAGTACAACTATACGTATTTTCTCCACTTTTAAATTGTTTTTGTTGCAGAGCACATTTGAACGACCTAGAAAACATACCAGTCTTCCTTGTCGCTAGCTTCGCTTATATACTTACGAATCCTTGTGTTACAGTTGCTACTATGTTATTCAGAGTTTTTACTGCAGCTCGTTTTGCACATACTTTTGTTTAAGCAATTTACGTTGTTCCACAGCCTGCAAGGGCTGTGAGCTTTTTGATTGGATTAATTATCACTGCCTACATGGCACTACAAGGAGTAATTTATTTCTTACAATGTGTTATGTTAATCAATCTAGTCTTCTTAATAAATAACATTACTTTAATATTATTGCTATCTACCCAAACCCATATATTAGGTCCTTATCTCGTTTTTCACATATTTCTTCCGCTAAAAACCCTTCTTGCCGAGTTTTCTTTCTGCTTTATATAATATCCTTTTCTTCTACAAAAAAAAGTCCGGTAATTAATTTAAAGTAATCAAGTTGCTTTCTATGGCAAAATTTAATTCTTAGATAGAAGTTACTAGGGAAATGGAAAAAATATGAGAGCCATAGGTTAGATGAGAGCTCCAAAATAACATCCAAGGGTGACCAGACGTAAATTTGTAACGGTTCTCAAAAAATTGTATAAAATAATGTAAAACTATTAATTAAAAGTTTAACAGTTTGTAAGAAAGTGTTTCACTTCGAAACAAGTGTGTAATAAAATATAAATCATCGACGAAAAAGGTAAAATATAATTTTATAAAAAGAAGTAATTGTTTTGACATTGAAAGTTGGGGTATCTACAAGTTACTGGGGTAACGGAATTGTTCGACTAACCAAAAAAACGGATAAAAAACTTATTTACTAATTAATACAAATAATTGACAATTGAAATAAGTAAAAGAAGATTGAGGTATTTAAAAGACAGTTAAACAATTTCAAGGTGTTTAATCAAGACTACAGATCAAGATGACGTAAGCAGAAGATCATAGCGATAAGAAGAGAAATACAACCCATATAGAGAAGTAGGAGCTACAGAAATTAAGGTACTGTGCGTTCTAAACGATGAGTGAAAATAAAAGTAATAATATAAAAAAAGTAAATAAAACTTAGTTGAACGATTTCAACCTTTTAAATGCCAGAAAAGTGCATTTTTTTGGTATTAAATGTAAAAGTTTATACATAAAAGTTTAACATCAACTTAAAACAAAGAACAAGATCTTACCATTTTACAGGGAAGCCACGTTTTGATTTTTGTTAACTTAACAATATGTATGTAAATGAGAATATCGAAAGTGCAAAAGCTGAGACAGAAAAATAAAACAAACTGTAATAAAGTTTATTTAAGTTATGAATGGCTTTAAAGGTGGGGCATTACATAGCAATATGGTTTTGTGCTCGTAGTATACTAGTTCTTTTTAAAAATAAATTAGGTATTTATATTTTTATTTCGATATCGATTATACTAGATGTTTAAAGGCGTTGACTGAAAAACTCAATATTTTTTCCTTTCACAGTTTCATACATTTTGAAATATATCAGACATTTTATTTTAATTACTGTGCAGTCTACGTATGAAGTGTGCTTTATGACGATCGCTTGCGAAGAATAACTAATTTGCACAGATATCAAAACTAGTTAACTTGTTAATATAATTTGTATGATGAAGTGGGTACTTTCTGTGGTCACCCCTAATACATTTTTATACCACTTCCGGTTTAACCGAAAATTGCACATTTGTAATTTTTTTTAAATAGCACGATACACTTTGATGTTGGAAATTGACAGCATTTTTCTCCTCTGCTCAATTATACAGGGTTATTTAAAAGTAAGCAATAAAATTCGTATTTCTGTAGCGTGTTGGTTTTTAAAAAATGCTCGGACACTAAAATGCATTTAACTAGAACTGCATTTTTATGTGATCTTTTGTTTTTCAACATCAACCTACGCACCCCCAGCCACCTTGACTTAATGTTTTTAAATAGCGACCTATACTTTGTGTGGGCTCGTTGTAAAGCTTGCAAAAAACTGCATTCAAATCTATCATCATAAATGAACTGGGATCGTTGGTTTTTACGTTACAGCGATTGAATGAAAAAATGCACTTTTTCCATATATTGTTATTAAGACGTTAATGTCAAGTAACCAAAGACACAACAATTTATAAAAAATGTTGGAAGTGTCCTCTTTTAGCATGATTTATAATTTTGTCACCACAATCTGGCATAATCAAAATTGCACGTCTCTGTTTATGTTAAACATATCAAAAAAATAGCTTTGACACTTCAAGAAATAGGCAAAGCCTTGAGCTTGGTTGTTTATTAATATGACAAAGCAGGGTTCGCCAAAACCACTATTTAAAAATAATCAAAATTCATTGATTTTTTGAATAAAAATATCACGATTTTTGTAATAAAAATGTAAAATGAGATCCTTACTTTAGAAAAATTAAATTTAAAAGATCTAAATATTTAAACAAAATCTGTTGAATTATATTTGAATAGGTAATTTACCATTAGATTATTAAAGAATAAAAAAAAAGTTAATAAAAAATAACTAGGCGGTAATGTCGGGGCCGTGTACTATCTTTTAGGCACTCTGTTAAAATTACTTCTTAATAATTACTTAAATTCGAATGTAGATATTAATTTTACAAAAAAAAAGGTGTGGTTATGTATGAAACATAAAAAAGCTAAAGTGTGGACTTTGACTGGACTTTCCCTTCCCATACTAGATATTAATACTTAATACCGTATTTGTAAACGTGTAAATTTTATAAATATAACGTTATACATTTCACTGACTGTTAGATTTGTAAGAATGCAAGCTTTATAGGCAACTCTCCATTCAATCCAATTAAATTTATTGAAAGCGCCACAGTGAAATTATAGCTTTAAGAAAAAATCAAATACTAGCCAATCTTCCGTTCTAACAGCGAACAAATTAAAAAAAAATCGTAGGCAGTTTTTGAATAATATTTTTTTGAAAATTTTCAAAATTTTGAACAGGCACCATTGCTATCGTTTTCAGATTTTCGAAAGTAATTTTCTTTCATCGTATAGCACCCACAAAGGGCTTTCAAACAAGTTGTGGCTGATCCCGATCAGACAACTACTTTTTGAGTAAATGGGCGTTAATGTCGAGATATTCAAAAAATTGTAGCGGTCGCCATTTTGAAGCTAGAGAGTTCGGTAAAAATGTTTTCGATTTGCCTAAGTTCTCTCAGTTGTCGTGCTCAAATTTTCAAAATTTAGTTTTGGAAAAAACCATTACCAAAAAAGCATGTCTAACTTCCATTTACGGTTTCGTATTTGTTTGAAAAGCTTTACTAGAAGTACAATTTTTTACGTACCTCTTGATTTAAAATTTCATCAAAATCGGTCCAGTATTTTCGCCGGTAGAGGTGTCACACACCCACACACACAAACACACCCACTCACTCACAAACAGACATTTTTTTAAAGCCACTTTTTTGGGTTCCTTGAACCCCAAAACTCTATATTTCTACCATGTTTTCCCTAGAGTCCTATATAGGGAGAGTACCGCCACTGATTGCCGTGGCATTTGCCGACAATAGCGAGCTCCTATACTAGCGTCTAGTCCCTTGTTATTCTTGCCGATCATACCTCACATGACTTGCGCCCCTCCTCTGCATGCAGCTGAAATGTGAGTAAACCACAACACCATAGTGGCACAGATGGATATGCGGGTGTGTTCAGCCGTGCTGATTTTTTACTGTATAAAGTAGTTGCGGGGTCGAATCTCGGTTGGAACCAAAATTTTTTTTTTATTTTATAGTTTTTTTTAAACACTGTTCTTGCGTTTTGCTGTTAACGCGAGGTTATTTGTTAAGAGCAGTTATATTTTTAAAGAAAAAATACGAAGACAAATTTGCATTCACTCACTGGTTGACGTCATACTAACACTCAAGTCTGGTAATAAATAAAAAAAGAAGGATTTGTTGTTTTCTATTTAATGCAATTTATTAGCAATGAAAAAATCGGCTTTAACCCTTTGCGGACCAGTGGTTATAATGTCTAACCACACCTATAAAAATTAATTTAAAGTAGCCTTCAGGTTATATGGTGTAACCATATGTTCTAGAAACTCGTATGTTGTGCCATCTATGAGGAGTTCTCGGTAGATTGACGTTAGGTTGAAAATAAGTTTGAATCTGCCCATTAGTGTAAGTGCATCAACAGATGACGGCTATTTACAGTGTGAACATTAGCATAATTGTTAATTGTAACGAGATGGCGGGTGAGTAATATCTATTTGTTATTTCTAAAACATGGTGGTATATTTATGAAACACCAGATTACTTTTATTTTTCGCCTAATGTAAAGTATGCTTAGAAAAAGTTGATGGTTGCAATTTGAAACCAGTGGGCCATAAGTGTAATTTAAATTTTAGCTAAAAATTCATGGACATTTGAAGAACTGGAACAAATGGGTGACTTGGAATTTGTTGATTTTGTCGAACAAGTGGAAATTCCATCGGACATGGAAAGTGAGGTATCTGATGATGGTGAGGATGAAGATATTTTGGAAGGCGATGTGGAGGATCTGGTAAATCTGGTGGAAGAAGTGGATGCTGGCTTTGATAGTGAGGATGACCTGCCGCTTTCAGTATATGTAAAAAAACAAGTGGAATGGAAAAAATCATTTGTTACTTGGCCAATAGAACAGCCATTTACTGGAGATGTAGGGGGCGCTCGTGTTGAACAGGATAGTGAAACTCCATTAGATTATTTTATGTGCTTATTTCCTAAAGAACTATTCGAATATGTAACTTTCCAGACAAATCTCTATGCCACGCAAAGTGGTAAACGTTTTGTAGCTACAACAGCTAAAGAAATAATGATGTTCATTGGCATCAACATAATGATGGGCATAAAACGTCTGCCATCATACAGAGATTATTGGTCATCCAAGTTTGAAATACGCGATGAATATATTTCCTCAGCTATATGTAGAAACAGATTTGACTGGTTGCTGTCACACATACATCTAAACGACAATTCTGTGCAGCCTCGTCGAGGCGAGCAAAATTTCGATAAACTGTATAAAGTGAGACCACTTTTAGATAAGTTATCTGCTACATATTTAGATTGTTATGTACCCCATAGACACCAAACAGTTGACGAATCAATGATTCGTTTCAAAGGCAGGTGTAGTTTCAAACAATATATGCCGAAAAAACCGATAAAGAGAGGGTACAAGGTATGGGTTAGAGCTGACGAATCCGGTTATATTTTGGAATTTCAGATTTATACGGGTAAAATAAATGAAACTGTTGAGAAGGATTTAGGGGAGCGAGTGGTTTTAGATCTTACAAGAACAATAACCGGCAAATATCATAAAGTTTATTTCGATAATTTTTTTGCTTCCGTCAGATTGTGTCAAGAATTATTAGCTAGAAAAATATATGGTTGTGGAACAATCCAGAGAGGAAGAAAATTCATGCCGAAGGACTTAGTACAAGACAAAACTATGAAGAGAGGTGATCAAGACTGGAGAGCATCTGAAAGCCTAAGTTGGATAAAATGGAGAGATAATAAAGTAATAAATTTGGTAAGCAATTATCATGAACCTACAACTTCATCTACTGTAAAAAGAAGGTTGAAAGACGGCACAAGAATTGATGTAGCTTGTCCTATTGTTGTGAAAGACTATAACATCTATATGGGATCAGTTGACAAGGCCGACATGTTAAAAAAATGCTACGAAATTAATCGTAAATCAAAGAAATGGTGGCTACGAATATTTTGGCATTTTATTGACGTTAGCATTGTAAATGCGTATATACTATTTCGTGAAAATGCAGGATGCCGCGCTTTAGATTTGAAGTCATTTCGAATTGCATTAGCATCACATCTTATAGGTGTAGAAAGACCAGGCAATGGGATGTCCAGAAATGAGGTTCAAACAAATTTTTTCAAGCCATTCATTTCTCCAGAAACACGATTCACATCTTCTGCCCATCTTCCAACTCGGACAACTTCAAGAAGATGTGCAAATTGCAGTTCAACAAAGGAACCACATCGCACAAAGTGGATGTGTACTGTATGTAAAGTTGGCCTATGTTTGAATGAGAAGAAAAACTGTTTCCTTAGATATCATTCTAAAAATTAAGCTTATAACCAATCTTACTGTTTTTGTAATAAGCAATAAACCTGACTTTCAAATAAAGTTTTTCACTTTTTCCTGGCATACATACAGCAAACACTTTACTTCAAAGCCAAGCTGATTGATTATTGCCCAGTGGTTTCATAGATAAACCATACGTTTTTGTAGTCATTTCAAATAAAAAAATAAAAAAAAACATTTTTGACGTGCATTTGACCAATTTTCAGCATAAAACACACAAAAGAAAAAAATAAATGACAAAAATATGTTCATGGGCCTTAAAGGGTTAACAATGCAAATCTCGATGTAAATATCACACTCGCACATATGCGAGCCCTATTACATGATATTGCGCAATTCATGATCGGTAGGAATAACAAGGGGCTAGACGCTAGTAGCTCCTATTGCTTAAGAGCTTCCCGCCACGCGTCAGCCATGATGATTGACCTAAGAACTGCAGTGTTTGCCTAGTCGTGCATATAGTTAGAGTGCATTTTTGACGAGCTAAAAAGTTATTATTCATTTAAAATGCCACAATGTTGTGCTTTTGATTGTTACAACCAACAGGTGAAAGGTGGACTAAAATTATTTAAAATTTCTGCTGATCCCAAGAGGAGAAAATTGTGGCTGCAAAAGATTAGCAGAAAAAATTGGGTTCCTTCCTCAAATTCACGACTTTGTGAAGTAAGTTACTTCTTTAGGAATTACGTTAAATATTAAAAAAATACTGTAGTTTGTTTTAGTAATTTAGTTTTTGTTAAATATTTAAAATCTTGAAAATGTTCATTGTTCTAAATTTGACCGCAGTTTAAAGTGTTTTTTTTTTACTATCGAATTTTACTATTATGGGTACAAACACATTTTTACACAGAAACATTTTACTGAGGATCAGTACGAATCTTGTCGAGCCGATGGTCTGAAAAAATTAAAGTTTACTGCTGTGCCAACTGTTTTTGCTCATAAATATGTAGCCGCTGCAAATCCTAGAAGAATATTAAAACGTAAATTACCGGAATTTACCGTTGTAGCTGGTGATAGCAATGATGGTAAGAAACACTCTGTTAAAAATATAATTATTGTTCCTTTATTGTCTTATTTTACAGCAAGTACATACCATGTAAATGAATTAAATTTGCAAGAGCAAAATGTTGTAATTAACGCGGGCGACTCGGAGGAGCAATATAAACAGAAAATTGCAGACTTGCAGCGTAAATTACAAGTAGCCGAAATACAATATAAGAAGGAAAAAAAGACTACGAAAATTTAAGTGAAAACGTGAACGTGTTTTTAAATCAAGACCAAATTCTGTTTTTTTCCAAAAATTCGCAAGTATAACAAATGTATAAAAGAATATAAATCCATCGCGTGTGGTAGTAAAATTGTTGGAATGTGAAATGCATGCAACTAATTATTTCACTCGTATTTACGTAGTTTTGTTCCTTTAATTCGATCAGGTATTGTATTTAATATCAGTGTTTCTTCTAATGAAAATTGCAAAACAATGAGAAATGTCTTTAAAATTACATTTTATTGTTGTTATGCCGTGCTATATAACATAGTACCAGCGAAGGCGTTAGGTCAAATATGGCGGCGTACGAGCAGTTGGCGCTACTCTCCTTATATAGTGACTCTAGTTTTCCCTACTAAGCGTAGCGCTACCTATAGTCAGCTGCGAAGGCGGCATCGGCAAAGTAAAAAGAGAATACTTACCTATGTGTAAAGGAATTTCATGTGATACATTATGTATTTTTAAATATAACAAATGCCTGCTTTTACCTTTTTTTATTTGAAAGTTTCGAGATTATTATTATTGAATTTACCTTTAGTTTTTGTTTCACATCACTATTTCTTTTTGTGTTTGTCGTGAACTCAAGTTTTTATTTGTTAATAAATATATTATTATATTAGCAAAATTGTCCAGTAATGCATTTTGAACATCTGGCAACACTGGTTGAATTTTTGACATTCGCGCATTCGGTATGTTAGGTCACGGCCTTGCCGGCTGGGCTAGTTGGGGTTGATGTCGTTGTGAACGGTTCTTTTGCGTCGTTTCGCCATGCAAGATGGTGGCGGTCTGAATTAATTCTGTATTGGGTAAGATAATAATTATTGTTAATTATGTAAATCTTAGCTTAGTGACGAATTTCGTTATTAATCTATTCCAACCTACTACAAAATGCCTGCAATGAATGTTTTGGTAATTGTTTACTGAAGCCAGAAACGTTTAAAGTTCGCAATTTTTGGCAAAATTAAAAGTTTTTTTTAACCGTGTTTTTGCTAAACCTACGCAATTTAGCCAGGAAATTACAATTTTGTAACGCAAAAGCGGAAAACTTGGCTTTATTGGGAAAATGCGGAAAATATTGTATCGACTGAATTTTGACTCCTTTGGATTATTTCAAGCTGCAGATACACTTGTCAAGTGGAAATTATGCCCCCAGGCTCCAAGACGCTTGTTTTGTACGATAAACCATTGAACAACGCAGTAAACTGATTTATTTAGTGGGACATTTATCGAGTATAAAAAATGTGCAGGTTTGTAAGGTAGTACACAGGTGACAATAATTCCTAATAGGAATTCTTTTTTAACAAATTTATTAGTACTAAAAAGAACTGTTTTTTAACTGTTCTCGCAAAAACGTAAGGGTGTCACTAATGTCGAGGTAGATATAGATGGCCAACAGCTGTAAAATAGCCAATCTGTCCCTTAAAAGGAAATTGTGCCAGATACCCAACGGAATGCTTCTTGCAATAATACTGTAAACGCTATGACCGTGGGGCGCTATAATATATTTTCAAATAGCAACTACAAGTACAAACCGCTTTACATTTAAGCAAGTCAAGTGCAATGCAGTACAAACTCTAGTTGCATATAAAAATTTCATTGCGTAATTGCCTGGTGGTGGTGAATGTTCGATGAGTGTCCTTGGGTGCCTCCCAGCTATATATCGTCTTGTCGACTTCTTCGAAGTTTATCTCCACCAAAAATTTAAGGCTGAATCTTTACACCTTTCAGGAGAGGGTTCTCTGTACGTTAGAGGGAGTTTCGTGTTTGTCTGCATAATGTATTGCAAAATTTTCGAAGCATATATGTTGGTTTATCAATAATAACTCCACTTTCAATATATAGGAATAAAACACAGCCGATTCAGTTTTTGGTACTGTGGGTTAGGTAATTTGGTGGGCTCCTTGAAGCTGGCAATATGTGGTTGGTTTTAAAGTGTTTTTGACAGTATTCTCCGCATCATGTGATCGTTTGGCCAATTTTAAAATGATGTGTGAGCAGGATAGGGGGTGCGGTTATAAGATTAATTATTTAATTTAATAACGTATTGCAGATTTATTAAACTGTAGTTAAACAAAGCATATGCATTAGTTAGGTGGCTCTTGAGTTCGAACCTGGGACTGCTGAACACAGTTCAACTTCTTGTTGTAGTAATACCTATTACACGCTCCCTGCTGAGGTGCTATAGAATGATAGGTAATAGTAGCTTAAAGATTTGACCTTAAATTTTTAGTCAAACTATAAATTAACAGTATCAACAGTAAAAATTTGGAAACTATTTTTTTTTAAGTCAAAATTAGTTTTTTTTGTTTTCTTCAATTTACTACGTTTCTTTTTCCAGTCCGTAATTTGTCAAAAAACGTATAACAAGCTGGCTAAATTGCTGATCAGTAACAGTCGAGTACGATATAACTTATTTTTTTTTCATATAGGTCACTGCTCCTTAGGAAGCATCTGCACAATGTAGGACTTGTTATTGAACCATCCTGTAGGATGTGTGAAATGGAAGAGGAAACAGCAATCCACATTTTCTGCTACTGCAGAACACTTGCCTCCAGGAGTTATACTACTTTGGAAGAGGAACCCTAGAGCCTCAGGATACAGGAAGCATCAAACTTAGTGAGTTGAATTTACCTGAGTGAAAGTCATACATAGGGGCCAATTAGATAACAATAAATAAATATTTTTTTTCCTATTGCAATTTTAGGAGGAACTACTACTCTACTCCCACATCTGTTGACTGATGCATGTTAGGTATTTTACTTTTTACTCTCCAGCATTTCTTCATGCAGTCATCTGCAAAAATCAGGTATCCTTTTTTTTTTACTTTTACTTTAAGAGTGGGAGGTTTGCACAGGTGTTTTTAAGGCCCTCTTAGTCTTAAGAACTACATGAGCGATGATTCACTACTTATCATAGTATTATGAGGGGCTAGCATAGAACCTTTTGTTATATCATTTTTAAAATATACAGAGCAAGTATGAAGACAACCAATTTTTAGCCGGCTGTATGGATTTTAGTAAAAAATTTATAATAAAATTTATTCAGGACGTTTTTATCTAACAGGATGTTGAAAAATTACACCGACCTATTTCGGGAAGTGATTTCTTAGGTCGTGCAAGAAAAAGCTCCCATGGATATATGTTCTAAACTACTTTCTTAGGCAACTACAGCTTCCCAAAGATAGAACAGTTTAATCATGTTTTAATTAATATCTTTGCCATAAATTGAGATATTTTTATTCATATTTTGTGTGGAAATTTTGGTAGCGATGGTTTTTCACTTTAGTTCAAAGTTAGATGTGGGGACTGCTTGATATATCAACATTTTAACACATTTGAAGTTTGCTAGGTATATATTTGTATACAAAATTTTATTCTCCATACAAGTGGACAAAAATGGTTTATTGAAAGTTTTTGAATGTATTGGTTTTCGAGATAATTTAATTTTTCTAAATAAATTAATTGCCATAAAGGTGTAAGGGCCGGTTTTACAGTTGTCACGTAAGCTTGGTTAAGTGGGATAAAATGTTTATGCATAGCTTAAATTGGTGACCTGTTTTGCACTATACAGCTTTGTTGAACTCTGCTAAATATAATGTTGGCAACTGTTTTAGTTTAATGCACATGCGCTGCTAATTTTGGGGCTGTCAATTTTATTTTAGAATTGCAGTTGCTACATCAACTGCTTTTGTATTTGTGCAATCTATCTATAAAAATCAAATGGAAAACAAGGAAAAGAAGTAGCAATTTATCTTCGATAGAGGTGTTTCTTCTACCAGAGTTAGTAAACAATAAACAAAATATCCTAGAACATTAATTGGTGAAAGTGTAAAATATTTCATTATCACTACACAAATTGCTAAAAAATTTGGAAATGAAATAATAATGCTAAAAAGAAATGTGTTGCATTCACATTTAATTTCATTTTTTAAGTTTTATTTTGAGTTATCGGCAATTAATGTATATTTTTTATGTAGTCAATGTTTCGAGTAATATACAAGGTGTTTCTAAATTAAGTACCGTAATTTATACAGTAGTTATTTCATACAAATAAAATAAGACATATTACCTAATAAACTGTGTTCTGCAACCTCGCCGTTTCTGAGAGAGTTTTTTTTTAATTTTTTTTTCTTGATATTTTGAAAACGACGAGATATTCATATGCAAATTTGAGGACGATTGTTACTAGTGAATAACCAATATTGTACATCTTTTGTCCATCAATTATGTCGAAAACCAGGTGGTTGCTACAAAAATGCAAAAGATCTTATTTTCCTAAATCGATTGTACAGTATAATTTAATATATAACAAAAACTGAATTTAATCAGCATACTAACATACCATTTTTATAGAAGGGGATGGACCTTCTTTGTAACTACCTCCGCCGCTGGTGGACATATTGCGACAAAACACGTACAATATTGGGTGCTCACTAGTAACAATCGTCTCCAAATTTGCATATGAATACCACGTGCCATTTCCAGAATATCGAGAAAATACCAAATTAAAAGTTTTCATTTATCTCAGCAACGGTGGGGTTGCAGACCACAGTTTATTAGGTAAAAAGTCTTACTTTTGTATACTGTATAAATAAATCTTTTGTATAATCAATAAGGCCCTATTGTCATTTTTTTGTTATATTTTTACCCCAACAATGCCCTTTTTGGGCCAAAGCATGTAGCTTTCGCTTTCATAATTTTAAATATTGCACTAGTAGCACTGTCCCTGGTTTTTTGAATTATTATGAAGTTTAAGAAAATTGCTTTGTGCATATGCTTTTTTAAGTAATCATCGACAAAATTTCTCACAAATCATGAAAAACTGTTAACTAATATATATTTTTTGTTTCAGCAATAATCTGTCATGAAATCGTGAAATTTTAATGAAAAACAAACTGCAAAACATCTAACATCAAACGAAAATCGGTACTTTTAACATGGTGTGAACATTGGCTTTCGACATTGCAGCTTTTCAACACTTTTTACTGCCCGTTAAATTTGCACAAATTAATTTTTATGCAAGTACAAAAAAAAGTGTTGGGTTAGGTTAATTAAGCACAAGGCAAGAGAACAAACAACGCAAAATTAAAAAAAATTTATGTACTGACCTTACTCAATGTCACTATCTCATCGGATGAGAATCAATACATTTTTATTGCAAACATCTTTGTTTCAATAAGTCTGATTCACGAAGTATGGCTCATAGCATTTTAACCATGTTGTAATTTGGTTAGGACCAAAATAGTTTGCCTTTGGAATTTTATCACATTACATACTGGTCATAATATCGATGAAATAAGAGCAGTTCACATTTTTGGTGGAAATTGACTTTTGGTAGAGCACTTGCTCACCAATGCGTTGATTCCAGGTTCAATTCGCAAAAAATTATTATTTTAAAATTATTATTTTAAAATTATTTTTCATCTAATTTATGTTCCAACACATTTTTTATTAAAATGTGCTGAATCATTATTTTTCGGGTTCGGATCTAATTCCAATTTAATTTTAAATAGTTCAATTTCGAGTTAAGAGAAAGTAATACAATACACAAGTTAAGATTTACCACGTGACGCTATCTATTCTTTATTGTCATTTCACTGGTTATATTACGTTTTAGCGATTGCCTGCAAGTTCGTCGTGGCACAGATGGAAATGCCGGTGGTGTACAGCCTTTTACTGCATAAATGGTTGGGGGTCGAATCCCGGTTGGAGCGAAATTTCTTTTTTATTTTATTTTTACTGCTTTTTTTAAAACTGTTGTTGGTCTTTGCGGTTTGGCCGAGGTTATGGTTAAGAGCAGTTATACTTTTAAAGAAAAAATACTTGAACAAAGTGGCTTTCCCTTACTGATAAATAACTCGGAATCAATTGCGCATGCGTGGGAGTTCATAAGCCGTAAAAGATTGACGGCATACTAACTGCGCAAGTCCGACCGTGCACAAAGCAAAAATTGCAGAAGCGGTTGGACCGTGCAGTAGTCACTCCCTAGATTTGATACCTTCAAGAAATTAACTGACATAACCTAACAATATACAGCCTTTGTTGACATTTAATAGTTATTTAAGTAACAAGGAATGTAAAGACGTAATAACATTCGAGGTAGGTAGCCGAGGCTTGTTGCCTGCCGAGAATGTTAATAGTCTATACATTCCGTGTTACTTATTAAATTTTTCATGCTGCAGGTAGAAATTTAATCATTTTTTAAAAGTTTGTTTTGACTGCTGTCATTGGAATTATTTTTTAAAAGCCCCATTACTCTAAGTTGCCTGTGCTTGTTATCATATCAACGAACAGTTAAAATCGACATTTTAGTATTCTGTTTGAAAGCAAATATTGGAATCTGTACCTTGTTGCTTTAATTATTATCCTAGGAATGGAAATGACACTATTAAGTTCCGTAGTCAAGGGCAAAAAGTAAACGAATGTTATTGGCCATTTTCATCTTTTGTAGCTATGGATGTATCGTCTATTTACAGCAAGTGCCATTTAACCTTGCAAAAAAATGACGATAAGTTTAAAAGGTGAGAATCTGTTACACTCTCAAGCAAAAGCAATCCCGTAGTTTGAAAGCTAGTATAATATCTAGTTGCTGTTAATTATTTATGTCATTATTATTTTGTCATACGCCAAAATAGGAAAGTATTGATTTTTGAAAATTCTGCTTGCACGGCCTTTTAATTTGTCAACAAATCCACAATTTTTCGTAAACCATACATAAATTGATTTTCACTTTTTAGTAGAGTGTACCACACTGTCCAACAGCCAATTAGAGCTAGTTTAAGTTACGACTACCGACGAAACAAAGCGTAAGTAGCCGAATCAAAGCCCACTAAAATTTGCAAGGTTAGCTGGCACATGCTGTACCTTGCTTGTAGCGTGAAAAATAAAATATTGACGATTGGTACAGCATGTGCCACCTAACCTTGCAAATTTTAGTGGGCTTTGATTCGACTACTTACGCTTTGTTTCGTCGGTAGTCGTCACTTAAACTAGCTCTAATTGGCTGTGGGACAGTGTGGTACACTCTACTAAAAAGTGAAGGTAAATTTATTTATGGTTTACGAAAAATTGTGGATTTTTTGACAAATTAAAAGGCCGTGCGCCATAAGATTAGAAACAGTTTGCTTTGAGGAGGGATTAACGATAATTTAGGTTACGTATAAAACATACAGCAAAGAAACTAGAAATGTAATAAAAAACCTTTGCTTTTGCTTGAGAGTGTAACGGCTTCTCGCCTTTTAAACTTATCGTCATTTTTTTTGCAAGGTTAAATGGCACTTGCTGTACTTTTTAAAGTGTTCTTGTCTCGGATCTCTTTGTCACATTGACAGCAAAATAGGGACTGGTAAACCTTGGCAACAAGCCTGTCGTGCATCCTCCTCACATTTATATTACTTCGTGCAGTAATTGTAAGCTGCAGTACAGATGACATTTGACATAAAATGGCGGCATTAACACTGACCAGCAGTTAATACTTTTAAGTTCTGGCAGGAAATTCAAACCAATATTTTGGTACTTGAATTTGGTTCTATAAAATCGGGTCGGGTTGAGTTTTTCTAGGAACCGAGTTTGACCCATTTTTGTGGACCCGCACATCACTAATGGGACTTTAATTTGGGATTCCAAGATGAAGCATTTGTAAATTACGTCTCTGATACTTTCATAAATGTAAATTTTCGTTGCGTAGGTATTTTTCTTTCAAAATTACCCACCCGTATTTGTCAAAAAACACGCTTGATTTGAAGCTTCGCTTCTGGTAAAGTGGTAATGCAGTTGTGTGGTTTTCGATTCTCTCGTTTGCATTGTTAACCTCACTTATTATTATCGATGAATACAAAGTAAATACTAAATAATGACTTTAACATTAAAGCGACGAACCAAATACAATTTGCAATGGGAAAGTGAAGCAGATTTTAAGGAATGATTAACATGTACACAGGAAGTGTGTTCTGCATATTGCAAGCTTTGTCAGAAAACTTCGGTGGTGGAATGTATAAGCATAACAGTGTACAGGTGTTCTATTTTAACTGGGACACTTTAGGGGTCTCGAAAACTGTAAGAGATACAAAGCCTGTACATAGATGTATTATAATACATCCATGGTTAAATTAGATAAAAGTTGCCTAATTAGGGGAGCAAAGTAATGGTGATTTTGTTTTTTTCAAATACCCATAGCTTACTAGATCTCGAAAATAAAACAAAACAATTGTTTTCTTAATACAACTGCAATAAATCTACAACTTTTTTTTTTGTTTTTTTTCTGTTCTCACTATGAACAGAGATGTTTTAATAACGGTGATGGAAATTCCTAGAGACATCTATATAATGTATGGCGAGGTATGAAGTAGCAAATTGTTTTTATGAATAATTAGGACATACCCAAGTTTAATTTAATCATCAAACAATAATTTTACTTACATGGATAATTTTTTCAATAAGTTGAATGCTTTGCTTTGTTATATAATTTGTTGGCTTTGTTTACAGGAAAAGCTATGCAAAAACCTGTATATTTCAGGATGTCATGATCAGTTTTGGGGTTTTTCTTTATTATTATTGTTATTAAAAATAGTGCATTGTGTTGCCGCACATTTATAGTTGGTGGCACGTTTTATTGTTTTTTTAGTTGTAATGTGTAAAATTTTTGTTTGTTGTATTATGTGATTTTTAATTATTGCAGTATCTATTAATTGGTAAACCCGCCAAAGCCGGTCCCAAGCCCGGTTGTAAAAGTGGTGAGGGGGAGGAGTAACAACCTCGTAAAAAAACCTGGGTTCAGCTGGCCCGGCTGATAGCACCCAGTAAGGGCTCCTACCTAGGGTTACAGGTGAAGTTGCTGTCTTGCAGATGAAGGTTGGTTTGCCAAATGCTAGGAGAAGAAAACCAAAAACAAGAGGTCCTGGTTCTCGTTGGTTATAACATGAATTTCTTGCTCGAGGATATGGGGTAAACAGGTCAACGGTTGGATAGACAAATAGAAGTTTATATACAGCGCGAGACAAGCGCTATAAGGAAGTGGAATTTACAACAAAAACTTCAAAGCATTAGTGTTGATATCGCATATTATTATTAAGCCTATCTAGAGATGTGCCAGAGAAAATCTCCCAAGGGAATTTCTTTGACAATGAAGAATTTATCTAGAATGTTCTCCCACTATAAATTTTCCATATAATTTAAATATTTATGGAATCCTAGAGAATATGTAAATTAGTTAATGTGATGAAGTGGATATTGTTTAAAACAATGTTTAGTATGTAGATTTGCCAGTTTTAAGTGTGCCACCAAGTTCAGCAACCTCTGAGCGTTCGTTTCGTTTATACGTATTGGTTGATACTGCAAACGAAACAATTTTTTGTTACATTTCCGCATTTTTATTTTATGAAGGTATAAATACCGATAAATAATTTATTTTAATTATTTCATTAATAATTAATTAATGAATACAATATTCTCTATTCTGAACAAAATAGTGGAATTTAAGTCTTTAATTCTTCAAGCTTTTCTTAAATTCTAGGAAAATATTCTCCAAACATAAATTCTTAAGAATTGGCGTAAGCTATCTCAGTGGCCAGTTGCGGTCACAGGCCTGTTTCATGTCCTATTTGCGTTTTTTTTCCAGTTTCTTTCAGTTTGCTATTGTTGTATCTATTCAACTAGTTGTTGGTCGTTTCTGCCCTGTTCTGTCATTTGCTTATTGCGAAGCACTGTGTGAATATTGCGTAGTAGTATACCGCTACCATTGTTTTACCGAGTTCTTGCTGAAATTTTTCTCAAATAGAAATTGATTTGAATTGCTTCGGCTACTCTATTTATTCCGTGAGCCACACATGACGTGAATAGTTTTCTTGCAATACCTTCAATAACTTTACCAGCTTTTACAGTATACAGTGCGGCATCAGATAGCATCAAAACGTGTTTTTTTTTTCCTAGAGGAACAACATCCGGAAGAAAGTGCATCAACCCTTTCAGTCACGAATTTTCATTTTTTATTATAAAATTTTGTAACCTTGGGAACAAGTTATATGATTTTTTAAAGAATTTTTGGTAGTTATTTTAACCCCCCCCCCCCTTTCCGTTTTGAAAGCAGAGAGTGTGCACTGTAGTGTACGCTGTGACCTTACGCAACGGTATTGTACATCAAAATGTTTTAAATTCAGATACACCTCAGGCAATACTTAGTAAAGTACTAGGCAAGACAAGATTATTTATTTTTATTGATTGAAATATGGTACAACGAAAAATAAGAAAATTAAAAGGAAAAGTTTTATATTTTAAATGTTTTTTTTGTTTGTGAAAGATGGAGAAACAATACACAAATGTACTTTACATTTTACACACAGGAAATGGGTTCTGCTTTCGCAGTTGGGAAATTTGCATCTGGAGGCAAAACTTTTCGAATCAACTCTGGTAAATGTCCTACATTGTCTAGTCTCACATTAGCTATTGGTGCGGATTCTTGACGAATTCTCCGTATAGCTGGTGCATCTCTAGCTGGTGAGGCCGTTCGTGATGTAGATGGAGAGGACTCGGCTGATCCGGAAGGTCTCCCACGTTTCTTCGTTGGATTTTTATAGGCGCAGACTAACGCCTCTGTTATATATGCCCTAAAATGTATAAGGTCTAATATCTCTTTTTTTGGTAGGCCCAAAGTTAATGCTTGGCTCTTGTATTCTAACCAAGAATTTGCGCAGGAAATCTCTATTGCGTGCGTAAACATACGCTAAGAACATTTTTTCACCTTATAAAAGTCCTATAAATTGTTATCAGGAAATCCAGTTTATCTACGCCTCCCATGTTCTTATTATATTCCTTGATTATGTCGGGCCTTTTTATTATTTTATAGAATGTTTCCGATTTATTCCACCTTTTGCAGTTGTCTGTATTTCTAATAGAGAGGAAATTAGATGCCATAACAACTGGCTTGTTGTCAAACCATTTTACCATAATTACCTGTCCGTCGGCACTAATTACTTCTTCCGCCGTACCTCTCCCTTTCTGCTTCATTATTTTGTCTGACGAAAACGGCGGCTTGCTAAATCTGTCAATCCTTGTTGTACATGCTGCATAAATGTTTTTATTTCTGAGATACTGTAATTCGAAAAATAATTATCAAAGTAAAGCTGAAAGTTAGGCTCCGTAATCCGCTCAGTTAATTTCAGTATAACTGAAGCGCCAAGTCCAAATACCTCCCGCTCTTCATTGGCTAACTCTGTTGTAGAGCCCTGATATATAAGGAAATCGTACAATAAACCACTACTCCCACAGAGGGCAAATAGTTTTATACCCCATGGACACGGTTTGCCTTTCACATATTGCTTGACGTCTAGGTTACCTTTGAAAGGTATCATTTGCTCGTCAATGCACAAGGGTTGTTCTAGGTCCAGTTGCAGGCATCTTGTCCGTATTACGTCATATAGCGGTCTTACTTTCCAGAAACGGTCTTTATTTAGTGGATCTGGCTCGTCATTGTTTACAAAATGCACATTTTGACGCAGTTTAGAAAATCGATTGAAAGGCATGTTCTCTGATACTAATGGTATATGAAATTTGGAGTCCCAATAAAGTCTTACCCTTGGGTAATGAAGATTTCCCATTATGATGTGTATGCCCACAAAAGTCTTCAATTCATCGATGGTTGTAGGGACAAATCTCGCATGTGTTTGAACAGCATACAGGTTTGTCATTTCCACCATCCTGTTGTATAAGTCATTGGTAAAATATGTTTCAAAAAACGCAACTGGACTAGGGAGCTCAGTAATACGTGAAATTGGTGTTTCTACCCAATTGATCGAAGGAGTTAGATAGACAACATCTTTTCTCCAGACTATGTCTTTCTTTGGCGTTAGTTCATTATTTACGAAATATTGCTGTATTCTAGCAGCGGTAGAGACATTTTTAGATGTAACCGAGGAAGTCATTGGCACATCCGAAACAACTTCGCTGGGATCGTCAATTTCGACGTCAACTTCTTCGATGATTTCGCTAGAAGATTCGTCTGCTTCTCCAGGTCTCTCCTGTTTAAAATACAATAATATATTAGATTACTATATCGACAAACAGTAGGTGTCCATATGCCTTCTAACGGGGGTGTATGGTCGCTCTCCCAACCATAGTCATCTTCATCGCTGAGTTCTTCCACATCAGAAAGACCCTGCTCAATTAGCTCAAAAAGCTCTTGGTGTGATAGGGGTCTCTTATCTGCCATTTCTTTGCCAAAATACTAATAAATACATTATTTAGATGGAAGAATTAAAAAAAAGAGGTTATGTTTACCAAACAATACTATTACGCAGAGTCACACTGGCTAGTATAGTGCACACACTTTAGACGCTCAAAAATAATATAGAAAATTAAAAATAGCTAAATTTGCCCGTGCTACACACTAAAATACACCTTTCTAGTTACATATAAAAATTATGAACCCAAACAGAAAAACGCTGTAAACTATTATTTATGACAGCGCTACAGATCCCTGTAAATTTTAACGCAAGTGTCAACATTTGAATAATGTTATAATTTTTGCCATTCAAATTCAGATGGCGATACTTGTCAGGTTTGTAAAAGAATACTGTACAACACTACCCAAAGTTAAAATGATTATTACCGAACACAAATCATTTTACAACCTTATATTGTTGGCGTACACCACAGTGTACGCGGTGACTGAAAGGGTTAAAGCCTTATTTGCAAATCTAACTATTGTTGGAGCCACACAAGACGTGAATACAATTTTTGTACAATACCTTCAATAATTGTTTACCAGCTTTAACAGTATACAGTGCGGCATCAGATAGCATCAAAATGTGTTTTTTTTCTAGCTGAACAACGTCCGGAAGAGAGTGCATTAACGCCTTATTTACAAATCTAACTATTGTTGAGCCAACCAAGACGTGAATACAATTTTTGTACAATACCTTCAATAATTGTTTACCAGCTTTAACAGTATACAGTGCGGCATCAGATAGCATCAAAACGTGTTTTTTTTCTAGCTGAACAACATCCGGAAGAAAGTGCCTTATTTACAAATCTAGCTATTGTTGAGCCACGCATGACGTAAACCCAATTTTTGTACAACACCTTTAATAAAATTTTTATTTTTACAGAACGTAAATTAAAGACATACAAAGTGTTTAAGTTCCGGTACAAAATAGATCACACTTGAGTTGAAAGCTTTTTTGGGGCACAAATTAACATCAAGATGTCTTCTTTATCATGGTGAAGGGCAAGGGCGTAGCCAGGTTTTAGTATCGGGGGGGGGGGGGGGGGTGTTCAAGAAAATAAAACTACTAAAAGTGCATGAAATAACCGTAATATTCATATGAAAAAAAATTAAAGATGTAAAAAAACCAGAAGGTTCATTTGATTACATACGCATTACAGAATTAATCTTCTGTTTTTCTTTTTAAATATATCCACTACTTCATTCGCTTCAATTTCTATCCCATAGTGAATATTCATGACAGCCAAGCCGTTCAGTCTATTTTCACTCGTTGTGTTCCGCAAGTAGTTTTTAAGTCTCCTTAGGCTTGAAAAAGTCCTTTCTGGGGTAGCAGTGGAAACAGGTATGGTAGCCAATATTTGTAACATTGTTTAAATATTTGGATATAGTTTTTGATCGCACTTATCTAAGCATTCCAAAGCAGATTTTGGAGTAGGGGAGGTGATAGTCATAGCTGCTTTCCACACTTCAAGTTCAGCTTTGACGACAGATGTACTTCTTTCGGGCAGCACTGCCGAATACATACAAATTGCCTCTTCAATTTCAGAACTGGCCGCAAAATTTGAAGGTAACACACCAGATAGTGCCGATACTACTTTACGGTGTTTCTCAATCAATTGTTGAATTGTATGTTCTAGAAATGTGATGAATAAATTTATTTTGTAATACGTGCATATATCCGACGCAGGAATGTTAGAGCGGTTCAACTGCCTTCCGACGATACGTGGCATTTGCAGTATACCACCATTTTCTTCGAGTAACATCTTTGCTTCTTCATAGAGATGAAGGCACTCTTCGTCAACTTTATTTCTCAAAAGTTGCAAAGCATTAATAACATCGTCCACGTGGCTGAATGCTGTTATGAGGTCGGTGTTAATTGCTTGCAGTTGTTTTGATAGCGACAATGTATAGCTCATGACTTTTTGAAGAATCACTAGGCACATAAAAAAATTCGAAGATCGAAGTGTGTTAAGCATTTGCACGGCTTGTTGCGATGTTTCTTTATTGTGGCTAGATTGGAGTTCTTCGAGAGCATTTACAATCGCTGAATAAATTTTCTTGAATCTCATAACGGCTTCATGCTTGTGAACCCATCGTGTTTCGCACATTGCAAGCAGGCTTTTTTGATGATCATCCGGTAACAGCTCCCGAATTTTACCTTTCAAAACGGCAGTGCGTTGAGCAGAATGTCTAAAGTAGGAACCAACAGACTGCACGATCCCAACGCAATTTCGCACATCTGCTTGTGAACGTGAGTCGGCAATAGCAAGGTTGAGAGAGTGTGCACTACAGTGTACATAAAGAGCAAGAGCACATTCTTGACGAATATACGCCTGGGCACCGTGCAAATACCCACTCATAGCTGCAGCCCCATCGTAACCTTGACCAACCATATGAGAACATTCAAGTCCATGGTTTTTCAGAGCTGTAATTATGAGATTTGCAAGACCGGATCCTGTCACGTCAACAGTTGGAATGTACTCGAGGAACATCTCCTTAACTTTATGATGTTTAACATCTTTTAAATCAACATATCGCAAGCACAGCGAGACTTGCTCCATACGCGCAATGTCAGTCGTCTCGTCAGCGAGAATAGCAAAAAATTGAGCTTCCTTTACTTCACCGATTATCTTATGTTGAATAATTTCACCACAAATGTCTATTATTTCATTTTGGATCTGAGGGCTTGTGTAGAGGGCATTCTTCTGAGAAGTGGCCAAATGCTCAAAAAATCTTTATCCCCAGATTCGGCTGCGTACCGCAACAGTGCTCGAAAATCATCATTCTGAAGTGGTTGTTCAGACTCTGGTGTAGTGTGGATCCGCCCCGAATCAGTTTTACCTCTTAAGGGTATGCCTTGTTTGCCGCAAAAAATTATTCCTTTTACGATAGGGATTAGTTTCTTTCGGTTTTCTTGTTGCTGTCTCTTTCTCTCAGAAGACAACTGCTCATCGACTGAAAAAGCCTGAGAAGACATTACTTTAAGGAAGTTATCTGCCAGTTCCGAATTTCGTTTGTGATACCCTGATTTTGCATGAGTTTCAAATATTTCTAGTGCATTTTTCCACTTGCAAAAAGGCTCGGTTACAAGCTGGCCGACCCGCTGATGGCCCCCTTTACCTTCATCAAGCGAACGTCTCATTACGACGCAAATTCTACAGTACGCTCCACTTTTATATTCAGAATATGACAACCAGGGGAATCTTTCCATCCATATCATTTGAAAGCGCAAATTTCGTTTTGTAGAAATGGGAAACTTATAATCTTTAGGTGGAGTCCAAGGTTCTTTTAAAATTTGGGCCTTTAAATATTCATCCTCGATTTTGTCTTGATTCGCGTAAAAACCAACGTCCAATTTAGCTACAGAATGAAAAGATGACGTAACAGGTGAGCTGGTGCTGCTGCTGGTCGGTTCCAGGCTCAATGTAGGCTCGGTAGTCGTAGGCATGAAACAGGCCACCGGCGGCACCACCGACTCGGTCTCGACATTCGATACTGCAACTGAGGTCGAAGGCTCGCTTGTCATCACAATCTTATTGCCGGCATGCAAACTAGTTGTTGGTCCCAAATACTCTTCTTTACGGGAAGCCGTTTGACCACACCACTTTTTCCAGTACTCCATACCTTTCAGCTTATCGCCTTTTCTTTTGTTTTTCTCCATTTTCTCGTACCCTAAAAAAAAATTACATTACAAATAAATAAGACTAAGAGGTAATACAATTTAATTTACATTTTACCAATTTTATTTAAAAAAATATTTTAGATATTTAAAAAAAAATAAAAAAATACGTATCAAAGGTCCGTATCAAAGTAATCTGGACAGTTTATTACGATATTTGATTAATTACTTGAATAAAATCCGTTAAATATATCTGACAAATTGAAAATCTTATTACTATTTACTTACTCTTGTGTTTATACGGCAAGTGTTTACTCCTGTGTTAACTTGAAGTCAAATCACAAAATAACTTCGTTCACTGCAAATTGCAATTTGCTTTACTAGCCTCACTCTGTTATCAGTGATGACTGGCAACAGACAAGCTGACTGAACGCGACGAGTGCGGGTGGGATACGATACGGCACGAAAATATACGAAGGTTACCGAATGCGATCGGATAATCGACGGTGGCGGCAGCGGGTGGTAGAGAGGGCGAATCCAAAATACATATTAGTGTAATAATTAGTAATAAGTTATGCCGCTCGCCTCTCCTTATTTTAATATTATTAATGTTAATATCTTAACTTTTCGGGGGGGAGGGGGGGGTCAGGCCATTTTCATAACTTTCCACATTTTGTCATGCAGCATACTGTAGCGCCGTTTTCTTCAATATTCTCAATTTGTCCAGGCCAGTAACCCCTCCCGTATTTCGAGATGACATAGTTTCCTACATTTAAAGTTAAATCACCACTTAGCTTATGGTCTGGGCGTGTTTCAGGTGTGTCATCTACATCATTGAAATCCGACTCGGTATCAGAAGCAAGAGATATGTGGGTATCAGAATCTTCTTCTGTGTCACGGTGTATTATCATTTTCGTTTGCTGTGTAGGTTTTTTCCCGTTAGGAGTCTGTTGTGCACTTGTTGATGGTCCAGCTTCTGGATCATTTATATCTTCTGGTGCGATACTTTTACCAGCTTCGACATTGATTTTCTTCTTTTTCCGTTGTACTGTCCGGGGTACCGTTTCAGAGAGTGGTTGCTTGTAGGTAATCTGTAAAGGACTTTCTTACAGTAGTAAGATTTTTGTTTTGATCATTATGGATTCTGTGACTACTAAGTATTTTATTCAGCACTTCTTTCCTGTTAACCCTTGAACGGCGAAATTATTTTTTCTTTTGAAAAAGACTGGTGCAATAAAATCAATATAGGGTAAACCGTACAGTTATTGGACACTTAAGGATATTTTGACTTTAAAATTCAGTCAATTAATTACCTGTCTGACTTTATCTAAATGTAACTACACCGTTGTGTGCGCAATTTATCCAGGTTTCATAAAAAAATTATGAAAAAATAATATTGTTATAAATAAAAATTGGGCAATTATTTTAATGAAAAAGTATCAAAATGTATAGTTATTGGACACTTTGTACAGTAATTGGACATTCATTTTACAGTTATTGGACAGTAATTTCATCGTTTCTTAGACTTACCTTTCGAGGTTTCATTTACTTATTAGAGTTACCTATTATCCCTTTTCCGAAAGTGAAACGACTTTTAATTTAATTTATATTTATTAGTTATACATTAATAGTTGTATTTTTTTATTTCGTGGGTATACATATCATATAACGCATCTATTTCTTCATCATCTTCCGTTACCGCTGTTGGTATTTCCACTTCATTGTCTTGCTCTTCTATTTCGTTATCTACATCACTTTCGGAATCTTCCTTATAGCAGCTGTGACATAGAAAGGTATCGTTATCGTAAAGTCCGGAATATGTTGTCTATGAGCGGGTGGGATGCACGACTGGTAAAATAGTTTCTTACATCCATCACAAGTCAACTCATCGTGTTTTATAGTTCTGGCGCAAATATGACATGTCATTTTGCTGACACATGGAATCTTCTTTTTTACTGAGACGTTGGTCGCTTGCTTTGCAGTATTAGCTAATTTTGCAATATACTTATCTTGCTTTCTTTGCTCTTTAAGTTCCTCGTTCTGTTTCTTCTTTATTTACAATAGGTTCAGACCCAGTTACATTCCTTGTTTGAAAATGTTTCCATATTCGAAATAAGGCAAAAAAGTCTTCGTTGTTGTTCTCTTCTGAAAGGAGTTCATTTAAACTTTTAAACTGTTCAATTTTTTCATTACCAACAATATTTTTAAATGTGGAATACTCCATTGGCGAGTTTAGTACTTCCTCGTTGTCGGGGATATCTTTTTTTACACTTCCTAGGCATTTAGAATAATATACAGCGTCTGGATTTAGTGGATGCAAGCCACATGCTTTAAAACCGTTTATTAATATTGATGGTTTGACACTGGAATGAACGACCGTTTCTAGCAATGGTGCAAAGGCTAGTTTGGTTAGTGGTTGACCGGGATGATCAGATTGCCACTGCCTTACTGCTTTTCGCCACGCTATTTTGATCGGCCGAAAAGCAGCTACATCTGCTGGCTGTAGTATCCGCGTGGCGTTCGGATATACTGGCTGACTGCTACAAAAATATTGCAACATACTTCCATCTGGTAACTGCCAGCCGCAAAGAATCGTAGCGCAATTAAAACCTGCAATATTTTAACCTTTATACCTGTTTATTAATTGTAGCTAATTGTTTAAAAGTAAATATGAACTTCAAGGAAGTAAGGCAGTTAGAACTAATTAAAAAAATATAAAAATAACTCTTGAATTGTTACCTTGGTTTGTACATCTAAGGCAGATGTTCTAGATGGTGCCCGTATGTAGTCTCCAACAAGATCTATAACCCTTGTTGTCAATTCTTTCGTTAGACGAAATAAACGAATGAATTGTTTGTCCGATAAATTGAATGGGTCATCTCGCAGGTGGAAGCCTCGTGGTACTCTCTCTGCATTTAGTTCTACTTCTTCGAGAACCTCAATCCCATATAGCAATGCAAATTCATCTAATGCCATTTCAACTTTACAAGTAATATTAATGTAAATATTGGAAGAACTGCGTTATCGTTGGGTTATACCGTCAAACCCAACACAGAACATATAAGGGGTGTAACAATAAGTGCAAGTAAGTAAGGTTAAATTTAAGATATTAAAGTGTACCAACGGCGCAAACGCAAGTTCACAGCGTACACGTTATTCTGATATCGAATACTTTATGGGCATTCGTTGCGCAGCGCATGAAAGTTGGGCGACTTTTAGCGTATACGATCACTCGAGAATTCAGTTTCAATAATTGTATGCGTTATCCGCCCCTTAGCGTGTACGCCTGGCAAGCGTGCGAACTCGAGAATCGCGGCCCTGGTGTAATGGCCACTGCGTCTACTTCATTAGTAGTTCGTAGTTCGGCTGTCGCCAGCGCGGTAGTGTATCTAGTATCAGCGAAAATGGGGTACCCGGTTTAACCCGCCTACCCGGTTCTGCCCTACTCTCCCCTACTTAATTTAATTTAAATTACAATACAATTGTAAGTATAGTTGTTTATACTATTTTTTACGGCAAAATCTTATTCGGAATCCTCGTTGTCTAGTTCGGGGGCATCCAATAAGGAAATAATGTCGCTGCTCAAAAGACCACTGTGTTTCGCTGGCAATGTTCTTAAGCTTGATATGATGGGATCAGAAGACACTAATAATATGTTTAGTAGGTCTTCATTAGTCTGCTTTCGAGTAATTTTTCTTGTATTATGGGCTGTGTAGTATTTAATCTCTTTGTGTCGAGATTCTTGGGCATCCTCTGCTAATTGGCCAATTGGAAGAATAAATGATTTTATAACTTCTGTGCCGTGAATAAGAATTTTATGCACACTAGGAGGCATTGGAAACCAGTTGTATAAGTCGACATATACTTGTGCAGTTTCAAAAGCAAACTGGCCAAATAGCCCTGTATTTATTTTAAACCCACAATTCAATACTCTTAAAATAACACTAAACTTATTAATTAGGTTTTTATCAATTCCCGTAATGCGAGATGATAACTCAGGGTCTGCAAAAAATCGTCGGGCAGTATTCCCATCATATTCTGATATCGGATATCGACTAATAGTCCCATTTCATTTCTAAAAGATGTTATGATACTTTTCTTTCTGTTAGCAAAGACTTCTTTATTAGACTCCCCGCTATATGCTATGTGCAACAAACATTCAAAAAACCTTATGTATGCATGTAAGGGCGATAATCCAAGGCTATATGTACTTAAATCACAAGGGTGTAATTTTACTGAATCGAGTTTATTAAAATCTTTTGGTCCAGCTTTACAAATGTAACACCTCTGTGTGGAGGAATTAGTAGATAGCGAATTGCAAACCTTACCATCTATCATTGTTTTAAAAAGACTATGATGGATCGATAATTCTCTATGATCAATGATTACTTTTGTGGGTACAAGCTTACTTATTTGATTTTCGATATACAAAAATTCTGATTTTATTACAGTGTCATTTTCTTTAATAAATTGAATTCTAATAGGTCTGCAAAATCGCGTAGAAGACGTGCGACGATTTTGCCAAAGAATGTCCTTTTCGTTAATTGACTTTTCAAAATATTGTTGCAAAGGGACTACTGATGTTACAAAAATCGAAGAATCATCCATTACCTCGTTTTCAAATTTTTGTTTGTAATTACTTTGACTACCACTGCCATCAGCACCCCATTTATAAAACATATGCAGTTTAGTGTTAGAAGTATCATCATCATCATCATCATCCACATTGCTTGTAAATGATGTTAAAACGTCTTTCTGTACTTCAGCAAGACGTAAAACAGTATGATCAAGCAAGGACTGTAATGGCACCTCCGCTAGTATGTCAGTTGTTGCAACATCACTAGGAGGATAACATTTTTTCTTTGCCTCAAGAATTTTGTCATAGCTAGGAAATAGATTTTTTAAATTCTTATTTTTAACTGCCGTTCTTAATCCTATGTACTGACTACGGGTTAATTTCAAGCTTATAAACAATGCGAGAGCTTCCTCTGCTGAGAAACTAGCCGTACCATTTTGTTTAGCTTCCATCCGCTTTAACCGCGTTGCACTCTTTGGCGAATACGTAACTCTATGCACCAAAGCTGCGGCATCTCGTTTTCCAACAGAATACAGCTTCATTTTTGTCGCTAATGCAAGCTCTTCTGCACTTTTCGATTGGACATCTGCTTGCACTCTTCTTCGTTTCGTTTCATTACTTGCCATATCAAGCAAAACTTTTGGACGACCTCGGCCCGATGTTCCGGGTCCCTTAGGCGTTAGGATATGTATCCCCGACTTGATTATCTCTTCTTGAAGCCATTTGTCGTTTGAAACTTCAAACTTTCTTATAAAACGATGACTTTTCTTCCATTTTCTAGACAAAGCAGTACAAAAAGTGTGTATCACCTTCTCGATGGAGATTTTCTGTTCGAGCGTCACATTTTCACTGCCAACCACTTCAATAATATACTGGCACAGAGTTTGCCTCGTTTCTGCTGTATTAGGAGTGATGTGGCCCCTAGATCTTAGGAAATCGAAAAGTTGACTCCTAGTGAAATTTGCACGACTACCTACATAAAGAAATAAAATGTTCAGCAGAGGCAGGTAGAGGCAAACATTTATTACTTCACCTTCGAGTAGTCGCGAGTCCTGGAGCAACAAAAATGGTCGCGGATGTATCCCTCAGATACATAACTTTAATTGTTGAAATACCATTCCAATTTTTAAAACAGTTAATTTTATGGACTTAAGGATGATAGGGAGCAATGATTAAATGCATTAATTTTTATAAAACATGTATTTTGCGTAAAAAACATTAAATAAAACAAACATTCTTAAAATAACTGAAAAAAAATATTTTGCTCATATTTGCGTAAATGCGAATTGTGAGCCAGTAATCCGCATATGCTTAATCTTCTAGTCTACTTTTCTTAGTAGGCACTCCACAATCATCTAGACAAACAACACCAGAGTGTTGGAGACAGAGATGTCTTTTACAGGAGGAGCATTGGAATTTGGTGAACCTGGTACGTTTTTCTCGTTGACATGGCACACAACGTTTACGTTTTGGGTCATTATTTTGATTATTTGGTTGCTGCACATCTTCTTGTCCGACTATTTCTTTGAGTCTGGTTGATAACTCACGAGGTAGGCCAGTGTTGGAAGTATTTCGTCGTTGCAGGTGTTGTTTTATTAATTCATTACCGAGCATTCGCAGGAAATGCCGCCGACTTTTAGTTTGATTTCCGTTCGCCATATGAATAACTTGAGAGTTTATTCCTCCTACATTGATTATAGAAAAAAACACAACCATTGGCCAACGTCTTGTATTCCGGGCCACATTATAGGAGGAACATAATTTATCTACAACGTCGACGCCTCCTTTAGTTCCGTTATAGAAGGTAATTATCTCGGGTTTCATATGATCTCCGATAGTTTCGTCAATTTTATCGTCAAAGTGTAAACTAGAAATTAGAACAACATGTTTGTTTTTCTTGGGAACGTAGGATACTATTGTCCCTTCTTTTCTGAAACCAAAGACACTTTATTTTACAGGACGTTCTTTCAGAACTTTCAACGGTGTTGGAATTTGCCACTTGTTTCTTTTTAATGTTCCAACCATGGACAACCTATGCTTCGTAGCTAAATCTTGCAGTAATGAAACATCGCTGAACCAATTGTCCATGGTGACGTTGCGTCCAGTATTGTGTATGGGTGAGATCATCCTTTTTACGTCAATGCTATTGTTGCTGATAGAATAAGGGCCATCTGGTTGTGTTCCAGCATAAATTTCCATATTGATTGTGTAATATGTTTTAGCATCAACCAGCGCAAAAATCTTAATACCATACTTGGCCGGTTTTGATGGTATATATTGAATAAAGTTACACGTGCCTCGAAAAGCTTCCAGCTTTTCATCAATTGTCACATTGGCTCCTAGTGAATAACACGTTTTACTGTTTTCAACGAACATTTTCCGCACAGCAGCTAACCGATCAATTTTTTTTCCCATCTCTGGACTCTCGGTTATCGAACCTGATGCAGCGAAACAGGAATCTAAAGCGCATCAAGCTCATCGTCAATCTGAATATTTCAACACCGTTTCCTGTTGTGTCCCACAGCTCCTCTAAATTCAATCGGCCGGCTTTATAAAGTCCAGCCAAGCAAGTAAAGTAGACCTATAAATGCCTTGATTTCGGTCAGATCAGTAATATGTGCGTCTCTTGCTCTGCTGAAATTGGGTTGTACACTTATTATATGCTGATTTGTGTAGGTCACTATCAGGTTTAGAATGCGGTCATCGAATAGACACTGCCATGCTTCAAGGCATCCCGTTACTCGGCGAGCGTTTGCCAATAACTCCTGGAAGGCGCACAAGTATATTTTGCTTTTCCAACCTCCTTTTTCTGTTGTAGGGTGTTTTTTTCCATGAATAATTGTCGACGATCTTCCCGTTCTTTTTTCTGACAGCAACATAACCATTTTCATCTTCATCATCTGATGATATACTTGCATCCGTATTGTCTTGTTCACTATCTGAATTCTCTTCTCGTTCTTCTATGTGTTCGGAACAGTCTGTATCATAATCTTCATCTAAGAGCTGTTCAACTGCTTCATCATCATCGTCTTCAAGATGGAGTCTTTGAAGCTCTAATATGTCTGCTTCATTATTGAAGCTATACACTTTTTTGGATGCCATAATTCACTGCAAGAACAACAAAAATCGTAAACAGTTACGACAATAACATAGATTAGGCAAGAATGGTCGCGGGTATCTCGCAGATACAACTTCCTTTTTTACATATTTTTTTAGCAGCTAAGTACAAAATATTAACAGAAGTTCTATTTGGAACAAAAAGGACTGTGTTTACATAAATTAAATAAATATACAAGCAGATCAATGAAACTTACAAGAATGATCGCGGCGTATCTCTCAGATACAAGTGGCACTTTTTTACAACCTGTTCAATCTCGAAAGTTCGCACAAATACTAACATTGAACATCCCCTCTCGCAGGTAGGTAGACGACAGCACATCCCCGCCACTATGTAGATTCGCAATCTATGCGATAAAAAGTTACCGGCATGTATCTGTCAGATACGTGCGACTACTGGAAGGTGAAATTGAAAGACCATGAACCAAGGAACAAAGCACAATATAAAACTCCATGTGATAGAGTGTGATAAAAAAGTTCCACCCTCGCGAAGTTTATAAATTAAAAAAAAAAGGAAAAAGTAGTGACTCACTTACAAGAATCACAACTTTGTGAAACATGGTATCTTATAAAAAAAACTTAGAATATTTAAAAGTACATACCTTCAAGTATTAGCACCATTATTCACATCAAAATTAAACTTGAAATAACCACACACTTCTGATTTCGGCGAAAGTTGTAAATGTACTAATTACAGTGCAATTTTACACATGACATTTACGTTGTATTATGACATTTGCTACCATTCTGCCAGTAAAGATAAGAAACAGGTGTCGTTTGTTTTCTATGGTATAACTGTTAAAAGAGCATATGCAATCGATTTCCATGAAATTTAGCACATGTCCAAAAATTATTATTGTAATCCTAGAATTTAACTCTAGATCACTGTGCGTCTGTAGAGTTTTAGCTATTTTCTTTTCAATATTTGCTTTTTTTTCTAATACACCTGAATGCGATTTATAAAAATTTAAATTGATACTTCATTTTTTTGAACTATTATTGGAATTTCCAATTTCCTCTTCAATCTGCAAGTGGGGTTGTAAAATATAGGCTGTTACGTATACTATCGAGAGGGCTTTAAAAGGAAATATTAGGACTTGGTAAATATCCGCGAGGCTGCACCCTGTAATGCGAGTTTTGTATTAGAGAACCGAAAAGCAAGGCTTGCTACGATAGTAATATATCGAGAGGGCTTTGAAAGGAAATATTAGCACTTGGAAAATATCCGCGAGGGTGGATATGCCGGTCCCTGCGGCATATACACCCTGTATGTATATGCCGGAGGGACCGGCATATCCACCCTGCTTAGTTACTGTATTACCGGGCATGGTCGATATGCTCGCCGTAGCGGCATATCGCAATTTCTGTGATATTACTAACTTGTAGGGCCAGGAAAATAAAATATATTCAGAGATTAATAATAAACAAAAGATATATATTCGTATAAAATACATAGTATTTAATAATAGGAACTACATACATTAGAGAATAATTACATCCCACATAAAATATAGTATTTAATAAATAACAAACTATTTATAATGATTAAATACCCAATGTTTCCCGATTTTAACACAAGCAATGTTTCCCAAGAAATTGGTGCTTGTTCAAGTGTCTTTTGCGGCTTGCATCGCTGCGATGGCTCTACGTAACTGGGATCTCATCGATGTGTCACCACACATGCCCAAAGCTTTATCGATGTAGCAGGGGTTGAAAGGCATCATGTCACGCCTGCGCAACGAATGGGATCCGTTGCCTTGCTCGCAGTCAAAGCTTATGACATCATAATAGCCCCCCAATTTTTTGCCCACAACTTTCCCAGGCCACAACGGATATCCAACAAATTTCAAAAATACATTTTCCTTAATATTGGGTTGCCAAATCTCCTTTGGTTCCTTCTTGCGCCTCTTGGGTGGCCGGCCTCCTAGCTTGCCTTTCGCCTTTTGCTTGTCAGACGGAGAAGGTTCCCGTTCATCGGGCAGCCTGTGCTCGTCTTCTTCCTCCTCGTCCTCATCCTCTTCATCCACGGTTTCCCCATCTGGAATGAGGCCGTCCTTGCCTCCGTGTCGTTGGCTTACTACCTCAGCAGCACGCCCAAGAAAGGCTTCGTTGATGGTAGCATTGTCCGTTGCGTCGGTCTGCATAACAGCTAACTGCTGACCCTCGCTGAAAATAAAATAAACTTGTTAGTTTGATATGTGCGCTAATCGTACCGATATTATTTGACTGTTGAAATGTTTTATTATAGAAAATCTTAAATGGGGAATTCATTTTTTTTTTCTTAATTACAATAGTTACCCATGACCTGTAAACGGGGTGTTTTCTATGGATGTATATAGGTACATACCTCCGGACGACGATGCCTGGGCCGGCGTCCTGTAACCGGAACATATCGTCGACCTTCGGACGTGGCGGTATCTCCGGTAGTACCTCCGTCTCCGGTCCCTCCGGTAATTCCACCTCTGGTTGGTCCTCACTGACTGGGTCGTCTTCTTTATCTCGCTGCAAGGTGTGTCGAAGCTGCGGGGAACCTACGGCGACGTCATACAGCATATTTTTTTCTCTATTTCGGTTACCTTCAACTCGGGTACTTCAAAAAGTTTGAAGAATAGCCGCATGTCGTCTTCCTGGTTTCGGTGCATTCCTAAACCAAAATATTTTGCTTTAGCCATAGCGACGCTTATACAGAGGGTCGAAAAGACGCCCGATTCCCTATATTTCTCTCAGTTCTTCAGAATGTGCGGTAGTTTAAGCAATTTGTCGATAATGAGTTTGTAATTCTTTATAATTTCTTGGTATTTTCTTCTGATCCTTTAATGGTTATACCTATTTGGTGGACCACCCCTTGAATTCCAATCTTTCTTCTTCAACCCTTTTTTCTTCTTCCACTTCCAATCTAGTGCTAGCCTCAGGAACAAGATTCATCCTGCTGAATCAAAAACCGAAGTCGAGTTAAATATTTCTCAGGGTTATTTTTCTAGTGTAAGCGGAGGTTATCTACTCTATCATTGCTTTTTTGCAAAGTTTTAACGCTATTTGCGTAAAATTGCAGGATATCTCGCGCATTCTGCATGGTAAGATTACCTCCCTTCAACAGACCAAAATATTTTGCTTTAGCCATGGCGATGCTTATACAGAGGGTCGAAAAGACGCCCGATTCCCTATATTTCTCTCAGTTCTTCAGAATGTGCGGTAGTTTAAGCAATTTGTCGATAATGAGTTTGTAATTCTATATAATTCCTTGGTATTTTCTTCTGATCCTTTAATGGTTATACCTCTTTGGTGGACCACCCCTTAACTTCCAATCTTTCTTCTTCCACTTCCAATCTAGTGCTAGCCTCAGGAACAAGATTCATCCTGCTGAATCAAAAACCGAAGTCGAGTTAAATATTTCTCAGGGTTATTTTTCTAGTGTAAGCGGAGGTTATCTACTCTATCATTGCTTTTTTGCAAAGTTTTAACGCTATTTGCGTAAAATTGCAGGATATCTCGCGCATTCTGCATGGTAAGATTACCTCCCTTTAACAGACCAAAATATTTTGCTTTAGCCATGGCGATGCTTATACAGAGGGTCGAAAAGACGCCCGATTCCCTATATTTCTCTCAGTTCTTCAGAATGTGCGGTAGTTTAAGCAATTTGTCGATAATGAGTTTGTAATTCTATATAATTCCTTGGTATTTTCTTCTGATCCTTTAATGGTTATACCTCTTTGGTGGACCACCCCTTGACTTCCAATCTTTCTTCTTCCACTTCCAATCTAGTGCTAGCTTCAGGAACAAGATTCATCCTGCTGAATCAAAAACCGAAGTCGAGTTAAATATTTCTCAGGGTTATTTTTCTAGTGTAAGCGGAGGTTATCTACTCTATCATTGCTTTTTTGCAAAATTTTAACGCTATATGCGTAAGATTGCAGGATATCTCGCGCATTCTGCATGGTAAGATTACCTCCCTTCAACAGACCAAAATATTTTGCCTTAGCCATGGCGATGCTTATACAGAGGGTCGAAAAGACGCCCGATTCCCTATATTTATCTCAGTTCTTCAGAATGTGCGGTAGTTTAAGCAATTTGTCGATAATGAGTTTGTAGTTCTATATAATTTCTTGGTATTTTCTTCTGATCCTTTAATGGTTATACCTCTTTGGTGGACCACCCCTTGAATTCCAATCTTTCTTCTTCTTCAACCCTTTTTTCTTCTTCCACTTCCAATCTAGTGCTAGCCTCAGGAACAAGATTCATCCTGCTGAATCAAAAACCGAAGTCGAGTTAAATATTTCTCAGGGTTATTTTTCTAGTGTAAGCGGAGGTTATCTACTCTATCATTGCTTTTTTGCAAAATTTTAACGCTATATGCGTAAGATTGCAGAATATCTCGCGCATTCTGCATGGTAAGATTACCTCCCTTTAACAGACCAAAATATTTTGCTTTAGCCATGGCGATGCTTATACAGAGGGTCGAAAAGACGCCCGATTCCCTATATTTCTCTCGGTTCTTCAGAATGTGCGGTAGTTTAAGCAATTTGTCGATAATGAGTTTGTAATTCTATATAATTCCTTGGTATTTTCTTCTGATCCTTTAATGGTTATACCTCTTTGGTGGACCACCCCTTGACTTCCAATCTTTCTTCTTCCACTTCCAATCTAGTGCTAGCCTCAGGAACAAGATTCATCCTGCTGAATCAAAAACCGAAGTCGAGTTAAATATTTCTCAGGGTTATTTTTCTAGTGTAAGCGGAGGTTATCTACTCTATCATTGCTTTTTTGCAAAGTTTTAACGCTATTTGCGTAAGATTGCAGGATATCTCGCGCATTCTGCATGGTAAGATTACCTCCCTTCAACAGACCAAAATATTTTGCTTTAGCCATGGCGATGCTTATACAGAGGGTCGAAAAGACGCCCGATTCCCTATATTTCTCTCAGTTCTTCAGAATGTGCGGTAGTTTAAGCAATTTGTCGATAATGAGTTTGTAATTCTTTATAATTCCTTGGTATTTTCTTCTGATCCTTTAATGGTTATACCTCTTTGGTGGACCACCCCTTGACTTCCAATCTTTCTTCTTCCACTTCCAATCTAGTGCTAGCCTCAGGAACAAGATTCATCCTGCTGAATCAAAAACCGAAGTCGAGTTAAATATTTCTCAGGGTTATTTTTCTAGTGTAAGCGGAGGTTATCTACTCTATCATTGCTTTTTTGCAAAATTTTAACGCTATATGCGTAAGATTGCAGGATATCTCGCGCATTCTGCATGGTAAGATTACCTCCCTTTAACAGACCAAAATATTTTGCTTTAGCCATGGCGATGCTTATACAGAGGGTCGAAAAGACGCCCGATTCCCTATATTTCTCTCGGTTCTTCAGAATGTGCGGTAGTTTAAGCAATTTGTCGATAATGAGTTTGTAATTCTATATAATTCCTTGGTATTTTCTTCTGATCCTTTAATGGTTATACCTCTTTGGTGGACCACCCCTTGACTTCCAATCTTTCTTCTTCCACTTCCAATCTAGTGCTAGCCTCAGGAACAAGATTCATCCTGCTGAATCAAAAACCGAAGTCGAGTTAAATATTTCTCAGGGTTATTTTTCTAGTGTAAGCGGAGGTTATCTACTCTATCATTGCTTTTTTGCAAAGTTTTAACGCTATATGCGTAAGATTTCAGAATATCTCGCGCATTCTGCATGGTAAGATTACCTCCCTTTAACAGACCAAAATATTTTGCTTTAGCCATGGCGATGCTTATACAGAGGGTCGAAAAGACGCCCGATTCCCTATATTTCTCTCGGTTCTTCAGAATGTGCGGTAGTTTAAGCAATTTGTCGATAATGAGTTTGTAATTCTATATAATTCCTTGGTATTTTCTTCTGATCCTTTAATGGTTATACCTCTTTGGTGGACCACCCCTTGACTTCCAATCTTTCTTCTTCCACTTCCAATCTAGTGCTAGCCTCAGGAACAAGATTCATCCTGCTGAATCAAAAACCGAAGTCGAGTTAAATATTTCTCAGGGTTATTTTTCTAGTGTAAGCGGAGGTTATCTACTCTATCATTGCTTTTTTGCAAAGTTTTAACGCTATATGCGTAAGATTTCAGAATATCTCGCGCATTCTGCATGGTAAGATTACCTCCCTTTAACAGACCAAAATATTTTGCTTTAGCCATGGCGATGCTTATACAGAGGGTCGAAAAGACGCCCGATTCCCTATATTTCTCTCGGTTCTTCAGAATGTGCGGTAGTTTAAGCAATTTGTCGATAATGAGTTTGTAATTCTATATAATTCCTTGGTATTTTCTTCTGATCCTTTAATGGTTATACCTCTTTGGTGGACCACCCCTTGACTTCCAATCTTTCTTCTTCCACTTCCAATCTAGTGCTAGCCTCAGGAACAAGATTCATCCTGCTGAATCAAAAACCGAAGTCGAGTTAAATATTTCTCAGGGTTATTTTTCTAGTGTAAGCGGAGGTTATCTACTCTATCATTGCTTTTTTGCAAAGTTTTAACGCTATATGCGTAAGATTTCAGAATATCTCGCGCATTCTGCATGGTAAGATTACCTCCCTTTAACAGACCAAAATATTTTGCTTTAGCCATGGCGATGCTTATACAGAGGGTCGAAAAGACGCCCGATTCCCTATATTTCTCTCGGTTCTTCAGAATGTGCGGTAGTTTAAGCAATTTGTCGATAATGAGTTTGTAATTCTATATAATTCCTTGGTATTTTCTTCTGATCCTTTAATGGTTATACCTCTTTGGTGGACCACCCCTTGACTTCCAATCTTTCTTCTTCCACTTCCAATCTAGTGCTAGCCTCAGGAACAAGATTCATCCTGCTGAATCAAAAACCGAAGTCGAGTTAAATATTTCTCAGGGTTATTTTTCTAGTGTAAGCGGAGGTTATCTACTCTATCATTGCTTTTTTGCAAAGTTTTAACGCTATTTGCGTAAAATTGCAGGATATCTCGCGCATTCTGCATGGTAAGATTACCTCCCTTCAACAGACCAAAATATTTTGTTTTAGCCATGGCGATGCTTATACAGAGGGTCGAAAAGACGCCCGATTCCCTATATTTCTCTCGGTTCTTCAGAATGTGCGGTAGTTTAAGCAATTTGTCGATAATGAGTTTGTAATTCTATATAATTCCTTGGTATTTTCTTCTGATCCTTTAATGGTTATACCTCTTTGGTGGACCACCCCTTGACTTCCAATCTTTCTTCTTCCACTTCCAATCTAGTGCTAGCCTCAGGAACAAGATTCATCCTGCTGAATCAAAAACCGAAGTCGAGTTAAATATTTCTCAGGGTTATTTTTCTAGTGTAAGCGGAGGTTATCTACTCTATCATTGCTTTTTTGCAAAGTTTTAACGCTATTTGCGTAAAATTGCAGGATATCTCGCGCATTCTGCATGGTAAGATTACCTCCCTTCAACAGACCAAAATATTTTGCTTTAGCCATGGCGTTGCTTATACAGAGGGTCGAAAAGACGCCCGATTCCCTATATTTCTCTCGGTTCTTCAGAATGTGCGGTAGTTTAAGCAATTTGTCGATAATGAGTTTGTAATTCTATATAATTCCTTGGTATTTTCTTCTGATCCTTTAATGGTTATATCTCTTTGGTGGACCACCCCTTGAATGCCAATCTTTCTTCCTTTTCAACCCTTTTTTCTTCTTCCACTTCCAATCTAGTGCTAGCCTCAGGAACAAGATTCATCCTGCTGACTCAAAAACCGAAGTCGAGTTAAATATTTTTCAGGGTTATTTTTCTAGTGTAAGCGGAGGTTATCTACTCTATCATTGCTTTTTTGCAAAGTTTTAACGCTATTTGCGTAAGATTGCAGGATATCTCGCGCATTCTGCATGGTAAGATTACCTCCCTTCAACAGACCAAAATATTTTGCTTTAGCCATGGCGATGCTTATACAGAGGGTCGAAAAGACGCCCGATTCCCTATATTTCTCTCAGTTCTTCAGAATGTGCGGTAGTTTAAGCAATTTGTCGATAATGAGTTTGTAATTCTATATAATTCCTTGGTATTTTCTTCTGATCCTTTAATGGTTATACCTCTTTGGTGGACCACCCCTTGAATGCCAATCTTTCTTCCTTTTCAACCCTTTTTTCTTCTTCCACTTCCAATCTAGTGCTAGCCTCAGGAACAAGATTCATCCTGCTGAATCAAAAACCGAAGTCGAGTTAAATATTTCTCAGGGTTATTTTTCTAGTGTAAGCGGAGGTTATCTACTCTATCATTGCTTTTTTGCAAAGTTTTAACGCTATATGCGTAAGATTTCAGAATATCTCGCGCATTCTGCATGGTAAGATTACCTCCCTTTAACAGACCAAAATATTTTGCTTTAGCCATGGCGATGCTTATACAGAGGGTCGAAAAGACGCCCGATTCCCTATATTTCTCTCGGTTCTTCAGAATGTGCGGTAGTTTAAGCAATTTGTCGATAATGAGTTTGTAATTCTATATAATTCCTTGGTATTTTCTTCTGATCCTTTAATGGTTATACCTCTTTGGTGGACCACCCCTTGACTTCCAATCTTTCTTCTTCCACTTCCAATCTAGTGCTAGCCTCAGGAACAAGATTCATCCTGCTGAATCAAAAACCGAAGTCGAGTTAAATATTTCTCAGGGTTATTTTTCTAGTGTAAGCGGAGGTTATCTACTCTATCATTGCTTTTTTGCAAAGTTTTAACGCTATATGCGTAAGATTTCAGAATATCTCGCGCATTCTGCATGGTAAGATTACCTCCCTTTAACAGACCAAAATATTTTGCTTTAGCCATGGCGATGCTTATACAGAGGGTCGAAAAGACGCCCGATTCCCTATATTTCTCTCGGTTCTTCAGAATGTGCGGTAGTTTAAGCAATTTGTCGATAATGAGTTTGTAATTCTATATAATTCCTTGGTATTTTCTTCTGATCCTTTAATGGTTATACCTCTTTGGTGGACCACCCCTTGACTTCCAATCTTTCTTCTTCCACTTCCAATCTAGTGCTAGCCTCAGGAACAAGATTCATCCTGCTGAATCAAAAACCGAAGTCGAGTTAAATATTTCTCAGGGTTATTTTTCTAGTGTAAGCGGAGGTTATCTACTCTATCATTGCTTTTTTGCAAAGTTTTAACGCTATTTGCGTAAAATTGCAGGATATCTCGCGCATTCTGCATGGTAAGATTACCTCCCTTCAACAGACCAAAATATTTTGCTTTAGCCATGGCGATGCTTATACAGAGGGTCGAAAAGACGCCCGATTCCCTATATTTCTCTCGGTTCTTCAGAATGTGCGGTAGTTTAAGCAATTTGTCGATAATGAGTTTGTAATTCTATATAATTCCTTGGTATTTTCTTCTGATCCTTTAATGGTTATACCTCTTTGGTGGACCACCCCTTGACTTCCAATCTTTCTTCTTCCACTTCCAATCTAGTGCTAGCCTCAGGAACAAGATTCATCCTGCTGAATCAAAAACCGAAGTCGAGTTAAATATTTCTCAGGGTTATTTTTCTAGTGTAAGCGGAGGTTATCTACTCTATCATTGCTTTTTTGCAAAGTTTTAACGCTATTTGCGTAAAATTGCAGGATATCTCGCGCATTCTGCATGGTAAGATTACCTCCCTTCAACAGACCAAAATATTTTGCTTTAGCCATGGCGTTGCTTATACAGAGGGTCGAAAAGACGCCCGATTCCCTATATTTCTCTCGGTTCTTCAGAATGTGCGGTAGTTTAAGCAATTTGTCGATAATGAGTTTGTAATTCTATATAATTCCTTGGTATTTTCTTCTGATCCTTTAATGGTTATATCTCTTTGGTGGACCACCCCTTGAATGCCAATCTTTCTTCCTTTTCAACCCTTTTTTCTTCTTCCACTTCCAATCTAGTGCTAGCCTCAGGAACAAGATTCATCCTGCTGACTCAAAAACCGAAGTCGAGTTAAATATTTTTCAGGGTTATTTTTCTAGTGTAAGCGGAGGTTATCTACTCTATCATTGCTTTTTTGCAAAATTTTAACGCTATTTGCGTAAGATTGCAGGATATCTCGCGCATTCTGCATGGTAAGATTACCTCCCTTCAACAGACCAAAATATTTTGCTTTAGCCATGGCGATGCTTATACAGAGGGTCGAAAAGACGCCCGATTCCCTATATTTCTCTCAGTTCTTCAGAATGTGCGGTAGTTTAAGCAATTTGTCGATAATGAGTTTGTAATTCTATATAATTCCTTGGTATTTTCTTCTGATCCTTTAATGGTTATACCTCTTTGGTGGACCACCCCTTGAATGCCAATCTTTCTTCCTTTTCAACCCTTTTTTCTTCTTCCACTTCCAATCTAGTGCTAGCCTCAGGAACAAGATTCATCCTGCTGAATCAAAAACCGAAGTCGAGTTAAATATTTCTCAGGGTTATTTTTCTAGTGTAAGCGGAGGTTATCTACTCTATCATTGCTTTTTTGCAAAGTTTTAACGCTATTTGCGTAAGATTGCAGGATATCTCGCGCATTCTGCATGGTAAGATTACCTCCCTTCAACAGACCAAAATATTTTGCTTTAGCCATGGCGATGCTTATACAGAGGGTCGAAAAGACGCCCGATTCCCTATATTTCTCTCGGTTCTTCAGAATGTGCGGTAGTTTAAGCAATTTTTCGATAATGAGTTTGTAATTCTATATAATTCCTTGGTATTTTCTTCTGATCCTTTAATGGTTATACCTCTTTGGTGGACCACCCCTTGACTTCCAATCTTTCTTCTTCCACTTCCAATCTAGTGCTAGCCTCAGGAACAAGATTCATCCTGCTGAATCAAAAACCGAAGTCGAGTTAAATATTTCTCAGGGTTATTTTTCTAGTGTAAGCGGAGGTTATCTACTCTATCATTGCTTTTTTGCAAAGTTTTAACGCTATTTGCGTAAGATTGCAGGATATCTCGCGCATTCTGCATGGTAAGATTACCTCCCTTCAACAGACCAAAATATTTTGCTTTAGCCATGGCGATGCTTATACAGAGGGTCGAAAAGACGCCCGATTCCCTATATTTCTCTCGGTTCTTCAGAATGTGCGGTAGTTTAAGCAATTTTTCGATAATGAGTTTGTAATTCTATATAATTCCTTGGTATTTTCTTCTGATCCTTTAATGGTTATACCTCTTTGGTGGACCACCCCTTGACTTCCAATCTTTCTTCTTCCACTTCCAATCTAGTGCTAGCCTCAGGAACAAGATTCATCCTGCTGAATCAAAAACCGAAGTCGAGTTAAATATTTCTCAGGGTTATTTTTCTAGTGTAAGCGGAGGTTATCTACTCTATCATTGCTTTTTTGCAAAGTTTTAACGCTATTTGCGTAAAATTGCAGGATATCTCGCGCATTCTGCATGGTAAGATTACCTCCCTTCAACAGACCAAAATATTTTGCTTTAGCCATGGCGATGCTTATACAGAGGGTCGAAAAGACGCCCGATTCCCTATATTTCTCTCGGTTCTTCAGAATGTGCGGTAGTTTAAGCAATTTGTCGATAATGAGTTTGTAATTCTATATAATTCCTTGGTATTTTCTTCTGATCCTTTAATGGTTATACCTCTTTGGTGGACCACCCCTTGACTTCCAATCTTTCTTCTTCCACTTCCAATCTAGTGCTAGCCTCAGGAACAAGATTCATCCTGCTGAATCAAAAACCGAAGTCGAGTTAAATATTTCTCAGGGTTATTTTTCTAGTGTAAGCGGAGGTTATCTACTCTATCATTGCTTTTTTGCAAAGTTTTAACGCTATTTGCGTAAAATTGCAGGATATCTCGCGCATTCTGCATGGTAAGATTACCTCCCTTCAACAGACCAAAATATTTTGCTTTAGCCATGGCGATGCTTATACAGAGGGTCGAAAAGACGCCCGATTCCCTATATTTCTCTCGGTTCTTCAGAATGTGCGGTAGTTTAAGCAATTTGTCGATAATGAGTTTGTAATTCTATATAATTCCTTGGTATTTTCTTCTGATCCTTTAATGGTTATACCTCTTTGGTGGACCACCCCTTGACTTCCAATCTTTCTTCTTCCACTTCCAATCTAGTGCTAGCCTCAGGAACAAGATTCATCCTGCTGAATCAAAAACCGAAGTCGAGTTAAATATTTCTCAGGGTTATTTTTCTAGTGTAAGCGGAGGTTATCTACTCTATCATTGCTTTTTTGCAAAGTTTTAACGCTATATGCGTAAGATTTCAGAATATCTCGCGCATTCTGCATGGTAAGATTACCTCCCTTTAACAGACCAAAATATTTTGCTTTAGCCATGGCGATGCTTATACAGAGGGTCGAAAAGACGCCCGATTCCCTATATTTCTCTCGGTTCTTCAGAATGTGCGGTAGTTTAAGCAATTTGTCGATAATGAGTTTGTAATTCTATATAATTCCTTGGTATTTTCTTCTGATCCTTTAATGGTTATACCTCTTTGGTGGACCACCCCTTGACTTCCAATCTTTCTTCTTCCACTTCCAATCTAGTGCTAGCCTCAGGAACAAGATTCATCCTGCTGAATCAAAAACCGAAGTCGAGTTAAATATTTCTCAGGGTTATTTTTCTAGTGTAAGCGGAGGTTATCTACTCTATCATTGCTTTTTTGCAAAGTTTTAACGCTATATGCGTAAGATTTCAGAATATCTCGCGCATTCTGCATGGTAAGATTACCTCCCTTTAACAGACCAAAATATTTTGCTTTAGCCATGGCGATGCTTATACAGAGGGTCGAAAAGACGCCCGATTCCCTATATTTCTCTCGGTTCTTCAGAATGTGCGGTAGTTTAAGCAATTTGTCGATAATGAGTTTGTAATTCTATATAATTCCTTGGTATTTTCTTCTGATCCTTTAATGGTTATACCTCTTTGGTGGACCACCCCTTGACTTCCAATCTTTCTTCTTCCACTTCCAATCTAGTGCTAGCCTCAGGAACAAGATTCATCCTGCTGAATCAAAAACCGAAGTCGAGTTAAATATTTCTCAGGGTTATTTTTCTAGTGTAAGCGGAGGTTATCTACTCTATCATTGCTTTTTTGCAAAGTTTTAACGCTATATGCGTAAGATTTCAGAATATCTCGCGCATTCTGCATGGTAAGATTACCTCCCTTTAACAGACCAAAATATTTTGCTTTAGCCATGGCGATGCTTATACAGAGGGTCGAAAAGACGCCCGATTCCCTATATTTCTCTCGGTTCTTCAGAATGTGCGGTAGTTTAAGCAATTTGTCGATAATGAGTTTGTAATTCTATATAATTCCTTGGTATTTTCTTCTGATCCTTTAATGGTTATACCTCTTTGGTGGACCACCCCTTGACTTCCAATCTTTCTTCTTCCACTTCCAATCTAGTGCTAGCCTCAGGAACAAGATTCATCCTGCTGAATCAAAAACCGAAGTCGAGTTAAATATTTCTCAGGGTTATTTTTCTAGTGTAAGCGGAGGTTATCTACTCTATCATTGCTTTTTTGCAAAGTTTTAACGCTATTTGCGTAAAATTGCAGGATATCTCGCGCATTCTGCATGGTAAGATTACCTCCCTTCAACAGACCAAAATATTTTGCTTTAGCCATGGCGATGCTTATACAGAGGGTCGAAAAGACGCCCGATTCCCTATATTTCTCTCGGTTCTTCAGAATGTGCGGTAGTTTAAGCAATTTGTCGATAATGAGTTTGTAATTCTATATAATTCCTTGGTATTTTCTTCTGATCCTTTAATGGTTATATCTCTTTGGTGGACCACCCCTTGAATGCCAATCTTTCTTCCTTTTCAACCCTTTTTTCTTCTTCCACTTCCAATCTAGTGCTAGCCTCAGGAACAAGATTCATCCTGCTGACTCAAAAACCGAAGTCGAGTTAAATATTTTTCAGGGTTATTTTTCTAGTGTAAGCGGAGGTTATCTACTCTATCATTGCTTTTTTGCAAAGTTTTAACGCTATTTGCGTAAGATTGCAGGATATCTCGCGCATTCTGCATGGTAAGATTACCTCCCTTCAACAGACCAAAATATTTTGCTTTAGCCATGGCGATGCTTATACAGAGGGTCGAAAAGACGCCCGATTCCCTATATTTCTCTCAGTTCTTCAGAATGTGCGGTAGTTTAAGCAATTTGTCGATAATGAGTTTGTAATTCTATATAATTCCTTGGTATTTTCTTCTGATCCTTTAATGGTTATACCTCTTTGGTGGACCACCCCTTGAATGCCAATCTTTCTTCCTTTTCAACCCTTTTTTCTTCTTCCACTTCCAATCTAGTGCTAGCCTCAGGAACAAGATTCATCCTGCTGAATCAAAAACCGAAGTCGAGTTAAATATTTCTCAGGGTTATTTTTCTAGTGTAAGCGGAGGTTATCTACTCTATCATTGCTTTTTTGCAAAGTTTTAACGCTATTTGCGTAAGATTGCAGGATATCTCGCGCATTCTGCATGGTAAGATTACCTCCCTTCAACAGACCAAAATATTTTGCTTTAGCCATGGCGATGCTTATACAGAGGGTCGAAAAGACGCCCGATTCCCTATATTTCTCTCGGTTCTTCAGAATGTGCGGTAGTTTAAGCAATTTTTCGATAATGAGTTTGTAATTCTATATAATTCCTTGGTATTTTCTTCTGATCCTTTAATGGTTATACCTCTTTGGTGGACCACCCCTTGACTTCCAATCTTTCTTCTTCCACTTCCAATCTAGTGCTAGCCTCAGGAACAAGATTCATCCTGCTGAATCAAAAACCGAAGTCGAGTTAAATATTTCTCAGGGTTATTTTTCTAGTGTAAGCGGAGGTTATCTACTCTATCATTGCTTTTTTGCAAAGTTTTAACGCTATTTGCGTAAGATTGCAGGATATCTCGCGCATTCTGCATGGTAAGATTACCTCCCTTCAACAGACCAAAATATTTTGCTTTAGCCATGGCGATGCTTATACAGAGGGTCGAAAAGACGCCCGATTCCCTATATTTCTCTCGGTTCTTCAGAATGTGCGGTAGTTTATTTAAGCAATTTGTCGATAATGAGTTTGTAATTCTATATAATTCCTTGGTATTTTCTTCTGATCCTTTAATGGTTATACCTCTTTGGTGGACCACCCCTTGACTTCCAATCTTTCTTCTTCCACTTCCAATCTAGTGCTAGCCTCAGGAACAAGATTCATCCTGCTGAATCAAAAACCGAAGTCGAGTTAAATATTTCTCAGGGTTATTTTTCTAGTGTAAGCGGAGGTTATCTACTCTATCATTGCTTTTTTGCAAAGTTTTAACGCTATTTGCGTAAAATTGCAGGATATCTCGCGCATTCTGCATGGTAAGATTACCTCCCTTCAACAGACCAAAATATTTTGCTTTAGCCATGGCGATGCTTATACAGAGGGTCGAAAAGACGCCCGATTCCCTATATTTCTCTCGGTTCTTCAGAATGTGCGGTAGTTTAAGCAATTTGTCGATAATGAGTTTGTAATTCTATATAATTCCTTGGTATTTTCTTCTGATCCTTTAATGGTTATACCTCTTTGGTGGACCACCCCTTGACTTCCAATCTTTCTTCTTCCACTTCCAATCTAGTGCTAGCCTCAGGAACAAGATTCATCCTGCTGAATCAAAAACCGAAGTCGAGTTAAATATTTCTCAGGGTTATTTTTCTAGTGTAAGCGGAGGTTATCTACTCTATCATTGCTTTTTTGCAAAGTTTTAACGCTATTTGCGTAAAATTGCAGGATATCTCGCGCATTCTGCATGGTAAGATTACCTCCCTTCAACAGACCAAAATATTTTGCTTTAGCCATGGCGTTGCTTATACAGAGGGTCTAAAAGACGCCCGATTCCCTATATTTCTCTCAGTTCTTCAGAATGTGCGGTAGTTTAAGCAATTTGTCGATAATGAGTTTGTAATTCTATATAATTCCTTGGTATTTTCTTCTGATCCTTTAATGGTTATACCTCTTTGGTGGACCACCCCTTGACTTCCAATCTTTCTTCTTCCACTTCCAATCTAGTGCTAGCCTCAGGAACAAGATTCATCCTGCTGAATCAAAAACCGAAGTCGAGTTAAATATTTCTCAGGGTTATTTTTCTAGTGTAAGCGGAGGTTATCTACTCTATCATTGCTTTTTTGCAAAGTTTTAACGCTATTTGCGTAAAATTGCAGGATATCTCGCGCATTCTGCATGGTAAGATTACCTCCCTTCAACAGACCAAAATATTTTGCTTTAGCCATGGCGTTGCTTATACAGAGGGTCTAAAAGACGCCCGATTCCCTATATTTCTCTCAGTTCTTCAGAATGTGCGGTAGTTTAAGCAATTTGTCGATAATGAGTTTGTAATTCTATATAATTCCTTGGTATTTTCTTCTGATCCTTTAATGGTTATACCTCTTTGGTGGACCACCCCTTGACTTCCAATCTTTCTTCTTCCACTTCCAATCTAGTGCTAGCCTCAGGAACAAGATTCATCCTGCTGAATCAAAAACCGAAGTCGAGTTAAATATTTCTCAGGGTTATTTTTCTAGTGTAAGCGGAGGTTATCTACTCTATCATTGCTTTTTTGCAAAGTTTTAACGCTATTTGCGTAAGATTGCAGGATATCTCGCGCATTCTGCATGGTAAGATTACCTCCCTTCAACAGACCAAAATATTTTGCTTTAGCCATGGCGATGCTTATACAGAGGGTCGAAAAGACGCCCGATTCCCTATATTTCTCTCAGTTCTTCAGAATGTGCGGTAGTTTAAGCAATTTGTCTTAGAGGTTTTTTAAAATATGGAACTAATACTGATCTGCTATTTTAAATATCAAATGTTTTATTGATATGCTTAATAAAATATACGGTAGATTCGCAATGTCGAAACTGTCAATTTTAAAGTATTTTTACAGAAAAGTAAAGCATCGGCCACAGAATCGCTCAAGACTTGTACTGTGAGCTCAGCTTTGTTTAATAAAATTAATGTGTGCTGCACGTAATTTGTTACTTAAATCTAGCCTTTCATTTTCTTGCAAAGCTTGCAGTTTTTCTACATATTCCCAGTTAATAAATCTCCCTTGATGAACTTTAATTGTCCTTTTCTCACCGAAAGTATTACGAGTTAATTTTAGCATATGACACGGATCATAGAAAAAATATATATTGTTTGCTACTACTTTAGATACTATCCTGTAAGCTTGCACAATTGAGCAATTAAACTGTTTTATCAGTGACATCTATGTGGGCAAACTGACACTAACAATAAAATACCAAACTGTAAAAGCCTTAAGGACCGTATTCACTTGCGATTATGTACGGCGGATCTTCTCTACAGACAGATCCGTAGCTGGCTATACATACTACCGAGTCAAATATGCGGGCATTAAGTTTAAACTATGAGTTTGTGGTTGCACAGTCATGGCTAAAAATGAGCTTGCACTAATTAACATTATTTGATCATAGAAAAAAGAAAAGACTTTGGTCGAAACGTTGGTATCGGGAAAGCAGCAAGTAAGGTAAAAGCACTAAAAAACGCACTTTTATAACAATAATTACAACTACATATACTTCAGGGTTTCAGGGACACAAAAATAACCTCTAGAGTTTACAGCATTGGTTGGTTTTTCAATTAGTTCAAAAATGCTATCTTCTGTATGCCATATTTTATCTGGTTTTGATGGCCAATGTTTTTTTAAATCTACGAAGACGCTCAGCGGATTTTGTGCTCTTATTATGTATGATATCTTCTGGATAACCGTCGTAAACAGTCACACTATTGGCTCTATAATATTTCTTAACCAGCATATTTTTGTAGAATATTAGAAAATGTCTCTAGTGGATGCCAGGCCACACGATGAAGAAGAAATCCGCCATCTATTACATGTATAGAGCTGTTAAGCGTTATTGGAGTAACCATTGGAGAAAATGAATCGTACGAAGCAGAGTTTTTCGTCTTTAAATCCTAAATTATGCCACAAACTGTCTTAGGCCCACATTAAAGTAGATAAGGCAGCTTTTTGGCAGATACTTTCATCCCTTTGCTGCTGAGAAAATTTGATAAAATCCTCAAATTCACTTCCGTTGTTTTCAACAAATTTTATTAACAACAAATGCAGGCTTAAGCAACTATGCTTAGGTACTTGTAAAAGTTGAAATATTTCACCTTCTGCCTTTTTTGTACCCCTAAGTTAATAGCCGGTTCCAAAAAAATGTTTTAGAGGGATGATTATCTTAATATTTAGGATCAAATTGTTTTTTATTATTTTAATTAAATTATTTTTACCAGCAGAAGCAGCTCAATCCAAACGCTTTTTGTACTTTATTTTTCTGCTCGTCTACTTTTAGCACTACTGTATAGTGTTTTGAGCTCACACGGTGCTCTGTGGAAAATCACCGAAATATCGACCACGTGGTCGCTGACTTTCCTAAAATTCGTTATTTAGGAACATACTTATCGCCTGCTTATTTAATTGCTGTTTATACACGCTTTTAGCATAACTACGTTAATAATTAAATCTAGTTGTAGGCTACGGAAAATACCCAGGCCGGGCCTATCGCAACACGAGGTTAGGATGGCCGACTTCCGCTTCCCGCAAACTTTCTTACAATTTCGTTATTTAAAACATTGCCTGCTTATTTATTTCTATCTAAATGCTCTCGCTTTAAACTACACTGGTTTAAACTCGTCCTATGCAATGGAAAATTACCCAAGCCTTGAAACTCGACCACGTAGCACGTGGCCGCAAACTGTTCGTATAATTACGTTATTTAAATCTAAGTAATCACCTTATAAATTACACACAACTATGGAAATTTAACAAAATATCGACCGCGTGGTCGCAAACTTTTCTAAAATTACGTTATTTAAGAAAACGTGCACCGCCCGCTTAATTAATTGCTGTTTAATTACACTCTTAGTTTAACTGCGCTAATAAATCTAGCTGGGCCAACTTCGCTTCGCTTTTACACCTACTAAGCAACGTTAATTAGGTTAAAATCACTTACGTGTTTATTCTAATTGACGCGCTTTAAAACTTCGCCCCAAGCCGGGCGAGTTTCGCCCTTAAGCTCGACCACGTGGCACCGCGTTTCCTCTAACTTTCGTAAAATTACGTTATTTTAATCTGAGTAATCTCCTTATAAATTGCACACCTAGCTATGAAAAATTAGCAAAATATCGACCACGTGGTCACTAACTTTCCTAAGTTACGTTATTTAACAAAATACGCAACGCCCGCTTATTTAATTGCTGTTTAATTACACTCTTAGTTCAACTACACTGATAAACCTAGCTGTATGTTACCCTTGCGGGCCAACTTCGCTTCGCCTTAAAATTCACCTAAGCACGTTAATTAGGTGTCAACTGATACACCCTTTGATTTGAAAGACTAGGACAGCACCCAGCAATGAAGCATATCCGTCCCCCCTCCGGGCGGTGTTGCCACCGTCCCTTGGGACGCCACCAGGTTTGAGCGCCCAGCATCGCCCAGCAGCACAAGGCTGCCGTACCCTTTTGGATAGGCCGTTGCATCGACTTTCTCCGTCCGGGGTCGGGACGCCAGTCTAGCGTCTGACTTCCTAGTTGTGGTCTATGCAAGCCCGGTTGGCCGCAGGAACCGTAGTTTCCCGAAGCCAACCTTCCCATACGGGTCGTCAACCACTGCCACCTCGAGTCCTACCTCGGAACCCGCACAGCAAGCCGTGCGAGGGGCTTGTACCCGAGCCCGAGGTACTCGATTTGTGAACGCACGGGTGTCGCGTTTCGTGCACCACAAGTGGTACACTACCAGATGCACATGCAAGTGCGACCTCTGGAGGAGTCTCTCCTGGTCCTGAAACATACACACACACATATCCATATCCCAAAACGAAAACAAAGCAACAACTTAATAATACGAAACGAAATAGACCTTACAGGACCTTAACGGCCATAATGCGTCGTCTCTATCACTCGCCTTACCATTTTCCACACTATCGGACACTCCTCACCATTCATACGATGCCTAGCGTCTCTGCCCACCCTCCTGCACTGCCCGCACGTCTCTACCACTCTGCATCGCCTTGTGTTCCCCACTTCCACATCGATAACATGCATCCTGTTTACTCTCGCATTCTCTTCCCATATGCCCGTAGCATCCACACCTATAATGGTGAAGTCCCTAACCCTGCTAATCCCCCAGGTTAGGTTAAGCCGATCCCTATTCAGAAGCTCTCTGTATAACACTGGTTCGACCTCCACCCTCCAGTCTCTCCTCCCAGAAAACCCGTCTACTACCCCACTTACTGGCTTGAAGGCCTCCTGAAAATCCCCTAGGCTCTTATTTTCGCTACAGACGCCGTTGAGGTCGTACGCCACGCGTACTAACTCTTCAGCACTGACCTCCTTCACCCCGTAGACTACTACCTGGGGGCGCCTTCTATTCTCCCTCTGTGCCCTGAGCCCTACGGTCTTCCGCTGTTCTGACTCCACCAGCTTCCTAGCCTCCTCCTCGCTGTTGACTTCGACCGCAACCCCCGATTGCTTCAGCAGCCTAACGCTGTTTAGCTGGACCTCTGTGTCCCTGATATTCACCCCCTTTACTACCTTCTCCTTCAAGACCTTGCTCGCCTGCCTTTCTTCCCCTTCGGCTTGCCTTAGGATGATGACAGGTCGTTCCCTGTTCTTGTCCTGGAGCCTCGTCAAAATTTCCCTGTAAGATGTTCGCCTATCCCCGGACTGTCCCCTGTCGCGCCTACTGTCTACCCCCGGTGCGCCGCCCTCCTTTTCGTCGACTACACCCCTGCCGTACTGTCCCCTGTCGCGTCTACTGTCTACCCCCGGTGCGCCGCCCTCCTTTTCGTCGACTACACCCCTGGCGTCTAACTGCCTCTCTAGTCGTGCATTCCTCAGCTCGGAATCTACTATCAAGTCAACCATTGCTTCCATCGCATCCCACACCATACCCATCACCTCCCGACTCACGCCAGACTTTGGGGTGGCCAAAGCCCCCTTTGCTGCTTCCTCCGCCGCCCGCTTTGCTGTTTTTTCCGCCGCCCGCTTTGCTGCTTCCTCCACCGCCTCTTTTTCTGCTTCCTCCGCCGCCTCTTTTTCTGCTTTCGCCTCCTCTATCAACGCCCTCTCCAGCTCTTCCTCCGCCGCTATCTGATTTTTCACCGCCTCTCGTGCTGCCTCCGCCGCAGCGTTTGCCTCCATCTGTGCCTGCTCGTATTCTGTAATTAGTGAACGGTCTGACGTCTCGTCGCTCTCGTAGTCGTACGCCAACCTTCTTCCTCTAGGATGCGCGGCAGACCCCTTGGCGGACGTGTCCGCCTTTGTCTCCTTCTCCTTGGTCGGCTTTTTCCTCCCGATCTTGCTGTTTCCCCTCCTCGCTGCTTGTCAGCTTCCTCTTGTACTGTTCATACTCATACCTCGCCATTTCTTTGCTGTTTGAGTTGTAGCCGTTTTAATCACTTTAGGTAGCCCTAATTTCAATAATCTATGTAAACTTTCTTTCAATTTTAAACGCACGTTCGTGCAGAACGGCCTGTGAACCCTCCATAACCGGGACCGCGCGGGTATGGAGCTGACTGTTTATACATCCCCCTGGTCCCCAGTGAAGACTCCTGCTTTCTTTCCAAGCTTCGGTGGCTAAATCCTACAATCCTGCATCACGTGGGCAACAGACACGCTTCAAGTCCGAGAACAGGAGCTATTTCACCAGTTTGCAGGGTTCCGGTAGCAGCCAGGCGGGCTATCAACCAGCATGCTTAGCCCACTCTCGCAGCTCGAGAGTGCTTTGTATTTTAAGCGCGAAGCACTACAACAAAACACGCTGGACATGGCTCAGTACCCAAAAATGGTCTCCCTTTTTATGTTTCCTCTTTATCAATTCGCGCGGGTTGCCTTTACGGTTAGATCGGAGAGTCCCATTAGTATGAGTTCTTAAAGCAAGCAATTTTTCAGAAAGTGTATAACTATTGTAAAAATTGTCCATAAACAATTCATGTCCTTTCCCAAGGCTTCATTAATCGTAGAACCAGAGACGCTAATTTTGAGGAATTCTCGTCTTCGTGTTCTGTTCTGCCACTGTACATTTCGGTATTCAGAAGATAACCATCTGAAGTTGTCAGCTCATAAAATTTAATGCCATATTTGGCCTTTTTATTTTTATGATACACCCTAAAGGCACGCCTGCCACGAAAATGTAAGTAGTGACCCATCCAGAGACAGCTCCTTAGTGGGACCATAAACAGACTGAATTTGGTCAATCAAAAAGTCCAGCAATGGTTGGACTTTATCTTTCTTTTTTGAAAAAGTAACGGAACAATATAAAAATCGCAGTATCTGTTCAAACCTCCTCCCCGACATGACGTAACTAAATATGGGGTGGAAATACAAGACGTCAACGTAGGAAAAGAAGCGCCGTATATTTGAAGTAGAAACTTGTCCCTGTAGCAGACATAAGCAAAACACTTTTTCATTTTATCAAGAGTGACAGGGCGAAAGCGGGCATCTCAAGCGTTTTTAGTCTTTGGTCTGTTTGCTGTGGTTGCAGCTTTTCCATAATTATTTATACAATCCACTACAAATTGCATTATATTTTCTGTAAACAGACATTCGAAAACATCTTGTGGTCTAGCGTTGGGGTTTAACCGCTTCGGTCACGCAACTAGAAATACTTTTTAAAAAATTCTGAAATTTGGCACGTTGGTTAAGTGTATTTTTGTATGATTTTTGACGCTTGTCAAATTGTCTTATCATTTTTGGTTTTTGAGTTAAGTAATGTCCCTCATGAAGGACAGTGTGACTGTACGACTCGGAAGTTTTGTTACGGATATGGTAATAAATAATAATACTGGGTTGTATACCTATACTTTTCGAATTTTTAATATTGCAATTGCTAGTGTTACAGAATTAGTATAAAAAATTAAAGTTTAATTAACAACATTCAGATATATTTTTTCATACTTTGAAATATTTACTATTTTACTTCCTGTGAAAATTAAAAAAACAGTTTCTGTCCTTGATAATGCATAAATGAATCTTACATTTGGTACAAAACATATGTCTTATTCTTGCAGCCTTCCATTTTACAACGGCTGTTATCCTTTTTCTCGTCATACTGCGGAAAATGCCCATAACCGTCATAGCGCATTTCTGTCACTGGTTTTGTTTCAGCATACTTGCTAGAAGCAGGTTGTTCCTGATCACTTGGACGGCCCCTTTGTGGTGCGGGTTTGCAAAATATTAATCTTTCCGCAACGCTTTGGCGAAATGCTAACAAATCGGCAATTCTTTTTTCGGGCACACCAAGAGCCCGAGCTTGATTTCTGTATTCGATCCACGAATTTACCAGTGCCAAATCTAATGCATGCGTAAGCATACGTACCGTCCATTTTCTAGATCTTCTATAAGATCGATAGATACTAAGTAGGAAATCTAACTTATCTACGCCTCCCATATTACTGTTATACAGTCGAATTGCTTCTGGTCTAGGAACTTCAATATAAGCCTTAGTGGTCTTACCCACCTTCTGCAATTGTCCATTTTCCCGACTCCCACGAAATTGGAAGCAATCAATACTAGTTTATTATCGAACCACTTCGTTATTACAACACCATCAGTACTGAGGGCGATATCACATGAACCCCTTCCTCTTTTTCTGAGATCTTTATCGGTAGGCAATTCAGGGCGACAAAATCGTTGTACTTGTATAGTTCCAACAGCTAGGATAGACTTAGAAGAAAGATATTGAAATAAATGGTAATTACTAAAATAATTATCAAAAAAGAGGCCATGATTTTTCCCGGACCTATCCTTTCCGCTAATTGCATTACAATTGCAGCAGATGCACCAAAGTGCAAGAACTCTTCTTTTAGTTCGGTAGTAGATCCCTGATATATAATGAAGTCATAAATTAGCCCACTTTGCCCCGCCAAAACGTAAATTTTTATGCCCCACTTTTTCGGCTTGTTTTTTATATATTGTTTGATATTTATATGGCCTTTGAAGGGCACTATTTGTTCATCTACAGAAAGGTGAGTTTCCAGTTGCAATTCCGCGCACCTACCTCTAATACAATCACATATACTACGAACTTTCCATAATCTATCCATATTTTCTCCTCTAGCAGTAATGTCAACTAAGTGAATTGTCGTGCGTATTTTCGAAAATCTATTGAAAGCCATATTCTCCTTCACTATCGGAATACCAATTTGTTGGATGCCAATACATTCTGCCTCGCGGATTATTCAAATTTCCCATTATAATATGAATTCCAATAAATTTCTTAATTTCTGCAGCAGTTGTGGGGGGAAATCGAGCAATATTGTGTTGAACGGCGTATAAATTGGTCATTTCAACCATTTCCTCAATTATGGCATCAGTAATATAGTTTTTGAAGAAATCTTTAGGAGGTGGTAACTCCGTAACATCGGAGACAAGCGCAGTATGCCAGTTTATTGGACGAGTCTCAAATGTGACATTTTTCATCCATTTGATATCTTTTTTCTCCGTTAGGTCATGCTTTTCAAAAAACTGTGTAACCCGCATTTTTTTGTCCATGGCGGCCTTCTCGTTACTATGTGGTATACTAGTTGCTTCTTGTTCTTCGGTAGCAACCAGTGCATCCTCATCCTCTTCGTTACTATCTACGTTTGCATCTTCGGGCATTTCAACATCTGCATCACCGATGTGTTCCATCGAATTTCCCTCATCCCCATCTCCCCAGCCATCATCCTCATCATCTGATAGCACTCCGATGTCAGAATCTTCATCATTGTATAAGAGATCCAAAAGCTCTTTCTCTGTCAGATACTTCGGCATCTTTTATACCTAAACAAAATCATTTTTCTAAGATCCAAAACTAGTAAAAGTATATAATGATCAAAACAATAAATTACAAGTTAGGACTACATTTGGTACCACCAAGTACGTTTGTCCCTTCATAGGGACACGCGAATTTCCAAAATTATAGCAAGCCGTCCAAAACGTATATTCAAATAAATTCCTAATAAACAAGTCAATTAAAGCTTCTACTTACCAACAATCGATATTATAAACAATTTCCGTGAAAAACAATAACTGTACAATAACAACAAACACATCTCTATATTACTCAGCATGAAACAACACCAGCAACTAATACAACAGTATTACTGTTAGTTCCGCAAATTACGAATAGAGCGCACCACTTACTGGAATTGGTATATGGGATGTCCCTCCAGAGGTATAAGGTGATTTCGGGTGTAAATCTCGTCGGCAAAAGCTATTGCGCATATGAGAAAATGATATCCCTCCCAAGGGACGCACAGTGGCTGAAAATGCTACTTTTACGGAAACAATTCTATAACTTTTGAATGGAAAGAGATTTTTTCAATTTTTTTTTCTCAGTTGCTAGTAGTATACCAAGGGATGTATTTTGTACCGAAACAATTAATTTTAATGTAATTGAAATATTTATATACATATACCGGCGATCATTTAAATTTTTGGTCAGCTCTTGCCATGAAAAACCAAAGTAGTGTCTTTGCTTAGTTCACAAACCTGTAAAATTACCAGTTATTTATCTAGGTATCTATAAACAACCTAAAATATGACTAACAACTTAAATATGACATTTTATGCATGGCCTAAGTTAAGTTAGCAGTACTATCAGTAAGTGTAAGCAAAGCTTGTACTTCTTCAGCTGCTTGAAGTGCTTTTGCAGAAAAATCTGATCTCAAATGTGAAATAAATGGGTCCGAGGATACCAAGACCATATGCATGATATCTTCATTTGTCGAGAATCGACTACATTTTCTTGTATTCATGAGCCGGTACCGTTTGTAGTCCTTATTGCGGGCTTCCTGAGCTTCCTCAGATAGATGTCCGATAGGTAAGGATGCTGTTGCTATTATATCTTTGCCGTGGAGAAGGATTTTGTGAACCGTCATAGGCATATAATACCATTTGTATTTATCTACAAAAAGTATTGCGGTGCTGTGAGCGTAATCCCCAAATTTGTTTGCATCAATTTCTGCTCCCGCAGTTATCGCTTCTAAAATTACAGAAAATCTTTTGATCAGTTCCTCATCCACACCAGTAATTTCTGCAGTCACCTTCGGATTTTGGAAAAACCGACGGGATGTGTTCCCATCGTTGGTCGTTCCCGTTCCTTGTTTTACAAAATCAACCTTGAGACCCAGTCGTGCTTGGAATTTTTTTTGTATTTGTTTTTTTGTTTGTTCTTTTATGGGGCGGGTATCAGCTGTAGTTGACCACTTTTGAAAAGGTTAATTATACGCAATGTGTAGAATACATTCCATAAATTTGATACGTGCATGTAACGGTGACATTCCGAGACGATACGCTTCTTCATTTGAAGTTTTGCTTTGCACTGCATCTAGATTGTTCATTTCAGTGGGCTTCGCTTTGCATATGAAACCAGCAGAGGAAGATGGTGTTCCTGTTACAGCTTGAGCTATTTTCCCGTCAATCATTGTAAATAGCATTTCATGGGCAACATTAAAAATCCGTCCACACACATTAATACGAGTCTCGGCCAGGTTGGATATTTGCTGTTCCATATATTTCACAGAAGCTACAGTATTTTCTTTTGTTTCCTTACAGTACTCAACCTGTATGGCTCTGCAATATCGGGTTGATGAAGGTTTAGGATTTTTCCAGTGTACTTCTTTTGTCTCTTGTGTTAAAACTAAACGCAATGGGATCATTGAAATCATAAACAAATTAGCATCCGAGAATGGCTGGTCAGATTCATTATAACGTTGTTTAAATTCATTTTGACCTGAAGAACCATCACAGCCCCACTTTGTCATCAAAGTCAGTGCCTCTCCTTCAATTTTAGCGATTTCTTCCTCCCTTTTTGTTTTTAATATTCTTTCAGTCGTATGGCCTAGTAGACTTTGAAGCCCGACTCTTGCAGAAGTTTCTGTTATTTCTACGCCTTCGGGATAACATCTTTTCTTTGCGGCAGTTATTTTGTGGTAAGGAGGGAAAATATCGAATCCAATTTCTTTAGTTGAACGTCTTATCAATTCATATTGTCGTTTTGATAATTGTGCATCCATAAACAACGCTAATAGACTAGTCAAAATTTCAGAAAATCGAAATTTAAGAAGCATTTCGTATTACTTTTGGGCAAAAGGCCTTTTCCCCCTATTTCGACCCTGCTGAATCCAAATCTGCCGGTTGCCCAACCGAAATCCCAACCGGAAGTGAGATATTCAAGATGGCGCCGAAACCCGTAATCGGCGTTGTTAAGCCCCCGTTTGACTTAGGAATGCGCCCAAAATATGCAGTTGTACGTTTTTAAGCCTGAGGAATTTGAAAATGCACTCCAAAAAAATATAGGTTAGGATATTTCTAAGATGGCGTCGAAGATGGCGGCCACATTGGCACCATCGCAGTTTTTTTTATTTTTGGCGAAAAATGGAGCGTGACAGGTCTCAAAACATGTCATTAGACAAAAGGATTTCAAAAATTCACTCTAAAACAACATTTAAACTATACTTTTAATTTAAAGTACAAAATATATGACAATAGTTAGTGAAAAGCTTACAGGAACTTACAAGAAAAGTACTAGTGACTATGTCCAGAGTTGAGACAGTTACCTTTGCAGGGAGTACATAATGTGATGCACGGTACATTTGCTCTCCTACATCTACAAGTTTTTGTATTGCAAAGGCCCTTACAGTGGCAAACAATGACTTCAGGGCAGGTCTTCGGTATGGGGTCCAGCGTCATTAATTTTGGAACCAGTTGATCTCCATCAACGGTCCAGCCGCAATCTTCAATTGGTGGCAGTGATGTTGTTGGAATGTGGGCATTCTCCCATACAAAAACCTAAAATTATATACATAAGTTACCGTTCTTTTTACCGAAGTTCATGTTAATATTCAGGCCAACTTACTTGGTAGTGGCATCTTCTGATGTGAAGTCGAAGCGCATCTGTTGAAGGAGGGAGCGACTCTGGCTTTTTTACAGATCCAAATAAAATGCTTCGGGCTTCATCTGTAGTCGCAACGCCAGGATCAACCTGCGTAGAAAATTAAATTGTTTGTAGAATTGTTTAATAAGATAGAGGAAAAAACTTAAAACAATTTTTGACGTACCTTATACAAATTGACGACGAAGGACTTTACGTTCTTGAGAACGTTTTCACCTAGGGGCGAACATCCAAGTCCGCTCAGCAGCTTACAGTTTTCGTCGCAGAAAAACTTCCAGGCGCCTGTCTTCGTTATGGATGCAAGTTTGGACGTCGAATCACAACCAGTGATTGCATGGAAAGCTACCAGATGCGTGACTTGTTCAGGCGAGAGCTTCTTGCAAATGTCATGCACTGGAATGTATTTTATATCCCGCGCAGTGCCGCTCATGACCCACAGATGTGAGCACTTCATTTTAGCAAAGTGGTGGGCAAAAAGGAGCACTACATCAGTGTCTCTAGTCATCACAACAATACTTTTAGCTGTACTGTCAACAGCATGAAGAATCATACGGGTATCAGCTTCCTCGTGTGACGCCCTCAGCAAATCAACATTGCGAGTTGGATCAGTAGACTGAGCGTGTGACATATCCTTGAATCCTCCTGAGAGCACCACCTCAAAATCACGAAAGTCATATTCTAATATTCTATCGGACAAAAACCTGCATAAGTCGGCCTTGTTCTCTGAAAGGAACAAAAAGCTACTCCAGTTCTTGGGCAACGGAACGTTAGAATCAGTGATTTCCCTACGCACTGGAGCGAAACCCTTGGCTCTTTTCTTTCTTGTTCCACCTTTTATAGATTGAGACAAGTACCGGTCAAACACAACGTGGACTTCACTGTACTTAAATCCATGACTCAAAATCCTTTTTATAAAGCAGTGGGCGTAGTCACATTTCTGCAGTATTAGTGATTAAAATAACGGCATCATCGTAAAAACAAACTAAAAACTTTTAAACATTTTTTTAAATACAATTTTGATAAAAAAAACTTAAGAAGTGTTTTTTAAAGTGTATTTTCGAATTCCTCATGCTCAAAAACAGGTAGTTGCACATTTTGGGCGCATTCCTAAGTCAAAGGGGGGCTTTACAGCGCCGATTTCGGGTTTCGGCGCCATCTTGGCCGCCATCTTGAATATCTCACTTCCGGTTGGGATTTCGGTTGGGCAACCGGCAGATTCGGAGTCAGCAGGGTCGAAATAGGGGGAAAAGGCCTTTTGCCCAAAAGTAATATGAAATGCTTCTAAAAGTTTTACAGAGGCCCTTTTTCGATATTTTGACTAGACTATAACGCTTGATCGTCTGCAAAGCCTAGAAATTGGCGATCTTCATTGATAGCAGCCGCTGCCGCAATCTGTTCTTTTGGAATTTTCTGTCGCAGTTCTTGGACCTTATACCTCTTACTTCGATCACAACACTCACTGAACTCTTTTTGTGGTCTTCCCACGGATATTGTTGATCGCTCTACACTCTTCAAATCTACGGTAAATATTCCTTGTAGCCACTTTTCATTTTTCTCCCGGAACCTTTTTTCATTGCGGTAAACAGCTTGCCATTTTTTATGGAAATGTGGAATAAATCTTCTACTAGTTTCTGTCATCACTTCTTGAAGCTGATCATCTTCGAGATTTGGAGACGTCTCACGAAATAACGAACTACGAACACTTATTTCACGCCCGCCCTCAATAAATTTGTCAACCAAAACTTTATACGATATTGAACAAGTATCCATCTTTATTAAAATATACAGATGTACAGCAAGTGCCATTTAACCTTGCAAATAAAATGACGATAAGTTTAAAAGGCGAGAAGCCGTTACACTCTCAGGCAAAAGCAATCCCGTAATTTGAAAGCTAGTATAATATCTAGTTGCTGTTAATTATTTATGTCATTATTATTTTGTCATACGCCAAAATAGGAAATTGACTTCCACTTTTTAGTAGAGTGTACCACACTGTCCAATAGCCAATTAGAGCTAGTTTAAGTTACGACTACCGATGAAACAAAGCGTAAGTAGCCGAATCAAAGTCCACTAAAATTTGCAAGGTTAGGTGGCACATGCTGTATTACTTTCCAAAACTATTTTCAGAATGACAACTAAATGTCCCAATCAGCATTTAAAAACATTTTGAGTAATTACCTGCAAATAACTTGCCCTAATAGCTCCCATTAACGATTTCTCGAATTTTCGCCAAAACAAATTACTTAAGTAATTATTGTATTAGCAGCTTTGCCGCAAGCCAACGCAGTTGAAATTTGTCATACAAACAGGCAACATTCCATTGTTTAGTAATCTTCAAACATTTTAAGTTAGTAAGGTGGAGTTAAGTTTATAACTCAAAATTAATCGAAAACTTAAAAAAAATTATTAAACTACATATAATTAAAAATTTATAAATAACAAAGTTAAATGTCGCTCTATAATAGCTGTTATTAGACGTACAGTAATAATATAATCCCCTGGAATTATTATTTTTATTCCATTGATCCTACATAGCACACAATACTCTGTTGAACATTACCAAGGAAAGCACATTATTTATCTATTTTCGGATGTCTCGTTTTTGATCATTGAAATACTATTCTTAATGTGCTTAGTAAAATCTAATTTATATCCGAAGTGTTAGATTAGTTCATATAGAGTACTATTTACTATTAATATTTCATAAATTATGATTTTTAGAAAATCCTATTTTTCCGCTAATCAGCCACTGTGGGACGCCGTGACTGAAAGGGTTAAATCTATCTTTAAACGGTTTGTGGATTCATCAAAATTAAAGTTTGGTATATCAGTAGTTGTTTCCCACTCTAGATCGTCTTGTTCTGGAAGGTTCTGCTCTGGGTCCCGTTGCGCAATGTCTTCATCCAAGCCTTCCTGATATTCTGAATCTCGTTGTGCGATGTCGTCATCTGAGCCTTCCTGATGCTCTGAAGCTTGTTGCGTGATATCTTCATCCGATTCTTTCCGATATTCCGATATGTCTTCTCCAACATTTTGAAAAGTGTTCGCGGTTTGTGTAACACCTGTATCCTGAGCTGAAGTGTCTTGCTGCATTATTACAGTCTTGCGCCTTTTGGCGGTTTTTAGAATTGACGATGTTGGTTCCTGTGTATCGGACATTTCACTTTCATCTGATTGTACGCTAGAAGAGTCACTTGGTACGTAATTTTCTGATCCATACTCTCTAGCCGAGTCGGCATAAGGGTCCTCCACATCTTCATCTGACGACATTATTTCCTCATACAAATCACGTAACCTCTCTCATAGGAATCGTTTTTGTTGTAATCTCTCTCCATCTATAACAAAAATACATCCCAATAGATGTAACAATGAAAACTTTACTGAATAATTTTATTATATTATAGTAATAAATCATTATTTACTTACGATTTCGCCAAATAAGAGCGGCGAATAATTTTATACAGCACGTACTTTACAATGCATGACACATAAACACACACTTTTACAGTTGCAGTGTAACTGATGACGCTGTGCAACGTTGTGCAACAATTTCCGCTTAAAACAATTGTGGTGGGATTAAAAGTGGGGAAATATAAACTGCATTAGCGTGACACGTGGGCGACTATGTTTCTCTGTAATGTGCAGTAGACTTTAAGATACGTTATACAATCATGAAAATAGCGACACTGCTTCCTGTTCTGTTAATATTTAGTATTTTATTAAGGACGCTGATAGACGTGCACATCGCACTCTTTGAAAAATAACGCTGTACAGCGTCTCTGTCCGTCAACGTGTTAACACAGTCTCCTAAGTCGATACACTTTTTCCAGCGATGCTCCAACCTCTTTAACCCGTCCAAATAGTAGTTGGCGTCTTGCTCTGCTAAATGGGCGTCTACTGTTGCCATAACCTCCTCGTTCGATGAAAATCTCTGTCTTCCGAGCCAAACTTGGAGACAAGGAAACAGGAAATAGTCGCTTGGGGCCAGATATGGTGGATACGCTGGGTGGTCAATCAATTCAAACTGCATTTCGTGAATTTTGGCCATGGCGACCGCTGAAGTGTGCACCGGTGCGTTGTCCTGGTGGAAGAGCACCGTCTTCCGCTGCAAATGGGGCCGTTTTTCGGCAATTGCTGCTTTCAACTGGTCCAACAACAACGGGAAGTACTGCCCTGTTATAGTTTTACGTTTTGCAAGATAGTCGATGAACAGAATTCCCTGACTATCCCAAAAAACAGTCGCCATCACCTTCCCGGCCGATGAAACCCTCTTCGCCTTTTTCGGAGCACGTTCACCCTTCGTAGTCCACTGTTTTGACTGTTTCTTTGTCTCGGGAGTGTAGTAGTGGACCCAAGTTTCATCAACAGTGATGAATCGACGCAAAAAATCCGACTCGTTTCGCTGAAACCGCTTAAGCAGGGCCTTGGAAATGTTCATTCGAATGCGTTTTTGGTCCAAAGTGAGCAATCGTGGGACCCAACGCGCGGACAGCTTTCTCATGCCCAATTCGTAATTCAGTATATGACAAACGCGTTCTTTTGATATGCCCAGTTGCCCACAGCCTCTGCTATCTCTATAACCTTGATTTGACGGTCGTCCAGCGACATTTGGTGAACTTTTTCGATGTTTTCGGGGGATGGTCGCAGTTGTTGGCCGTCCCGAACGATCATCAACCAAGCTGGTACGACCACGTTTAAATTCAGCTGCCCATCTTTTCAAGGTGGCAAATGATGGGGCAGAGTCTCCGTAAACAGCGTCCAACTCGGCGTTAATTTGCGTAGGAGTATTGCCTTTCAAATGCAAGAACTTAATCACGGCACGGTATTCGATTTTGTCCATTTTTACAAAAACATACACATCGACTGATACAAACGACTGTCAAAAAACTACTGAGCGTACAAAATGGTTGAAATTGTTACAGGTATCTTCCGAAGCATGTACGATTGTAGTACCAGAATGGTTTTAACGAGTAACGCCATCTTCATGTTGAAGCTCAAAACATTTCAGACTGTCCTCGTACGTCCTATACCCCAATCGTTATCAAGTACAGATTCGGAAATTTCAGCAGGCAATCTCTTATAGGGGTAGATTATCATCGGTGGGGTTATATCCCCCGCAGCACAAAATGTAAAGAGGACGACAGTTAAAGTAGATTTGACTGATCCGGTACTTCATAAACATTACGTGTTCCGCGGGGTGCTATTACGTTTTTATTTTAGGGGCATAGCTGAAAATTTGTTTCGTCGGCGTTTAAAACCTTTTCAGGATATTGTTCTTGTTTCAAATATGTTTCTATTTCTAAGAACCATTTTCTAATGTCTGATTCGCTAACAGTTGTACTAGCTGACATAACCCATTCAGCTTGCCTTTCAGCCAATTGAGGATGGCGATGCAACAAACCCTTGTACCAGCTATCCCCTGGCTAATTGTCTTTGAATGGATGACTTATCAGTATCCACTGCACCAAAGGGCCTTCTTCCTTTTTAGACAGGACTGGAGGTGGTCCGTGACTGGTCTTTAAAAACGTTTCGCATATTCGAAACTCGAACGTCTGTCTTGGTATTCCAAAATTTTTTTGAATGATATTCCTTGGGTTACTTTAGGCATTGTCTAAGGAATAGAGAAATGGGAAATGTCTTTCTTACAGACCACACTGCTATTAAATTAAGTTATAGGCATAAACCTTCAGTAATTAGCAGCATGCCAACAAATTTAGAAATAACTTTTTAGCAGTTTATTATATTGTATATGTATGTGGAAAAAGGAGATGCACATTTGACGTATTTTATAATTTTTAGTTGAAATTTAGTAATTGGCACCTTATGCCAATTATGAATTCTATCTTGATTGCGCATTCATTTACCGACACTCTCTGAAATAGACAAACGTGACGTACTTGTAACGCTGCAGATGACGGTCGTCCAATGCCTAATGCTGGGAAGTTTTGGCAGAAAAACCCTGTATACATATATTTAAAACCATTAAACTAGGAATTTGTATTTCTTTATTAGGTACTTTCAACAGTAACTACGCAGATCACTAAATAAAACCTAATTTAACTGTAGCAATAAAGTACTTATTTTAAGTAAAAATAGTTATTTATGTACCAAGTCAGTAAAGTGATTCTTTATCGAACGAGTCTGAGATTATGAACCGAGCGAGCGAGGCGAGTAACAGCTCTGCTCTGCTCTCGTGTCGCTTTTCCACCCTCCGTGGCGTTTTAAATTTTCTTTACTGCCACCTGCGTTGACAAAGAGAGTGGCGGACGTTCGACGGAAACAACGTCCCGTATAAAGTGATGGTTCTGGCAAATGCAGATAGTTGGCAATTTTGCTTGGTACACTTCCAAAAATATGGATTCCAACTGGCTGGACTGTGCATTTGCCATTTCTATAAGTTAGGAATAATCGGTCGTGGGGCGTCTGCTTAGGACGCAGAGCTAAATATTTGTTAAATAATTCTATGGATTTTACTTTTCCTTCAAACTCTTAAGTGATCACAAATAATCGAGGCCTGTTGGTCTTTGTTTTAGTTGGATGAACAACCAGAATTGTTTCTTTGTGCTCTATGTCACTTACTTTTAAATTCAGAAGTTCATAATTACGGCAAGCCCCAGCAATGCAAATCTAAAATAATTAGTACATTGATATCAAATTGGTTTTGAAAACTTTGCATAAATTACCTTCATCATCAAGTAGATTTCATCCGGTGCATTTAGTAAAAATTTAAGTATTTCTTCTTGTGAAAGAGTTTTGGACTTTTTTGGAATATGATTTCTTCTTTTTTGTTTTAAAAAAGCTGTAAGTTTTTTATAGTTACTAATGTTAACGTCATTTTTGCTGAAAGGGTTGCTTTTACCATGGAATAATACGACCACATCGAAGAGGGAGAATATTCTTTCGACAAATCGGAAAAATACGTGAGTAAAACGTTTTAAAAGACAATGTACAGGTTCATAAACAAAAGTTATATGCTAGTCGCTATTTGAATTCAAAAATGCGTTGGCATTATAAAAGGCAAACTTTTACATCAGATTTTTCTGGTAGTAACATTATAACGGTACATAGGTGGACACATGTTTGTTAATGGAAAACACACACTTGCAATTTTATTGATAATGGCATTATCATCATCGGTCAGAATTCTGTACGCTTGTCTAATCACAACAATTACTCATTCTACATGAATTCGCACATTTGCTATTGCTCTAATTTCTTCTATTTCGGTCGGATGTAACTTGTAAAGACAGACATTTTAACTTCAGCATTAAAAAGTTGTATATATTCCCGAATTCTAAAACCTCTGTCGGCTACTATTACATCACCTGGAATAAGTTCATTAACCCTGCGCGGAACGGGTGAACATTCTTTACACAATAGCACGGGTGGGGTCACACAGACCCAAATTTTAATTTGTAAAATAAAATTCAAATGAATAATTTATACACATTTTCTGATCAAAACATGTATTTATAAAGTAATTGTAAGGTACATATAACAAAATAAAAGGAAATATTAGATAAACATAACACTATATTCTTATTCCAAAAAAGATAGCAAAAATTACACGAGTTGTACGAAAGTCACAAAAAAAATTAATCTTCGAAGCCTTCTTCTAGGCAATCTGTACAAAGTGGTTGGACATGCTCCAAACAAAGCCAAACTTCTTTTTTTATGCGTGTATCTTTAGACCTTAACACCATGTTTTCCTGCATCAAGGACCTGGCTATTTGTTTTAAAAACAGTCGTCTGGGTGTTGTATCCAAGGGTGAATTTCCCTTGAAAGTCACATATGAATTTATGCCCGCTATGTTCAGCATATTGTAGAACAATACCATTGGCCATCGTCTGGTGGTTCTACTTACATTATACAATGAACACTTCTGGTCGACAATATCCACCCCTGCCTTTGTTGTATTATAAAATGTGGTCAGTTCCGGTTTAGAAGCTATTCCTGTGGTTTGGTCAATTTGATCATCATTATGTAAAGAGGATGCAGCCAAAACAACTTTTCCGTTTTTAGACCTATATGAAAGTAGGGTAATGTTTTCCTGATATCCAAACATTGAAGAATAAATTGGACGCAGCTTGGGCAAAAGGAATTCCGGTGGTATTTCCCTTTTATTTTTCTTCATGGTGCCAACGGCTGTTAGTTTGTGGTTTTGCAATAAATTCTTTAGTAGTGCAATGCTGGTGAACCAATTATCCATTGTAACGTTGCGTCCCGATCCTAAAATTGGAGCACACATTCTCATAACAACATCTACTTTGTTACTTAAAGTGAACGGACTGTTTTCTGGCTGCTTTCCAGCATATACTTCCAAATTGCGGGTGTAGAAGGACCTAGAGTCAACAAGGGAGAACACCTTGATGCCATATTTTGCCGGCTTATTGGGCATATATATTCTAAACTTACAACGCCCGCGGAAAGCCAACAGCATTTCATCTAGGGTAACATACTCGCCCAATGAAGAATTTTTACGGCAATTATTTATAAAGATTTCCCACATAGTTCGTATGGGTGCAAGATTATCAACTTCTCTTCGGTCGCCTCTGGTACGATAGTCGTCAAACCTTAGGACTTGCAGCAAAAATTCTATTCTTCTATATGCCATTCTAGCTGGGAATATTTTTTCAACACCTGTACCGTCGGTTGCCCAGAAATCCCTAAGATACATGCGACTACTTTTTAGTACACCAGCTAATAAAACCAAACCAATAAGTGCCTTTATTTCTGCTATATTGGTTTGTCTTACATCGTGTTGGTCTTTGTACTTTTCAGCTATTTTTGATATAAAAATATTTGAATTTTCTACAATCATCGTTAACATATTTTCGCCAATAAAACATTCAAAAGATTCGATCGGAGTTTTTGCATTTTTTGCTGTCCCTTTTGTACCAGGTAGGTGAGAAATTATGTTATGGCTTCTGGTTCGTACATTTTTTGTAGGCGGCTCTTTATTCCATTTCGTGACGTTATCTTTACCCAAATAGTACAGTTCTTTATTTTGACGGTTTCTAGGTATACTATTTGTATTTACGCTTGGATCAAGTTCTTCGACGACTGGAAGCACCGCCTCTTCTTCATCTACATCGAATTCTTGTTCAGTTTCCGTGTCGTGTTTTAATTCTTCTAGATCTTCCTTCGTTCGAAAAATATTGATCACTTAGATCTTCGTCGTCTGTTGCGACTTCTTCATGCAGTTTTTGTAACCTTTGAATTTCCTTGAGGTAAGGATCCATTTCGGAACTAAATAAAAAAATGTATTACCTTAAAGTTCGTAATTTGCAGCATTTCCAAAAAAACTAACCTTAAAAAATTTGTAATGTCAAAGCACGGGTGGGGTCTGTGAGACAATCGTCGTAGGTAACAAGCCACATCTATTGCACACAGTGACATAACTTGTACTGCACGCTGTAACAATCCACAAATGCAGAAGGTATATGGATCCCCACCACTCTAGCTACTGCAAGCATTAAGCTGCAGCAAATACAATTGCGCTGTGGTCTGTGAGGCCCCACCCGTGCCGCGCAGGGTTAATAAATTCAGAACTCTCTGTTATCATTTATCTGAAACACGACTCCCCATGCTTCACTAATAAAACACACCGATTAAATATTTAAGGGTGTAGGGGGGGTTATAGTCCGACTAACACTGTGCAGCTTTTAACAAATCAGATGGTCTTTCAATATGCAACTCGAAACAATCTACAATAACTGAAATTTTACAATTAAAAAATTTAATGAAACACGAACGCATTGTTTTTTGTAAAGTTTCTCTTTCAGGGCAAATAATTAATTTTCTCAATCTTCAATACATAATTTCCATATTTTTACAACAATTTAATGCCGTTGTTGGACTCACGTTAAACCTATAATCTACATCTTTAAAGTCTAAATTAAGCCTTCATTTTACCAATGCTAACAATACTTGTTGAAATACTCTTAGGTTTCTGTTAAAATGAACAGTGATGCAACTTTCTAAAGATTTTACCACTTATTTCCCGGAGTAACCGAGTTCCCCTAATCCCCCCGAGCCTAATCCCCTCACTTGCAAAACAGGGATTAAAATTTCCAGGTCTACACTTTCAAAAGTAACTTAATAAATTTCACAAGTAACTTAATAAAACCTTCATTTACTAGTTTCTTTGTAGTACCATAATGTAGAAATAAAATAGAAATCATTTGTTTATAAGAAGAATTTTATTTTCACGCTACCGGCAATATAAGTAGGTAGGCCTTACATCCATAGCTACAGGGATCGTAAATGGCTGATAACATTCGTGTGCTAGTTACCCTTGACGACGGAACTTAATAGTGTCACTTACATTCCTAGGAAAGTAATATTGATTTTAACTGTTCGTTGATATGGTAACAAGCACAGACAACTTAGAATAATGGGGCTTTTAAAAAATAATTCCGATGACAGCTGTCAAAACGAACTTTTAAAAATATAATTAAATTTCTAACTGTAGGCCTACTTACATTGCCGGTAGGTGAAAAATTTAATAAGCAACACGGAACGTATCGACTAATAACATCCTCGGCAGGCGACAAGCTTCGGCTCCGCCTCAGCTCGTATTCGCCTACCTCGGATGTTATTACGTCCTTACATTCCTTAATACTTAAATAACTATTATATAACATGTACTGTACATACTTGCACATGCACACAAACAAAACAATACAAATAGATATATAAAGAATAATATATATATTGTACTACACATACAAGATTTAAAATTATTTAAATTGTAAACACCATACAAATAGTAACAAAAAATAAGCATTACATTATATCGTAGCACATAACAAGATTACACATAATTTAAATTTTGTTTCTGTATGACAACGTTTTAACATACTCAAATCTCGTTAATTGGTTGGTAGAATATTGATGAAATTTTTCTATTAAAAACTGTTGTTTTCTTTGTACCACCCTTCGAAAAACAAATTTTGAACCTTCCTTATTAGCAGTATTTATTTTAAGGTAACTGCCGGTTTGAAAATTTAGCAGTGTTCTCACAAAATTATAAACATCAGGATGAGAATGATAAAAACTTGAATTCAAATTGGAATGAAATGACTCGCAAGCGTTTGTGGTACGAGCCATGCTAGCGTTCATAGAAGCCCACATACTGGGGAAATACGTCGGAAACATAATTATCGACTAAATAATCGCAGAATTTTGTGATACGTTCGTCTGCTGGTTCGTCGTTGATGAAATCAAATATAAAGCAGTCGCTCACTTCACTAGCTGGCAAATAGGGTAAACCAAACAAATAACGTAGCCATTGCCCTATTTCTGAATCTTTTTTTTCTATTCTGTAGAGTGGCGGTGGCGCCACTTTCTAATGCATATTCAAAGCATCTGAGATTTTCTTGTTTTAAGTATTTCAATTTATTTTTTTTTGTATTATTTACATTAATGCAACACTTTTTATTTTTATACTATGTTGGCAATTCAATAAAGGTTCCTCCTCTAAGAGTGGTGTGCCTACTTGATTGTAAATCTGCATATAAGACTCGATTAAATCTATATTTTGAATTTTTTGAATTAAAATTAGCAAACCTAGATACGATATCACTATTCATATATCCTACTCTATTATTTATTGTATCAATTGATGAAATCGTTTCTAATCTACTAGGAAAAAATTGTTTACGTAATCCAATCACATTTCCAGATGTATCAAGTTCATCGTATAGGACAATAGCAAGCAGTTTTATTGTTACTGCTTTATGTTTCCTAAATCCTTTTTCAATTTTATCTTTTACATATGGCTGAATTCGCTCTAGATAGATTGATAAATCATGTTGATTTATATCTGAATAAAATCTATAGTCAACAATCATATCATTCCAAGCTCCTTTAACTCGAATTACTTTAACTTCTTCTTCATCTTCGTCATCGTATTGAGGCAATTCTTTTAAATCTTTTGATTTATTTTCAATTCCCTCTCTCCTTTCTCTTGGTGGAATTATTAAATCATCATCTACTTGTAATTGTTTTAATAGTTTAAGATTTTCTACCCTTAGGGAGTTGACCGTTTATAAAATCAATCAGTTCTTGTTTAGATGCTCTTGAATATCCTTTTACTTTAAATTTTATTATAAACTAACGTAATTGAGTTCTGGTTTTATTGTTTATATCTCTTTGAAACTCTTTTATATTTCTTTGTCTGCGTTTCAAGCTTCTAAGTTGAGCTTCCATTTATATGGGAAAATTTTTTTAAATAATTTTATTAACAAATTTTTTGTTAAAAAAAATTATAGTTAATCAGTGAGTGGCATTCCAATTTAAGATGTGCATCTATAAGTATGTCTTCTTCCTATTGGTCTTTTACATTTAGGACATGGTCTTTTTTCATTATTTCTTCTTACATATCGATTGATGTGCGTCATTAAGTTTATTATTAAAAAAATAATTTTCTAAAGTCTTCAGTTTTACATTGTGTACAAACATTGGTATAACACTCTTTACATATAGTTTGTTTGCCACATTTCAATTTTCCAGTTTGAAAATAATTATCATTACTTTACTAAACTGGCTTCTTGTAGTTTTGAAACTGATTAAAATAAATAGCACACTATAAATTTAAAAAAAATTCATAATTTTATTCAAAAAAAAAACAATTCAAACGTTCTGTAATTCTAAAAAACAATTCAAACATTCTGTAATTCTATTTCCCCTAAAGCAAAATTTTCCCCTAAAAAAATTTTATTCAAACAATCTCTGATTGTATTTCCCCTACAGCAACGGATTCATTGGGATTGTAGCCGTTCTTTAATGCAGCAATTGATTCTGCCGGCTTGGAACCGTATTCAATTATAAAGTAATCCAATGGGTATTTACACATGTCCCACATGAATCCCAAAAGCCTGAGCTCACTCTTCTCGAACAGATTATTAGGGACTTCCAGAGAATCTGATTTAATAAACAACGGATGTGCATTCTTATTCAGGTTATTATATAAATCCCAGTAAATATCTTCGAAATATGCGCTATCCTCAAAATGCCAATCATCCAAGGCTTTTTCCTTGGTTTGCAAAAATGTTTTCAATTTCTTAGCCCATTCACCAGGTAATTTTCTAAGATGTATTTCTCCGAAGATTTAAAAAAACACTCTAATGTAAATTTTTATTATTTGTTTTTATTTGCTCCCAGTTTATTGGTCTCTAAAAGATAACAATGGAAATTTCCATTAAATAATCAACAATCAATATCATATTAACTTACAAGTTCTGTTTCCAGGCGTTGATATTTTTGTTGCATTTCCAACAGCTTAACCTTAACCTCTGCATTCGCTAATTCCACATCCTTTTTCGCTAATGCTAATTCCGTATCCTTTTTCGCTAATGCTAATTCCGTATCCTTTTTCGCTAATTCCGTTTCCTTTTTGGAAATCTGTAATTGCAGCTGAAGGTTCTCTAATTCCTTTTGGTGTAAGCGTTGTTCCAATGCCATTGTCCTCTGAGAGTCAAATTACATGTATTAGTTTTACATACTTACTATTGTACTTACTTAATTACTTACGAAACACAGAGCAGTTAAAATAGCAAAACGCAACTGTCCCTGAACTGAACCACCATGAGCTGCACAAAACATCAGCTGTCATGTCATCCACAGAATTTTCTAGGCGCAGAATCGTGGAGGTGGCTAACGTTACGGTCAAAGCTGTTGCTAGCCTCCCAAAAATAATTAATACAAAAAAACACCAAACTCAATTTGAATAAAAAAATTACGCCATTACGTCGTAAAATTAAAACGTTGCTAGGCAATTTAAAAATATATATATTAATAGGTTGTAATGTTGGTTGCATATCATTCAAACCAATAACTTTCTTTAATAATTTAATTACGTAATCGATAGATTTTATTAGTAGTCTAATATGTGTAACTTATTAACTTAGATTTTGCGTACACAGGCCGCACTTTTATATTTTATGATAATTATTATTATATTGAATTCAACGAATGTACTATGAAACCAAAACAACACGGAATTATTAATGAACTATTTCCTGGTGTTTCAACTGATGTAAATACTGTCTTTCGCTATAGAAATGGCATATTGTATTTTTTTAAAAAGGAAGATAACAAAGCGATTTTATATGAATATGGTGAATTTTCAAATATGTTAATAAAAGCTGCTCCATTTGATTTTAGTACTTTCAATATTCATTGTCCCAGTCTAGGTATTTTGGAACAACTGAAAACTTTATTAAATAAACTGGCTTCTTATAGTTTTGAAACTGATTAAAATAAATAGCACACTATAAAATAAAATAAAAATTCATAAATTTTATTAAAAAAAAAAAACAATTCAAACATTCTGTAATTCTAAAAAACAATTCAAACATTCTGTAATTCTATTTCCCCTATACAGCGCTTCTCAAACTGGGGGGCGCCAAAGCTGTACAGGGGGGGCGTCGAATAAATAAACAAGACAGAATTATTTTTTTTTACATTTTTATTTCAAATTTAAATCTGCAAACATATAAACACAACGAACGCGTTATAACCAAAATTAAAAGAAAACATATTTGAGGCATAAACTTAATGACTAATGTGTGCCTGCTTTAAAGTACACAGCCTGTCAAGGTTTGGTTTGTTATTCGAGATAGACACTGTGAGCTCCTTTTCTATTTGAAGTTTGTTTCTATACTTGGACTTTAAAGCAGTTACAGCGGAAAAACCAGTTTCGCAAAGGTAAGAAGTGGGAAAAGGTAATAGTATCTGAAACGCTTTCGCTTTAATAAGAGAATAGTTACAAGACAGTTCAGTCCAGAAATTCATTAGTGGCTTACTACCAAAATTAGATTTTTCTGCGGTACTTGAAGAAAGATCTATCAGTTGTTCTTTTTCTTGCAGAGATAGGCCGGTAGGTGTATTTTCAAATGGATTTATTACCCAATCCCAGTCACCCAATTTAATGTCTTCTTCTGCGAAAAAGTATTTGCTGAAATTAGTGTTCAAGTTTTCTAAATGACACTCCACTGTCTTTAGCAACACCTTTTTACGGTTATCTTCCGGCGTGTAATTTTGAATAAATTCACACATTGTGGGAAACATCTCAAAGAAATTCGTTTTTAATTTTTTATCCCATAACTGTATTCTCTTAGAAAAAGCGTCGACCTTTTCACTCAAATCAAATATATTTGTATTTTTCCTTTGAAGTTGAAGATTAAGTGTATTCAGTTTTTCGAATATGTCTACTAAGTAGGAGAGCTTCATTAGGAATAAATTGTCGTAAAATACTTCCGCATGCTTATGACCCTCTTCGCTCAAGAATATCGCTACTTCATTTCTCAGTTCATAGACGCGCTTGAACACGTTACCGCGTGACAACCATCTGGATGAAGAATAAAACAACAATGATTTATGTTCAGCTCCCATATCTTCACAAAGAGCAGCAAAAATCCTTGATTTTAGAGGTCTGGTTTTTATATAATTAACCACATTAACAACTACTATCAAAACAATATTTAGCTCAGGACTTAGCGATTTTGATGCTAAAGCTTCTTGATGGATCATGCAGTGTGTCCAGACCACTCCCGGAGATTCTTTCTTCACAAGTGCTTGTAAACTGTTATATTTACCAGACATGGCTTGGGCTCCATCGGTGCAAATTCCAACACAATTCTTCCACTGCAAGTTTGCGTTGACAGTAGCATCATTTGTAATTTTGAACAACTCGACAGCAGTTGCTCTTTCTTGTATAGGCTTGCAAAATAGCAATTCTTCAACTATTGCAGCTCCCTGGCAGAATCTGATATAACAAATCAAATGAGAATCGTTACTGCTGTCTGTCGCTTCATCAAGTTGTATCGCAAATAATTTTCCTACTAACTCAGATTCAAGCTGTTGCTGAATATCAGTAGATATATCGTTAATTCTTCGTAAAATTGTATCCTTTGACAGAGGAATATTCTTGAGTTGTTTAGCATAGCTTTCACCAAACATTGTTTCTACCATGGCTATAGCAGCTGGTAAAATTAGTTGCTCTGCAATCGTATGTGGCTTCTTGCATTTGGCTATTTTATCAGCCACTTTGTATGATGCCAATAAAGCTTTCTCATTTACTGTGAGAACTTTATGGAAATTTGACTTCTGTTTCCCGAAAGCTCTGAGTTTCTGTTCAAAAATTCACGGGATTTATAGGCATATTCTTTGTGCAGAGTTTCTAAATGCCTTTTCAATTTATTAGGTTTCATGCTATCTGCAGCCAAAATTTTGAGGCAAATAACACATTGAGGTTTTTCTTCACCACTTATTTCAATGCTTGTAAAACCAAAGTTTAAGTATGCTTGGTCATATTTTCGTGTTTTTGATCTTATAACAGAATAAGCACTGGTATTGGGCGTTTCTGATGAAGTAGAAGCTTCTGCGTCTTCAAGTTTACGTTTTCCTCCAATTAAAAATTTATCCATATTAACTAAACGTGTACGAAAATATACAATAATTTTTAGCGTTTGCACTCCAACATGATCTGTGACTCCAACTAACAATTGAAGCGCTTCCGCTGCTTTTATATTCGCGTATTTGCAATCTAGAAAATTCGAGACGTATCGGTCGCTGCCGCGAACATTCCGGTAACTGCAGATCAGGTGATAATGCTGTACCACATCGGCAGCGTTGCCAATATTGCCAAATTGATTTAAATAAGTTTCTGCGTATTGGGTTATTCTGATCTATCTTATATTATGCGGGGGCGCAGAATTATTCAAGGTAAAAAAGGGGGGCGCGAAATACGAAAGTTTGAGAACCGCTCGGCGTATGTAATTGTCTATTAAATAATCTGCAAATTTAACCACATTTGCGTCTTGGGGTAGAAATTCCATGCAGTCCAGATCGAAGCAGTCGCTGACTTCAGACGATGAAAGATATGGTAAACCAAATAAGTAGCGCAACCATTGGCCGGTTTCAGACTCCTTGTCTTGGTATTGCTTCGATAATCTCAATTTCAAAATGTTTTTGTACCATGCTTGTGTCAGATGAAACAAACAGCCAAATGTAGTAGACTCTGGAAAGCTTTCGTCAACTGCCGCATGTATTGCTTTCTCAAAATCAACAATGATATGTTTTGGAGCAAACTTTAGGTCGAATTCTATACACTTTTTTCTAATAAAATTAAACATTTTGGCATACGTTGATGTTTTCTTATCCGGCAGTAAACAAAACACGACAGGACGTACTGGTCATTTTTATAAGCATGTAAAGTTAAAAACTGATACAAAAACTTGACGCAGTATTGGAAAGTTCCATCCATATACACCGAGTCCGGGGAGCACAAAAAATTTAAATTAGCGAAACAAGAAAATATTACGATGTTACTTGTTGTATCATTTACCGATAACTTCAACACCGAAATAAACATTCGTTATTAGAAAGCTAAGATAAGAATCTTAACGACCATTGCTTGGTAATCCTCAGCCCGTAAGTTGCCGGGGGAACTTACAGGAGGCCGATTCTCGAACTTGCACGATAAAAATTCACATGCGAAAAGTAGCAGTTATCGCATGAGAATCTGAAAAAGTTATTCTCGAACGATCGTGTACGAATAAACTCGCACATCATTCGGGGAGTTTATTTCTATTGGTGTTTTTCGCGCGGAATCTCGTTTTCTCATGCGATATAGGAGTTCCTAACCTCACTTTTAGTCGGTTTATGTTTATATCTATACGTGTTTCGGTACAAGCTGCAAGTTAATTAGTTTGTTGTAATATAACATTATATGTTTTAATATAAAGTGGTTGAATATATAATGGATAATTTCGACGAACTGGCTTTACTTGCTGCAGTAGGCATACTGGAAGAAATGGAAATACGGGCAGATGAGCCGCTACGCAGATTTCGTGTTCGTGAAAATCCATTTAATTTGCCAGAAAGACATTTTATTCGATTATTTCGATTATCGAAAAATTTGATGCGCCAAGTTATTGAGTTAGTGGAGCCGTTTTTGTGCACCCTTCTAGGCGTTCAGCTTAGGATGTGCAAACAAAAATTAGTTTTGCATTTTGTAGTTTTATTTAACAATCCCTAAATTTTTCAACATTCTAGGTTTTGGTGGCTCTCAGATTTTATGCTGCTGGTAATTACCAGTTGGATACTAACTATAATTATTATTTAGCAGTAAGTCAATCCTCAGTAAGCCGATGTGTGCATGAAGTGACAGATGCTTTCAATCGACCTGAAATTTTTGACGAGTGGGTTAGATTTCCACAACGTTTAGAGCAGTTTGAAAGCCTTCGTAGACAGTAAGTCGTTGAGCTATATAAACTGTACCTAAATTAATCTGACTGATGAGTATATCACTTATAGCTTCTATGAGTTACATAGATTTCCAGGCGTAGTGGGCTGCATTGATTGCACACATGTTGCAATTGTTCCACCAAAAAGAAATGACCCGGTGTATCCAGAGCATATATACGTTAATAGAAAACAATACCACTCTATTAATGTACAATTGGTAATACACCTGTTTGTAGTAGTTGAATAATAATGTTTAATATATTATTCCAATTGTATTTTTAGGTATGTGACTGGAAACTGAAAATTTTAAATGTTAACGCTAGGTATCCAGGAAGCACACATGATGCATATATTTGGAGGAATTCAGTGGTACTGTAGCAGCCCTTGGATTCAATTGTATTTTGTAACTTGACGACTTGCGTTGCCATTGACGTTGCTATAAACATTCATCAAGATAATCTTGTAAAAGCAAAACACATTAAAAGTTCTTCCTGCAAATTAGTATTTTATTTCCAACCCCAAACCAAACATTACAGTATAAAATGCTATGGTAAATCTACATCAAATGCATCCCGGATCATTTTATTTGTTAGGTGTGTACTGCATATAACTTTCATTTTTAAACCTAATTTATCTAATTTTTAATTTAGGAGATTCTGGTTATCCACTTCGACCGTGGTTATTAACCCCCCTTGAAGAAGATCCACTACCTGATACCCCTGAAGAAGTTTACAACACTTGCCAAAGAAGTACTAGGAGCCTAATTGATAGATGCAATGGTGTTTTGAAAAGTCGTTTCCGTTGCCTTTTAAAACAGAGTTCTGCAGTATGCCCCAAATGTTGCATCAACAATTATAAATGCATGTGTTGTTTTACATAACATGTGCATAGAAAATAATATTCCCGAACCAGAAGTAGAGGAAATTGACAACGGCCGGTGTAATTTGCGCAGAAATATACCTGGGTCCCAAAAATTGACATGTAAAATGCGCGGGGTAAATAGAATGGTCCACTAATCCAACCTGTAATTTGCGCGGAAGATCTTATCAAGACTAATGAGCTATATGTTAACGAGCACTTGGGAATATTTTGCTTTTATAATAGTTTGATAATAGGAAAGAAAAACAGTTTTAGTAATATGGTGTTTTATTACAGAATAAATGCAAATTTAATACATACAAGATACATAATTATCACGTCAATTATTTTATTATATTTATAAATTATTACGTTAACATTTTTACTAAACCTATAATTATATAATTTCTAGTAAATACATTAATTTGTTTCAAATTAAACAGGAACTTTGACAAGTATGAAATGGATTACACAAAATCATACCTAGAAATGATTTTACTATTATATTCATCCAATTTTTTTTTCAACAATTTTTGACGTTCCCGAACTTGTCTGTCTGGAAGCTGTGGGGCATCATTTGAGTTTACACTTGTAATTTTAATATACGTATCAGTTTGAAAAGTAAGCAAGACATCAATAAATACATAAATAGACGGGTGAGACCAATAAAAACTAGAATTAAAACGCGAGTGGAAAGATTCACAAGCGTTCGTAGTTCGTTCTGTTGAAGAACTAGCCTCGGCCCAGATGTTTGCGGGGAACAATGCATCTTCATCAATATAATTGTTTACCAAATAATCGGCTAGACAATCCAGTCTCTTGTCATCGGGTTTTATGGACATGAAATCTTCCACAAAGCAGTCTCCAACTTCAGTTCTATCTAAAAACGGTATGCCAAACAAACAGCGCATCCATTTTCCTAGATCGTCGTCTAAATTTTTATATGCTGAAACCAATCCTAGTGCCTGGATTTTTTTAAACCAAGCTTGCCCTAGATGAAATCTACAACCAATTATAGCTGCTTCGCGCCAAACAGTTTTGACGGCATTGTGGATTCCAATTTCAAAATCTGCCACAACAAATTCAGGTCTTAAAATTAGTCCTAAAGTTAAACATTTTTTTACCAACAAATTAAATAATTGTATGTAGGTACACTGTTTTTTATCGGGCAACAAACAAAATGCCAAGGGAATGTAGTGGCTTTTTTGCAAAACATGCAACGTGAACAACTGACAAAAATGTTTTGCACTATAACTAAATGTACCATCCAAATAGATTTTTGTTGATTTGCACAGAAATTTTAGGTTGCTTTCACAAGAAAACACTACTATCTCTTTTAATGTGTCCACAACTGATATAAAAGTGGATTGCCTACAAGTGGGTAAAACAGGCTGTATTTTTCTTCGCGCGTTGTACATGTTTCGTTTAACATTATTAACATCTTTCACTGTTAACGTATCTAGTGCGTTAACGTTATTGCTGATTGAAGCATGCAAAACCTTTCTGGGTCTTTCTGTCAAGTCTTCAGTGGCTTTTCTTTTTACACTGCTGCAGATTCTCTGAAAATAGAGACAAAAAAATTGATATTTCTCATATAGTTGTAGAAATTTATAACCTATGTTTATAACGATTGATATAAATAAAGAATTTACCTGTTTATTTAATTTTTTCGCATCGCTTGGGTGTGTATGTTCCTTACGTCGACTAACAACGTAATCTTCTCCCAAGGTATACACTGTTCCGGGACACTGCTTTATCGTACATCGCCAATGCACTTCTCCGTTTTTTAACACACTACATTTTCTATATTTGTACGACTGCATTATCAATAAATCACAATTCCTGTTGCTTTTGATTATTTCCACAGAAGCCATGATAATTGCAGTGATCTGATCAGTAGTTCAGAATAATTTGCAATGAGATACATTTTGAGTGCATAAATAAATGTAAACATTTTAACTTTTTAAAATATCCAATAAGAGTGCTTAAATTTGAAATAAGGAATGTTTGTCATTAACAAATCATTACCGTATCGCCTAATAGGGGTGGTCCGAAAAGTTACTCGGCGCAAATTACGTGTAGGATTAACATGCAAAAGAAATGTACCCATTAGTGGGGATATTTTCTGCGCAAATTACACCCGTCCATTGACAATGATGATTTTGGTATACTTGTTGATAACGTTAACAGTAATGACAGAGCTGCAGGGGGTAGAATAAATCCCGAACTAGTTGAAGCTCGTAGACTGCAGCAGAAAATAATTCGACACTATTTTACATAAACATTAGTGCATAGCACATAGTGTCGACAGCATAGTTTATAATGAATAATAAGTATGTACCCAATTTGTTTCTTTGTTAGGTTTAAATGGGCTATTAAAATAAAATAAATGAAATAACAGTATAATTTATTTTTTATTTTCAAGCTTTAAATCTACATAATATATTTACAAGGAATACTTATTACCTACTTTAATTAAATTTAACCTAACACTTAAAACTAGATGCAAAAGACAAATTAATTCTAGAACCTAACTTAACTTACATGTCTAAAACGATAAAAATATATATAAAATTGAATTAAAAATCTAATAAACTAACATATATCTTTTATAAAGTCCGAGTGGTCCAGTGGTAAGAGGATCAGGCTCTCAATGCGAGATTCTTCGGTTCGAATCCTGGAAGAAGCAGAAAATTTTTCTGTAATTCTGTGGATCGGTATCGAATTCGGTAACCATTCGGCGTTGGGTTACAATTAACGGCGCTTGCCTTGATTTACTGGCTGACCTCGGCAAGTAACAATAGCCCCACATACATATATTACAGACAATTAAAACACACGTGTGAATGGGATCGAATGAATGTGCATAAAGGGTGGCATAAGCTTCAGGAGCGTAGCGGTCTAAAGGCCAAAAGGCCCCACTACCTCCTATTACACAAGCGAAGAGCCTACCCGGAGTGAAAGCCCTCGACACCTTCGGGTATAAGAGGAGAAAGATAATGATGATGATATCTTTTATAATCTTACTTAACGAATGGGCAATGCTTTCACTTCTAATTGCCTTTGTTGCAAATTCAACTGTTGCTGTTGCAACTGCAGCTGCTGTTGCATGATTTCCAACTTCTTATAATATTTTTTTTTCTTCCAACCTCTGCTCCGATAAGTTGGCCAATAGCTCCGTTGCACTTATAGTCTTAGTTAATCTATGAGCAACCACAACTCTTTTGTTTTCAATTTTTTTACGTTTAAATGTCGCTGGTGTAGTACACTTTTGGATAGGACCGTCATTTACTCCTTTAGTTGACGGAGTGTGTGGTTGCTCATCGATAATTATTACCGGAGCGTATTTTATTTCATTCATATTCAGCTGCTGCTCATTTAGCTGCTGCGCCTCAAGCTGCTGCGCCTCAGGCTGCTGCGTCACATGCTGCTGTGCCTCAGGCTGTTGCTCCGCTGGGTGCATCTCCTCTGCATGCACCTCCATAGGCCGATCCTAAAAAATTAATTACATTAATTAATAAATAAACATGTATAAATGGCTGTTAATAAATGTACTAGCATTGACTCCTCTACTGCAGTACTTCCTATAATTTCTAATATCCCAAGTTCTGTTGGAGTAAGGGAATCTTTTGAGGAAGGTCCTCCACCTGTCCCCAGCGTAAAACGTTTTAGGTTTGCATTCTTTTGCTTGGTATTTTTTTTCAAATCTTGCCATTCCTAAAATATTTTTTTATATTAGTTACATGCCTATAAAGAATAGCGTGAAATATCTTTACCTTTTTCCACTGGCGCCAGTCTTTTTTGGCACCAGGCACGGAATTTAGTGAGGTTGTTAATTCCTGCCACTGGGTTTGAGCGTCTTTAAAAGTAAAAGATTGAGAAAACGTACCCGACACTAACTGAGGGTGATTTGTCAAAAAATCGGCCAACATATTTTTTTGTTGAAACGTTAATTTTGATGCGCGTCTGCTCTTTTCTTCTGCCATTGCGATATCGTTTGCACTTTCTAGGTTAAAATAACACGTGTTCGCTGTCAACATAACCAGACGATGACGTACAGACGAACTAATTTACAAGGCGCACGCTTCAACAAGAAGCTGTGATTGGCTAAGAGTCTCTCTGCGTACGAAATAATCACAGACATCACTCGCCCTCCAATTCCCGGGGAAAAAATATCGTTTGACGTTCAAGAATACAGTTTCGCTGTTTCAGGAAATCCCTAAGCGAATTTTTATAGGAGAAATTATTCGTATAGGAATTTTTTCGTGCAAGTTCGAAATCGGCCTCCAGGTCGGATAATAAAATATTTTCACCATCGGGGGAACTTGCCACCGCCCGCACAAACATGTGTTTTATCTGAATTGCCTGAAATTGAAATGCCTGCTGCACACTAGCTTTTATTGCCTTTCGTCCACTGCCTCAATCCCTCAACACATATGGAGCACACTTTATGAGGAGCTCACTGTTTATCTTGATCACCCAATGACATTCCGAAGTAGGCATAATACGCTTTTTTCACGAAATCTGTGTTTGGTATGTAAAAATTATGTAAATCGCTTGAAATGGACACATTTTAAATATCGTCAAGTCATGTACTAATTCATTAAGGTCCAAATTATTTTACTTTTAATAATAAAATTTATTTCCAAAAAGATGGTTTACTGATGGGAAGTCCAATTTCACCTCTTTTAGCTAACATATTTATGGAAAATCTAGAAGATCAAATATTCGAATCAAATCAATCTGAGAAAGTAATATTTTGGTTTCGTTATGTTGATGACATTTTAGCATGTTTTAATAGTTCATTTGATTTAATTAATGAATTTTTAATTTTTATTAACAGCTTGCACCCAAACATAAAATTTACACTAGAAACTGAACAAGTCCATTAACTTTTTAGATTTAAACATAAAAATTAATTCAACCAATAAATTTGAGTACTCAGTTTATAGAAAACCTACACAAACAGACATTACAATACCACACGATTCTTGTCACCATAAAAGACATAAATTAGCAGGATACAGTTCCCTGATACATAGTGCTTTGACGGTCCCTTTAGATGAAATTATTTATAATAGAGAAATTTCAATTATTAAACAAATTGCATACAGTAATGGTTATAATACTAAACTTATTGATACATTAATTAAAGAAAGATTATAAATTAGCCATTCAAAAAATTTATCCGAATACCGTAACTTCGTTCGATACAATTAAATATGCTTCGATCCCATATTTTGGTGACAAATCAGAAAAAATTGCTAAAATTATAAACAAAACAAATAAATATAAAGTAAGTTTTAAAACAACTAGAAACATCGTAAACACTTTGTTTACCCACATAAATCCAATTACGCTAAACACTTACTAGAACACAATCATTCAATGACATCTAATAATAACACCATAAAATGTTTACACTTTTGTGATGATACACGTAAATTAGATATACTAGAAATTGACAAACATTTAAAAACTGTACCGTTAATGAATGAGCAAATTGATCTCTTAAATTCTCCTCTACTGGACGTTTTGAAATGAGAAATCAAGTCATCTGCAGACGATTACCAAGATAAGTAACAAAGTTCTATTGTTATAACAACACTAACTGTTTACTTTCATATAACCTTTGACAATGGCATGTAAACATGCCGAAATACGTATAAGGTTAAAATAAATAGATATTGTTAAAGTAATTAAGTATTTTATATACAGATACTCATAAAGGTATTATTTCATTTTTTCTTAGAAATTCATAAGCAGATGAATTTCTTATATGTAGGAGGAGACAAAGTAATAACCAATCAGTGGTATAACGTCTTGAAGTTTTCTTTTTATATTTTGCCATTTTAATGCACTCTGAAATTAACATTATTTGTGCGGATGGTAAATCCAGTTCTTTTATTTGTTCTTGAATCTTTGTCTCGGATAAATTGGCATATTTATTTTGAATTTCCTCTAGTCTACGTTTTAACTGAATAAGTTTCCTGTTTAACTTGGTTATTTTCTTTGATTTGACATTCTTTAATTTACGCAGATTTTGAATTACCTTTACTGCCGCTGCAGATTTTGAACGAATTCTAAACACATTTTTCCTATTTTGTCTTGTTCTCTGAATATCAAATTGTTTACCTTATTTTCTACAATTATTGCAACCAACTTTTGCAAATCCTTTATACACAAGACTACAATTCACGGGGCGCCATTGTCCTAAAATATCGTCAATTTTTGCCGATTGAGTTCGCACGCTGGTTTCTGGGTATTCCTTAATTCCAGGCCCGCCATCACACAATTGAAAATCTATAAATATAGTAACCAACAGGTTTAAAGAATTTACTGATTGAATGGGATTCTCAACTTTAATTGTTGCATAAATATTTTGTACTAATTCAGTTTTGCCCACAAATAACTTAAATTCCATATCCTTGTTAATTATTATTTGTCGCCCCATAATCGGTTTTGACATTTTGACATACATTTCTGATATAAGTATTTCCATATCATTGTCGCGTTCGGAGAAAAAATATGACCATGGCACCTTTATTTCGCAACTTCCACTCCAAATTGCATGAAAGCACTCATTAAATGATTTTTGGGGAGGTTTTTTTGTAATAGCGTCAAATCTGTTAGCGGTCAATTTGTTTTGAAGAGACGCTGACGGATGATCGCCTGGCAAATCTGTTTTTATTTTTTTTGTGTGGCCAAATTCCACGAGGTTCTTATAAATAATTCGTCTTTTTTTAGGTTCTGGTTTGGACAGATATAATAGACATTTTGGAAAAATGCAAGGAATAGCCCCCGCTCTTAAAGTGGGTCGTTTGTACGGAACTGTAACCTGAAACACGTTGCAAATAATGTTCCATCACGGTGTAATATTACACCTTTAGTTTTATGAAACAAATTGTTTATAACATGCAAAGCTTACTTCTCCGCTAGACCAATTCCTTATATCACTGGCATTAAAATGTTTTTCACAAACGACATCTTTTGTACTTAATACACGGTCATTCCTTGGTATATTTATCCACAACTTGCGCAATTCTTCGTTTTTCGGAGCACCAAATAAAGAAAATTTGCCTTTGCAACTTTTGTAACCACTACCGCAGTTGGGCACAAAACATTTGTTATTCATCTTAAGTTATTAATTATTACTTAAATGAAGGGACATAGGTACACCAAACATTCTACTAATTTTTACACCTGCACCACACTTGTACTAAACTTGTATGATACACTCGTTTATATTTTATAATACGTACCTACACTTTACTTGTTTGAAAAAACGTCTAGACAGAATTCAAGTGGCGCCGCCTAGCGTATATTGTATGGACTGGCAGCGTTAACTTGCCCGGCGAGTATCAGGTGTACAATCACCTAACCTAATATTACACCGTGGTCACTGCTGTCAAACGGAATCAAATTTGATACTCAAATCAAGACAAGTTAGGTTTAAAATTAAGAAGAAAAGTATAAATAGAACTTAAATGTTATATATCTGATCTAGAGTTCATACAATTTTGATTATTATTAATATGACACATTTCAAGGAACAAACGTTTAGTTTTATTGCTCTCAATGTCCAAAATGCTAGGGTTATTATAGTCAACCGTATGATTAGTTATATTAACATGAATAGCTAGAGCACTAGAATTGGCTTTAGATTGCAATCCGCAGTCGCTTTTATGTTGCGTAATTCTCTGCCTAAGTTGTGTAGTTTGTCCTATGCAGCATTCTGCACACTCGGAACAATTTAATTTGTAAATTAAATCTGTATTTTGTAATTTTGTAACAATCTCGTCGTGGAGTCGTCGTAAGCAACCTTCACGTCCCACTGCTGGGCTCCGGCACTCTTCTCTGCCACGTACTGTCCTAGCGCTAAGGTGAAATACGGGGACCTACAGTTTAACGTAAGACCCCACGGCTGCCTACACAGGATTGGGGAATGTGAGTGTCGGGTTACGGCATAGACTTTTATTGCTCCATCGCTTCGGCGGGGAATCGAGCCCCAGACCTTTAGCGTTAGAGACTAAACGCCCAACCTCTGAGCTTCCGCCACTCTCGTGGTGGAGGACATTAACTTATTTGGGGGTAAGTTGATCTATGTAGGGTAATGATTCATAAACTTTGGGTTCATTAGGATTAAGTTCCACAAGGGAGTTGTTAACTACTATAGCATTATTAAACCTATAAATTATTTTTTTAAGAATGTTGAATCGATATGAATTCGTTTTTAAGATAAAAAAAAATTTTTGGCGTAAAGAGTGATGGGAAATTTTACAAATTCTATTCTTTAAACCAAGAATAAAATTGATTTTAAGTTTCCATGGGATGGTGAGATAGATAATTAATGTATCTATTGGAGTTGGTCGGTTTTTGATACCAATCTAAAATAATTGTATTGTCAGGTTGTCTGATTTAGTGTCCAAAAATGGTACTGGATTGTTGGCTTCTTTCTTAACAGAATTGAAAATGAGGATTGTAACTATTAAATATTTCGATCACTTCGCCAATTCCACCCTGAGGAATAAAACGGATGAGGTCTTCAACTTACTTTTTAATAAACTGTAAATTAAATAACAATTTGGGTATAGCGTTACTTAAGAGAAAGTCCATAACCAACTGCACTAATATCGGACTCAGATTGCTGCCCATAGGACAGCCAAATACATTGGTTATTAAATACGAAATAACTGGAGTCAAATAAAAGCAGGCAGGTCTGTTGCAATAAGTTTCGATATTAGCCCAATTATTCGTAATATCTTGAATGACTAAAGTTTTTGGAATATTAGTAAAAAGGGAGGCAACGTCCAAGCTTATACCACATAACCAAACGGAATTTTATGAAAGATACAAAATCAAACAAATCTTTTAGAAAATACTCGTTGGATTCCAATGACATATCTAATACGTTAGCAATAAACTTAGATGATTTTTGTGTCGGCGAATTGTTGCAAGCTATTATGGGTCTCATGGGTATGTCTTGAACGGGTTTGATTGAAGGCACACCACTGAAATTATAAAAAAAGTAACCTCTCTGTCTTAGCTAGAATTTTTTAGAATTGTTGCGGATAAAAATTGTTTTAATATTGTTGCTTGATGACATAGCTTCAGTTAGCATTTTCTGCTTTGTTACCAAACTTTCTTTTTTTGCTTCATCTGGGGAATGATTATGGTTCACTTCTATCTTCATAAAAACATTCTGATGAAAATCACACGACGCCCTAGCTGAACACTCTTTTTCCACGCAACTCAAATACGTTATACCTTTTTCTTCGGATTTTTTTTTTATAAAAACTACCGTTAGCATCGCACGTATAATATTTAGTACCACTTCGGAAACCGGGAATTTGTTGTATTTCCACTGTAATTAAAAAACTAACCAAGGTAATTATTTAGAGCACTATCTACTATTCACGGCCGAAGTTATCAGCACAATGATCGGGAAAATAGTTGAACATTTTGGGGTTGCTAAATTAGAAAATTCTAATTACTCCACTCCTACCAGCCAATAGAAAAGAACACATTTAACTCTTTAACTTCTACCAACCATTCATAAATATTAAATGCAAGTTTCAAACTTTAAGTGTCATATGTCAGATTTTATAGCTTTTCATTGAAAGAGTGACCCTAGTACGTATTTTTCAAAAGTAACAATGGGGGACCTTCATGTTTAAAACAGACATGAAACCCTCCATAAAACAATTTGCTTTCTCCATTACATGGCTTACGCCATTAGCAGAGAGAAGAGAGAGAGAGAGAGAGAGAGAGAGAGAGAGAGAGAGAGAGAGAGAGAGAGAGAGAGAGAGAGAGAGAGAGAGAGAGAGTGAGAGAGAGAGAGAGAGAGAGAAGAGAGAGAGAGAGAGAGAGAGAGAGAGGAGAGAGAGAGAGAGAGAGAGAGAGAGAAGAGAGAGAGAGAGAGAGAGAGAGAGGAGAGAGAGAGAGAGAGAGAGAGAGAGAGAGAGAGAGAGAGAGAGAGAGAGAGAGAGAGAGAGAGAGAGAGAGAGAGAGAGAGAGAGAGAGAGAGAGAGAGAGAGAGAGAGAGAGAGAGAGAGAG